>CM056051.1:475558262-476060762 GCA_029574335.1 Rana kukunoris
GGTTCTCCCGATTAGCCACTCCGGGCCTGATCGAGCTACAACCCCCGAAGTCGATCTAAAAAAAAAAAAAAAAAAAAAAAAAAACTTTTTTTTTTTTTTTTTTTGGGGCAAATGGGCCTATCTTGAGAAAGGGGCCTGGAGCTGCAGCTCCATCAGCCCCTCTGTTAATCCGGCCCTGCATATTCACCCTGACAGCCGTCCAGGTGGCACAGAGCATGGGCACAAATTCTTGCCTTGGCCACGTGTTCTTTTTTTATTTCTAGGCGGGAAGATAAGGAAGGAGAGCTCTCAATTTCAGGGGACAACTTCACCTACTTAGGCCAAAAGTAGGAATGCAAAGAGGGCAGCAACCTAAACATTGTCAAAAGCAACGGTGATGTGCAAACTGGAATAATGCTCAGCAATGATTCTGAAAAGCACTAGTGCAGTGGTAAGGGGGCCATACAGGTGAGAACTTTCAGGACTGGGGGCAGGTGAGCACAGGACTAGCATGACGCGTGTGTAAATTTACTAAATAAGTGCAAATTTGCTGAAAGTGCAGTTACAATTTAAAGACAGTTTTTATTAATAAATAGTGCATTTTTTAAGAAACTATACAGTATACGACAGGGGTGTCCAAACTTTTTTCAAAGAGGGCCAGATTTGTTAAAGTGAACATGCGTGAGGGCCAACCATTTTTACTGACATTCTTTGAACCATTAAAATTCGGTCTAAGTGTGTTTGCCCGAGCACTAAAACACTGTGCAACAAGAATTCTCTTGCCTTTGTGACCGTGTGTGGTGAAAAGATTAGCTCAGGCGTGTTATTTGGATATACCGTATTCATCGGCGTATAACACGCACCTTCACTTTAGGAGGGAAGTTTCAGAAAAAAAATTAAATAACTGTGAAGCAAAATAAGGGTCAGTGCCCATCAATGCAGCCCAATCAGTGGCCATCTGCAGCCTCGCCATTGCCATGAATGCAGCCTGATCGATGCCCATCTGCACCCTCGGAGGGGATTGGGGGGGGGGGGGCGGAACGAGCACCAACAGATTACATACAGGAGAATCTCCTGTTTACACAGCAGCCTCTTTAATACAATGTCCCGTCTCCTATAGACAGAGGAGTCGTCCAATGGCAGTCCAGGAGACGGGACTTCTATTACAGATGCCACCAAGTAAACAGGAGATTCTCCTGTATGTAATTTAACAGCACTCATTCCCCCCCCCCTCCCTGTCCCCTCCGAGGCAGTGCCGATAAATACAATATATATCTTTTGTGGCCCTATATATCCAAATTACCAGCGGGGCCACATTAAACTGGAGCGGGGGCCGCAATTGGCCCGCGGGCCGGACTTTGGACATGCCTGGTATACGACATATCAAGGTTTTTAAATAAAGACCTGTAAAGTTACTGATAGGTCTACTGTGCATTCCACTTTGTCCTTGTTTGATGGACTGTTTTGCAATACTTTTCTATTGAACTGATTCTCTAACCACCCATTAACATAATTGCGATCAGATAAAATGTATCCCAGGAGCATAAACACTTTTAGTGTTATAAGATATGTTCTTATTCTGCCACAAGCAGTCTAAACATATACGGAAATAGCTCCATATTCCTGGGTGTCTGCAGTGACACAGAGGTTATGTTTGCCCAAAAGGGGACATGGCTAGTGTCATATGGCAGATCAGGTATCAACATTTCCCAGCAGTGGAGGAATCAAACAGGCGATCGGTACTAACAGGGTTATGGGCAGGGGGTAGTGCAGGGTCTGGACGCTTTAATCATATAGTAAAGGTGCCTGTAGAGGTATGTCTGTATTGTTTACAAGAGAGCAGAGCGTATTTGTGCTTTCTAACTTCTTGTATAGCATGCAGGCAATGAAGTTCATGTTCCCTTCACCAAAAGGGTACTTTGAATAAACCTGTCATTAGTGGTGCTGCCATTGCTGGGCTTCTTCTGAGAATGCCAAAATCTTGGCTGATTGAAGAAATTAAATGTCATCCTGCATACATGTTCCTGGGTTAGTGGCTCAAAATATTAACCCCTTCCCAACCAACCTGGTGTCTTTTTAAAACATTCTGAATGCCGAGGTGAGAAGGATCTGCAACAATGTGACCACTGTAATTGGCTGTCATGGTGGTCACATGGTCAGAAGCTGGTCCTGCTACCGTTCATTAGTGGGGATTGAGAGCTGCCTTTGACCGGTTGGTCTCTTTGCTGGGAGCGCACAGTGAGCTTGTAAGCCTTAAGTGGAATTAAAGTTTTGGCTTTAAAAAAAAAGTGTCAAAGTTACCTGCTCTGTGTAATGGTTTTACACAGAGCAGCCCCGATCCTCCTCTTCCAACTCGCTGGCGCTCCTCCCCCTTGACCAGTGCCCCCAATAGCAAGTCTCTTACTATGGGGGTAGGGCTGCTGTTAGAAATCATGGGATCCCATACAGCCTACTTGACAGTCAGGGCAGGACTTAGGGTGATGGGGGCCCCTGGGCCCCTGGGCTTGAGTCACTTTCGGGCCCTACCCGAGGAAAAGTTACACCGCTGCAGGTGGAGGCAGAAAAGGATTGGTGATAGTATAGCTGGCCCTCCTGCTCAACAGATGCCCAGACCCCCTTTTAAACTGATGGGGCCTGGGCCCAGTACAGGAGGGCTGGCTGTATTGCCTAATAAGCGGCCCTTGTGTGGGCACTGGTGTGTGCTCGCTCCCAAGCCCTACTCTATGCATTTATAAGACACATACAGCCACAGCTCTCCCCTCACTCTCTCCTCATTGGGTCACTGGCTGTGATTGGCAGCAGTGGGAGCCTATGACTCCCGCTATTGTCTCAACTAACTTTTTAGGGGGGGTTCCGGAGGTCCCCAGGGGCCCGGAGGCCACCAGGGCCCCAGATGGAAACCCCCTCTTTTTTTCTTTTTTTTTTATAAAAAAAATATTTTTTTAATATATTTTTCTTTTCTTTTTTTATTAAGGGGCCAATTTTTTTTTCTTTTCTTTTTTTTTAGAGGTCCAGAGGTCTACAGGGGCCCGGATGCCCCCAGGGCCCCGGATGGCAACCCCCCTTTTTTTATTTATTTTTTATTAAAAAAAAACATATATTTTTTTAATATATTTTTATAAATTTTTTTATTAAAGGGACATTTTTTTAGGGGTCTGGAGGTCCCCAGGGGCCCGGAGATCCCCAGGGCCTTAGATGACAACCCCCCTTTTTTATAAAAAAAATATTTTTTATATATTTTTTATTTTTATATATATATATATATATATATATATATATAGATATATTATATATATATATATATATATATATATATATATATATATATATATATATATATATATATGTATGTATATATGTATGTATGTATATATAATAATAATAACAATAATAATAATAATTAAAGGGCCCAGAGGTCCCCAGGGCCCCCGGATGACAACCCTTCTTTTTTTTATAAACATTTTTTACTTTTTTTATATATAGATATATTTTTATTAAAGGACTCAGAGGTCCCCAGGGCCCCATGTGTCAAACCCCCTTTTTTTTATAATTTATTTTTATTTTTGTTTATATTTTTTTTATTAAAGGGCCCTGGAAGGCAACCCCCTTTTTTTTTTTATAAATGTTTACTTCTTTTTTATATATATATCAATTTTTATTTATTTTCTATTAAAGGGCCCAGAGGTCCCGGATGGAAAGCCCCCTTTTTTGTAATTTCCTTTTATAAAAAAAAAAAATGAGGTCCCAGGGCCTCAGATGGCACAGAGGGCCCCGGATGGCTACCCCCCTTTTTTATATATATTTTTCTTTATTTCTTCCTTTTGTAATTCGCGGCAGCCCCCACCCCCCTTCTCAATTTCATGCGGCAGCACCCCCCCCCCCCCCGGTTCTCTGCTCCAGGGGGCCCATGCCTGAAGCTGTGTAAGGGGCCCCAAAATTCCTGATGGCGGCCCTGCACACAATCGTGAAAAAAAAAGCTCTAGCAAAGCGCAGTGACGTACAACACGTAGTACGGCACTATAAGGGGAAGTTCCATTCGGATTGGCGCCACCCTTGGGGCTGCTTTAGCTGATTCGCGCTTTTCAGTCTTTGTGCTTTTCAGTCTGTTACAGCGTGATGAATGTGCTATCTCCATTACAAACGCTAGTTTTACCAGAACGAGCGCTCCCGTCTCATAACTTGCTTCTGAGCATGTGCGTTATTTTCACGTCTTATTTTCAAGCCTACACACGACCATTTTTTACGACGTTAAAGACGACGCAAAAATTTGGAGCATGTTCTAAATTTTTAATGTTGCGAAAAAATTTCTGGAGCCCACACACAATCGTTTTTAATGACATAAAAAAAATGTCATTTTTCACATCACGAAAAACGGTCGTGTGTATGCGGCATAAGATACAATTCAGATTTTGAGCATGTAATTTTTGGTGAGTTATTCCTAAATGGAAATCACATCTAAAGGGGCGCAGGCCCTGCCAATTTCCTCATTAGAGCCCTGTAGGTGCAACAGCTGACCGATAATTATAAAACCACTCCCATACAGATTCATTGAGTGCATGGACACAGACAAACAAACAGTAATTTCTTCAAAATAAAAGGTAGGAATCTGCAAAGAGTTTGCTAAAATCCATGCCAATGTACATTGATCACCCAGCAGGGCCGTTTGAAGACATTTGGGGGGCCCCAAGCAAAAAAAAAGTGACATTTCAAGTTGAGAAGCGGGGGGGGCGGATGTTGGTGTCCGCACAGGGGCCCCAGCAGGGAGGGCCCTTGCCGCATCGCTGCGTCCTCCTGCAGTCCGGTCGGCCGTGTACCATAACCGCGTGGTACAGGAGATTCAGTTTGCTGTTCCCGGGGCTGGACTGAAAGGAAGTGAACACTCAGTGTGTGCACTTCCTGTCAGTCCGGCCGTCAACAGGAACCTGATTCTCCTGTACCGCGCGGTTATGGTACACGGCCGACCGGACAGCAGGAGGACGCAGCGGTGCGGCAAGGGCCCTCCCTGCTGGGGCCCCTGTCCAGCTCGGGGCCCCTGGCCAGCTCAGGGCCCCAGATAAATGCTTGCTTTGCCTGTCGGGTTCCGACGGGCCTGTCACCCAGAAGGGAATGTTTTTTTCTCAATAAAAGTGAAGTTAGATGTTTTCCTGAACAATAACTGTAGAACCCTCACATACTCTATCTTATGATTTAGAGTTGATGCCCCTTTAATAGCTATGACTTTATAACTTCCATTACTTTGTAGCTTAATTTGTTTTTTTTGTTTCAGTGGTACTTGATAATTCTTTCCAGGTGGTGAATTTATCACGGTTATATTGGTTTACAGTCACCTAGAAAGATACAGAAGATTAGATAATACAATCTAATTACACAGATTGTCCAGAAACAGATGTTGCTCTGATGATGCTACATTACTTAATTAATATCTAATGATACAATTAATTACAATTCTCTGCAGAGTTCAGTGGTTGGTAATTATATAGACAGCAGCATAATAATCGTAGGTGTTTATAGCTGGAGTTTTCTATGTAGCATTCATAAAATAACAGAATTGTATATTAGCAACACATTTCACAAAGCTTCTTGCGGCTGAGCGGTTTGTACTGTTGCTCCAAATAGAACCTGTGGACATTTTTGGGTCACTTTCTGTAGGTTAGTCAACAGCAAATATGCAAATGACAGCAAACCACAGACTCTCAATAATTTGCTATGTATCTCCCTTTTGTTTTAAAGCTGAACCCAAGAAAAAGTAAAAATCCTCCCCTGCAGTGGAGCTATTCCCAAATTGCATGTGGTAAAGAAAGCTCTGTGGGTAAAAAATCATATAAATGTAATTTGTGTACAGCGTTGTATGACCGCACAATTACCAATTAACGTAATGCAGTGCCAAAAGGCAAAAAATGCCCTGGCCATGAATGGGGGTAAATCTTCTGGAGGGCAAGTGCTTAAAGTGGAGCTGTACTAAAATGTAAACTTTAAATTTAAAATTTTTAGGAGGAGTTGGAATTAAATATCAGCTTTCTGCAAAGAGATCATATGAACTATGTAGCACATTTTTAAACTATATATGGACTGGATTTATTTCATATTGTATATATGTATTTTGAATTGAGTTTGCACTTTGCACTTTAGTCATACGTTTTAGGTTTCACAAGATTCTTTATCTTTCAATTCTATACGGGTACTAGAATATTTGTATATGTAGTAGGTACTGGCAAACATCCATTGGTGGACACCCAGGCACAGATCAGTTTGTGCTTTGTCTAATCAAAGCACAGCTGCGGTGCTGACGGTGCACACGCCCCCTACTCAGAAATGCTGGATCACGTACTGAGGTTCAGCAAGCATTTAAACAAGTACATGGGAAGGAGTGGGTAGAGATACTCAGCTGTCATTGTTCTTGTGTAAACTTACCAATCTCAATTTCAGGCCCTATTCTCGACTAGCATAGAGGGAGAGTATATCCCCCCCCCCCCCAACACACGTAGGGCAGCCAATGGATTTCACAGAGCTGCCCTACATGTGGCAAAGTAGGACATTTTTCGGGGGGTGTGTTGCAGTGTGCATGCTTTTTTACTGAGCATTTGCCATGTTTGTAGCGTGTTTTTTCACTCAGCAAAATACATTTTTGCTTCCGTATTTTTGGGTGCCATGCCATTAACAATTAAAACAGAGTTCCCCTCAAATGTGGAACTTCTGGTCATCTGAACCCCCCCCCCCCATCCGGTACCACAATTGGCACCATTCGGGGAGGGGGGACAGGATACCTGTCTTTGACAGGTATCCTTGTCCACTTCTGGGAGTCCAGGCCATGGCCCATGATGTCACTGTGGGGCTCCCTCCTCCTCCCCCAGCCACCTGGCCAATAGGGGAGAGGAGTGGGGCCTCGCACTTTCCCAGCGTGAAGCTGAAAGGCTACACTGCCGGGTTCCTTTACTTGCAATGGCGGTGGCATCACCCAACAGCTGATGGAAACATCAGCTGCGGGTGTCAACATCGCTGACTCCAGGACAGGTACCGTATTTGCCGGCGTATAAGGCGACCGGGCGTATAAGACGACCCAATAATTTTAACGTTTTTTACAGATTTTTTACCTGTATTCACCGTATAAGATGACCCCCAAACCGATGCTTCATATTTCTTTCTTCTGGAGCCATATTCTTCTTCATTCTTGCTGGAGCTGGAGCCAATCACGGCGAGCAATGTATTCTATTACTGAATACAAAGCCTGCTTGGATTGGCAGAGGTTGTAACATCAGCCCATGCCTCTCTGACTCTCAAAGCCAATCCGAGCAGGCTACTGTATGTAGGCACTCGGATTGGCAGAGGTTGTTACTCCAATACGAGCAGGCTCTGTATTCATTTGAATACATCGCTCACCGGGATTGGCTAAGCGGTATATACTGTATGTAGCCAAAGCTACATACAGTATTACCGCACATCCAGCAGGCTTTTGAGCAGCTGACCCGGCGTATAAGACGACCCCTGCTTTTTGGCCATTTTTTTTAAGTGTAAAAGGTAGTCTTATACGCCAGCAAATACAGTAAGTGTCCTTTTATTAAAAGTCAGCAGCGGCAGTATGTGTAGCTGCTGGCTTTTAATGTTTTTTTTGGGCTGGAACATCGCTTTAATTTCACTGAAAGTGAAACTACTTAATTTTGCGTTATGCATTCTGATTGTTAAATTTCTGTACAATCGCCTTTAGATTTATCAAATCTATATATAAACAGGAGGACACACTTATCTGTCCAATCACTCTGTATCCAATCAGACAGGCCCCCATTTTTAAAAGAAAGGAAGTAGTTTACCGCTGCAGTGTTAGTTGAGGAGAAAATTTGCCGTTTAATAAATAGTTTTACTGGTTGACAAGATTTGCTGTTTAAGAATTGTACATAAATTCAAGGAAAAGGAAAACTCAGAAATGGCTAAGCCCCCCTGGGCTCTATACAAAAAACAACATACCTGTGTGTAAATCTCTGATTAGCTGTAGTAAGGAATTTACACAGTCCTACACTGCACTTGATACACATTAACGCACTTTCTGTGTAGTCGTTTGCTTGTTTTCCTGGCTCCCTATGGAGTAGCTGAAAACTATGTGCAGCATTCATTTGGCTTAGCTCGCACCTGAGCAATCTGTTTATTACTTGTCTATTTTCCTGATTATTGTCAAGGGTTCTTTTAGCTACCGCAGAGATCCGTAACTGACTGTATCACGGAAAATTAATTGAATAATTCAGCATTCTAAATGAAACATCTGCCTATGAATAGATGGTGTATAATGTGATGTATTATCTGGTAGACCATATTCTGGCAGTCCTCCCAGATGTGAGTGGACAGGGTCCAGGAGAGATTCCAGAGAGACAGGCTGATGGGGGGACAAAGCTTGGCTTATTCCCAGAAATCCGGATATAGACCTAAGGGATAAGTGGCTGCGGCTTCAAGCTGTTGGGATGTGGCCAACGTTACACCCAAAGACCACATGGCCAATATCAAGTCTGCCATTCTTCAGTGTTCTCTGTGATCTGAATTGATTGAAACCTTACTATTCTATTTCCGCAAATAATTGAGTCTGCTGGAAGTTACATTGTCGTCAGTCACTTTCCATGGTCATCTAGAAATCACTACCAGACCATTAAAAATTCAAGCTAAATAAGTTTGTCTTTTCGTGATAAGGAATCTATACTGATTATTCATTTTTTATGTTTTAAATAGTATTTTATTTGTATTTTACTACCGTATATACATATACAAACTTTGTTTTACAAGTACAATTTATACATGAGAAGGAATCCCAGAGCCCTCTGGTTTAACTTAAAGGAGAGCACAGCAGCAGTTGTCTTCTTCTACACATTCTGTCTAGGTATTCCCTTAGTTTAAGCCAAATGGAAATGGGGTGGCAGGTCACTAATTTGCCTGCCCCCCCCCCCCCCCACATACACACAAACACAGACACACCACATGCTAGTTACATCTATAGGTTTGAAAAATAGGTTGTATTACTTACCTTTTCATTTCCACAGCAGGCTCCCTCAATCTGCTTGACCAGTCTCCTGCAGCCTGCTCTGTAAGCTGCTCGTGACATGGTTGTAGGCCAGTATGAAATTCATTAAAAAAAAGACATACAAATATTTTTTTCTTTGCCCATACTAATGAGGAATATATTCAAAACTCCCTTCATAACTGGCACCACCAATGTAAGGACATTTTGGCGACTCATGATAAATAGTTTTTTGCAGGGATTCCCTGAAACCTGAAAATTATTTTAAAGGTTCATCTAAGGCAGCAGTGTCCAAACTTTTTTTAAAGAGGGCCGGATTTGATGAAGTGAAAATGCGTGAGGGCCGACCATTTTGCCTGACATTCTTTGAATCATAAAGATTTGGTCTAAATGTGTTCGTCTGAGCAGCAAGCAAGAATTCTCCTGACTTTGTGGCTGTGTGTGGTGAAGAGATGAGCTTGGGCGTGTCATTTGTGTGTGTATATTTATATATATATATATATATATATATATATATATATATATATATATATCTTTTGTGGCCCCAACGTATCACAGAGTGCCGCTCAGGACTAAGAATGTTATTTGGATATACCATATTTATTGGCGTATATCATGCACAGGCATATAACACACACCCTTACTTTAAGAGGGAAGTTTCAGGAAAAATACATTTTAAATAAAGAACTGTGAAGCAAAATAAGGATCAGTGTCCATCTGCAGCCTTACCATTGCCATAAATGCAGCCTCACCATTGACATGATAGCAGCCTCACCATTGCCATAAATGCAGCCCTACCATTGCCATGAATGCAGCCTTATCATTGCCATGAATGTAGCCTCACGTGTGCCCTGATGGTAGCCTTACCATTGCCATCAGCGCAGCCTGATCTATGCCCATGTACAGCCTCGGAAGCGACAGGGCGGGGGTGGGACGGGCGCCAACAAATTACATACAGGAAAATCTCTTGTTTACACAGCGGCCTCTTTAATACAAAGTCCCACCTCCTATGATAGACAGAACAGTTGTCCAATGGCAGCCCAGGAGATGGGACTTCCTATTATAGCTGTCACCGAGTAATAAGTGGGACTGGGAGGTACAATTTTGAGTTGGGGTAGTAAGTTATCTGAACTACCCTAGTGAAGTAGACAATATTCAGTTTTTTCACTTTGCAGGAAGGGGACATACTAGAAATTGTACAATAAAATCTAAGGCTGGCCCAGTATTTTGGTTTTTGGCATGCACAGCATGCCACTGGTATTTGTTAAAGTTGGGCACTCTTACCTCCTTTTAACCTAAGTCTGTTACTAAACATGTAAAATACATTGCTGCAAAGAAGATAGTTAATGCCTGAAGCCTCGTACACACGACCGGTTTTCCCGCCAGGAGAGCATTTGGCCGGTAAATCCGGCCGTGTGTATGCTCCCTAGCGTCGGCTTGTCGTAGTCGATGACGTCAACGCTTTCTTGCCATTCTGAAAAAGGGTGGTTCTTTTGAATGGCCGCCTGTATGCACAGCAAGCTTGCCAGGAATCCCGTCAGGAAACCCAACCTTTTTTTTCCTGGCGGGATTCCCGGCCGTGTGTACAGGGCTTAAGTCTTTGATGTCTGTGCATCCCTTCCCTTCTTCATCTTGCTATGTTGTTTGACCTGATGTCCTCTACATCACTTCTGTGTCGTATAGTGACTTTGGAACACAAGTCACCATCTAAGATTAGGGTGGTATTGTAAATACACTGGGGCAAATGTAGGATTGTTTTTAACTTTGCAAAAATTAGCAAATTGAGAATTTTCATGATTCACTACTTCTCATAAAATGTAATTGCTGTTGCTGCTTATGATGGTGAATAATGCCCTGCATCATGTCAGCAAATAATCACAGTTTGCCCATGATTTGCACATGGCTACTGCTTTGTAAAAGTTCATTAAATTCATTCATTATGGCGGTAATGGAAGGCACATTAATACATACAGTCCATAAAACCATTCAAGGATGCTAACCAGTGACAATTTACAATTGATCTTTCAGTTACTAATACATTTCTGTTGCCGACCCCAAATTATAATGCTAAATGCCAATTTTATCGCTTGAATTTAGACTTACAAAAGCATTATATTTCGTAACGCTGTTGTACTGTATTTAAAAAGAGGTAATCCTTTTTACGTACACATAAATGTCCATAACTTATAATATTTTAAAATTGGAACATTGTTAAAGTGAACCTCTGGCCAGGCTATGGACTTTCAAGTATTTCTAAAATCTGATCAAACAGTAAATGAGCTTTAAACGAACCCTCACTGACCTGACCTTTAAAGCTGCAGTCAATGGTGGTCAATCCATTTTCAAAGTACGCAGCAGAAGCATTTAAGTCAGTTTTAGCCGGTTTCTCAGCAGCTTTAGTTCACCCTGATTTACCACCCCAGCAGTGACAGATTTTGCTCTCTAACAGATTTCCCTGAAACCAATCAACTTTTAGTTTTAGTTTTTGTTCTGAACAAGCTAGCTGATGCAAGCAAAATAGGATTTTGGTTTTAATAAATCAACCCCTGTTTACATTACATTTAGAAAAGCTTGAGGAAGGAGCAGAGGATGTTTAAGTAAAGTAGAATAGGGTGGGGCTTCTGTGGCTACAAGTGTAGTTTGCTTACAGAAAGGTGGCGCAATCAACTTTCGGTGGACGCAAAGCCTGTTGGCGTAGAGGCGAAAGTTCTGATCGGGGCAGAGAGGCATGAGGTCGAAGCTGAAGGGCTGGGCCCCTGGCCTTTGGCCTGGATCCGGTGGTGTCTGCCCAGTCAGTTGTTCGGTGAGGGAACCCTTGAATCCCTTCGGGGAGAGGCGGGTAGTACTTCCCGAATGTAATTAGGTGAAGTGGCAGTAGTTGGCTGCGGCTGGCTCTCCCCAACCTCTTCTCCTACCTTCCTGGCTGGGAAGGGCGCTGCTGGTCCGGACCGGGGGCAGGGTCCGTTGAAAAGCAGATAGTGCCCCTGGAGTGGCAGCAGGGTTGCCATACATTGACTGAGTTTGAGGGGCACTCAGAGGAACTGGCCGGAGGGCGGCCAGGTCACTGATTCCACATACACCTTTTTAGCACCTGCCTCTAGGGCCGAGCCTTTTGGCTAGGACCAGAGGAATTTTTGTTCCTGGCCGGACCGGCCATTGTATTGCACAATGGCCACTTTCCACTCACCATTCCCACCTTCCTTTTCCCCCACTTTCTTTTTTTGTTACCCCCCTGTCTGTCTTGTTTGTCACTTTTTTTGGTTGGAGCGGTATGTGTGGCGAGTAGGGTGCTGTCCTCGGGCTGGCTCTGAAAGTCTTGGGAGTAGGTGGACATGGCCTTCTGGCTTAGTCCGAGGACCTGCTCTCATGGGGTCTCCCTCGGGGAGCTCACCGAGGAGGGTTCTGTCTCGGGTCCTCCGAGTGGTTTCGGCTGCTATGTTTGGCCATGTGGCTTCGGCTGCATGGGCCATACGCCCCGGGGGGTCCTAGTGGTTTCGGCTGCTAGGACTTTAACTCTTTTTCCCTGTCTGGAGCCTAACGCCCCGGGGGATCAGAGCTGGGTCCTTTGCGGAGGACCAATTGACGATGGCACCCATCGCAGTTTTTTGTGTTTCACTCTTTATGTGTGTGCACATTTTTTCCTGCACCGGGTGAAGTTTTTGGGTTGTGTTTTGCACGCCACAGGCTTTTCAAAAAAAAAAAAAAAAAAAAAAAAAAAAAATAGAATAAGGGTGGGTCAGGGGTGGACTGACCATTGAGAAACTCGGGCACTGCCCGAGGGCCCCATGCCACTAGGGGGCCCCATCAGGGTTGCCAGGCTCAGTAAAAAATGTTTTACATCTGTCCCTGATATGTCCGAAACCGACATGCTTTTGATGTAAAAAAAATCCTGAGATTTTAGCTGCCCCGCCTCTGCATTGCCTCCTGGCATGGTGGCTATCTGTAAGCCTGGGGGCCCCATAATCTTCTATTGCCCGGGGGCCCCATGAGTAGTCAGTCTGCCCCTGGGGTGGGTTGTAACCCCAGTCAGTTTTTTTTGCCATCTCTGTCCTAATGGGGAGATAGTCTCTCACTTTCTCTCCAACAGCCAAAACAGGAAGCAAAAGGAAATCTCAGAAAATCATGGGAATGCCTTGGGGCCACCAAGGTCAACACAACTAGAGCTCCAATTGTTAGATTTCCCATCTATTAATTTTTTGGGGACAAACCAAACTTTGAGATTTTTACTTTCACTTTTAATGATAATGTTAAACAGGACAAAAACAGGAGGGTCAATCTCCCTAAGAGGGGAAAAACAAAGCAATAAAAGCCTAATATATGCTCTTATCCAAAACTAAAGATAGAAAGTTTTGCCTTCAGTTATATTTTAGGCTGCTCCCAAACTAGATGATTTATTAAAAATATATAAAATCTTGGCCATGGGATTCACCTTAAGCCAGTGGTTCTCAACCTTACTAGTGCCGTGACCCCTTGATAAAAGTTGTAGGGACCCCCTAACAGTAAAATTTTCATAGCGTGGGTTGTCAGCACCCAAGGCAAGAAAAGTAATTTGCACCCCTAAACCACGGACATTTAGCGCTCCCCTCCACTTGTACAGTATTAAATCCCTTATCGTACATTTTAGGGTGTATCACTCTTTTTCTTTGTTCTCCTTGCTTTCCCTTTTATCTGTCTCGCTATCCTAAATAGTTTGTTTTCCACCCATCCCTCTCTCTAGCCATCTTTCTTGTTCTTTCTCTTATTATTTTTCTCCCTTTTTCTTGCTTCCTCCATCTCTTTTCCTCTCACTTCCATGTAATCTCTATTTTTATTCCTTCTTTTACTCCTTGGTGGGGGGAATGGGATGAGTGGCAATGCTGGGGGGAGTTCTGTTCAGCCAACTTATATGTTCTTGATCAAGTTCATCTGATCTGAGAACTGTAGTGGGGACTTTTAATGGCAACTATAATCACAGATAGTGTTACTCACTGTGTCTCCGGCTTCATTATGTCTCCGACTTTTTGTGAAAGTGTACTCTCCCCTTTCCCCCTAACGTCCTCTCCCTCCTCTCCCCCCTTAGGACCCACCCCCCCCCCCCAATTCTTCCCTATATTTCAGGTAGGGTGCCCATATCATCCGGTACCTCTCATCTTGATCTTTCATTGCCAACATAAGGTTCTCCATTTGTTGAATCTCTGCAATTCTAGAGAATCCATAAGACCGGGATACACGCCCTCACAGCTACCAAAAGATAGACGAATTGATTCTAAGGTCCCCAACCTAAAGAACCAAAAAAGGGGGGGGCATGGTTGGACTATTCCGGTACTGGTAGTAAAGATATAGCATGTACAAACATAGTTGTAAAGTTTATAAAAAAACATTTTTATTAAATACAGAGTAAAACAAGACACAAGTTAAAATAAAGAGACAATCGACTTGACCGGTTTTGCGGCTATGGCCGCTTCATCAGAAGCATGTCTACATTGCCCCACATGCGGGTGGGGTGGACCACACCACATGACGTCCCGTAAGGTGGTCAGTGGGTGCGCGTATGGATGGACCTATGGCTGCAATACAAAAATGTATTGTGTGTAGGGGGCCCCAGGAGTGGGAGCCCAAGCGGAAATATCTGTGTGATGCCACGTTTAACCTCCACAGGTAGGTCCATGGTAATGGACCAAAGAGGGAGGGGGACCACAATGGATCCCAGGAGGGCATCAGGGTAGTGAAGCCTACCGGTGGCACTGTGGGCTGGGTAAGGCCACAGAGGTCCCAGGGTCCAAGCATCCAGGCTACCAGAAGATGTCTTAACAATGAGTTTTTATATTTTTCCATTGCTATAGGAATGTCAAGTAGTAAAATTACTGCTGGTCTGTCTTCTAAGGACACTCCTGATATTGTCTTAATGATTTCTAATACTGTTCTCCAAAACTCCTTGGCCCAGATTCATAACTGGTGTTAGACAGGAGTAATTTCAAATTTTGCGCGCCGTATCACTAGTTTGAATCCTCAAACCATGATACGGCGGCTTCGGGCTTCGATCCGAGAGGCTAACGTCTTCGTAAGCCTTCGGATCTACGCTGCGATATTTTTGCGGCCGCTGGGAGGAGTTCGCGTCGTTTTGATGCGTCGGGATATGCAAATGTGTTTTTACGGCGATCCACGAAGATACGAGCGTCTGTTTTTTTTTACGTACTGTTAGACCAGCTTTTTGCTGGTCTAACGGTGCGTAGCCCATGTTAAGTATGGCCGTCGTTCCCGCGTCAAATTTAATTTTTTTTATTTTTTTTTACGTAAGTCGTTCGGGAATAGAAATGTCCATAAACGACGCTACTCAAACAACGAATGACGTAACGACGTGATTTCGCGCAATGCACGGCGGGAAATTTGCGAACGGAGCATGCGCAGTTCGATCGCCGCGGGAACGCGCCTATTTTAAATCCTTCACGCCCCCTACTTGTGTAGATGGATTGCGACGGGAGAAATACACTACGCCGCCGTCGTTTACTGGACAAAATCTACCTGGATTCCACGTAGAGCCAGGTAAAAAACGGCGGCGTAGTGTATTTCTGATACGCTACGAGAATCCAATTCTCTCTGAATCTGGGCCCTTGATTTTTGCGCATTCACAGAAAATGTGTAGTAACGTACCCTCTGCTGTATGACACCTCCAGCAGGCATCTGACATTTGGGGGTACATTGATGTAGTACTGTTGGTGTTCTGTACCATCTAGTTAAAATGTTATATCCTCCCTCTTGGCATCTACTTGCTGCTGAGGCCCTATGGGTAAATGTCAAAATCCTGTCTCTCTGCTCTTGGGAGAATGTCAGCCCCAGGTCCCTCTCCCATGCCTGAAGAAATGGAAGTTCTTGTGGTGTTTCTAAGTTGAATAATATTGCATAGAAACAGGGCTTTTTTTCTGGTGGAACTTGGGGGAACTGAGTTCCACCACCTCTGGCTCAGATCCTTTGGTGCCTGCTCACCACAATCACTTGTAAACACAAAGTCTGGTTTCTGTGTGTACAAGTCACAGCTCTGCACTCTGTGTGTAACCCCCTGAACTCTACACTCTGTATGTTAGGCAGTCCTAGTATTTAATGCCCATTTAAGACCCTTCTACTGTTTGTGAAATCTGTACAGGGTCGTGGTTGAGTTCCTGCACCTATTTTCTGAGGAAAAAAGCTCTGCATAGAAATATGACAAAGAATGTCACGGGGGGTTCCCCTTCAGGCATATCTCCTCAAATTTTGACAGTGTTCTGATTTCGGTATACATTTTTGACTTTGTTCGAATGAACGTATCTAGTTGCAACATCCTGAAAATGTCAAAATCTTGGGGCTACTTTGCCTTCAATCTCGCTTTTTGTCATTAGTCGGTTGCCTTTTGAAAAATGAACAATCCTACTAATACCCCTTTTTTCGTAGGGCATTAAATCTTTGATCTATCAGACCTGGTTGAAATGCCGTAGTTCCCTGAATCTGAGTCATCGGGCTGGGGTATATAGACTTTTTTTTTTATTGTTTTAATTGTTCGTATCTATCATCGGTTTCTTTATTTCTGCTGGCATTTCTACATCTGGAATCCAAGCTTTTAAAATTGAGTTATTATGAACAGGACTAAAAATATATTTTTTAAAAGGTTTTTCCTATAATTTTTAATATGTTAATATTATATATATAAACCTATCCAGCCAGTAGATGGAGTTTACTCCTTTTCGTGTGATTAACATTGTATCATTCTCAGTGATTCATGCTTTTTAGAATTTCTGCAACGTGGTTGGGAAGAATTTCCAATCCATAGTATAATTCCATTGCAGAAAAATGACGTGTTTATGACTCTGCAAAAGGTGACTTATTTTCATAAGTCAAACATTTTAAATACATTCTGTTAAACAAAATGATTCCATAAATGTATTTATTTCCAGCTGATTATTTGTTCTATGCTTTCATTTTGGAGTACATTGAGATATTAAACTGCGTACAAAAAAAGTCTAAAAACTTTTGACAAGTAATATACAGTACATATATATATATATATATATATATATATATATATATATATATATATACACACAGTACAGACCAAAAGTTTGGACACACCTTCTCATTCAAAGAGTTTTCTTTATTTTCATGACTATTCATGACTATTTCATGAGTCACACTGGAGGCATCAACACATGTAGAATTATACACTTAACAAAAAAGTGTGAAACAACTGAAAATACATGTCATATTCTAGGTTCTTCAAAGTAGCCACCTTTTGCAGCAGACACATCTCTAGAACAACTGTTAAGAGGAGACTGTGTGAATCAGGCCTTCATGGTAGAATATCCGCTAGGAAACCACTGCTAAAGAAAGGCAACAAGCAGAAGAGACTTGTTTGGGCTAAAAAAAACACAAGGAATGGACATCTGTGCTTTGGTCTGATGAGTCCAAACTTGAGATCTTTGGTTCCAAACACTGTGTCTTTGTGCGACGCAGAAAAGGTGAACGGATGGACTCTACATGCCTGGTTCCCACCGTGAAGCATGGAGGAGGAGGTGTGATGGTGTGGGGGTGCTTTGCTGGTGACACTGTTGGGGATTTATTCAAAATTGAAGGCATACTGAACCAGCATGGCTACCACAGCATCTTGCAGCGGCATGCTATTCCATCCGGTTTGCGTTTAGTTGGACCATCATTTATTTTTCAACAGGACAATGACCCCAAACCTCCAGGCTGTGTAAGGGCTATTTGACCAAGAAAGACAGTAATGGGGTGCTGCGCCAGATGACCTGGCCTCCACAGACACCAGACCTGAACCCAATCGAGATGGTTTGGGGTGAGCTGGACCGCAGAGTGAAGGCAAAAGGGCCAACAAGTGCTAAGCATCTCTGGGAACTGTTGGAAGACCATTTCAGGTGACTACCTCTTGAAGCTCATCAAGAGAATGCCAAGAGTGTGCAAAGCAGTAATCAAAGCAAAAGGTGGCTACTTTGAAGAACCTAGAATATTACATATTTACAGTTGTTTCACACTTTTTTGTTATGTATATAATTCCACATGTGTTAATTCATAGTTTTGATGCCTTCAGTGTGAATCTACAACTTTCATAGTCATGAAAATAAAGAAAACTCTTGGAATGAGAAGGTGTGTCCTAACTTTTGGTCTGTACTGTATATACACACACATATATATATATATATATATATATATATATATATATATATATATATATATATATATATATAAACAACAGCAACTAAAATAAAATTGACCTCAATAAAATTCTATATGGCTTCTACATCAGCGTTTACCCGCACATGTATAGCGTTGGGGAAATACACTGCATGCACATGCACAGGTAAATGCCACTATTGGTGTCTATGAGCATTTGTCCACATACAGCCATGCAATTGTATGGGTGGCTATACACAGCACCTGCAGCTCCCCGAGCACAGAAAAGTCCCAGAGATTTTATGCTAGGAACTTTTCAGCATGTAAATGTCCATATGTATGGGACCCTATTAATTAACTGGTGGAAATTACATCTTTCCCATTGCAAAACCACTCCTGACATAATTTACATGCCTTGGTCGGTATATAAAGATGGCCTGCCCTTTAATACCAAATCAAGGGAGTTTGAGACTAAGGAGGAAGATTTTTCTAAGCACCGGGTGTGATCCAGACTGCTTGGCCTACAACCTGTCCATGAACATGGTTTTCATGCAGATTGGACAACAATCTCATGACTATGGCAGCAGCAGACACCCTACAGCCAACCACTGGTGGGAGGCAAAATCAATCTGACAGGCTTGAGAACCTTGTCCAATTGCTCTTCTTCCCCCTCAAGATAAAACTGTCCTCTAAGGTCTGAGGCCACCTTAACTATACCAACAATGTGTTATATATACTGGAAGGTGAAAGTGACTGATCACCTGCATCACACCATTAATAATCCTAGGCCACATTAAGCAGTTTGGGCCAAAGGGCACTTATGGCCTTGTCATCGTAGATTAATAGTACTAGTTTATGCTTGCAGAAGGTTCATATAGCAAATAGCCCACTTAATAAGAAGACTTTTGAAAGCAAAATATATATCCAACCAAATGAGGACTACCACATAAAATTAGGATGCAATGTGCCTCAACCAGTTTTATTATTATTCTACTAAGTACGCAGGAAGCTTTAACAGCCATAGAAATTTCATTTTTCCATATAGTACAAGAAATTACAGCTCTGTTCTAGTAATAGAACGTTTACATATTTATGTGTTTCATAGCTTTTTAATAGTCTGTGTTTTATATAGTCAGGGATTGAATTTTAGCTGTAATTTTCCGCTCAGGGTTCAAACACTGGCAGACCATCCTGCAGCTGGTAAATATCTCTTCACAAAAGAGCATGGCTAGAAACAACGCAACGCGCTGTGCCAGCATGGGGTCGCCTAGTGCCAGCTCCCTGCTGCTGCCAGCTGAAGCAAATGGGGGTGTGGACACACTCCATGGTCTTATCGTAACTCCTTCATTGCCAGGATGACCAGCAAAGGAACCGATTTATATGGAATTCAGCATTTTCCATATCTATCTATCTATCTATCTATCTATCTATCTATCTATCTATCTATCTATCTATCTATCTATCTATCTATCTATCTATCTATCTATCTATCTATCTATCTATCTATCTCTGTATCTATCTATCTATCTATCTATCTATCTATCTATCTATCTATCTATCTATCTATCTATCTATCTATCTATCTATCTATCTATCTATCTATCTATCTATCTATCTATCTATCTATCTATCTATCTATCTATCTCTCTATCTATCTCTGTATCTATCTATCTATCTATCTATCTATCTATCTATCTATCTATCTATCTATCTATCTATCTATCTATTTTTCATTCTATCTATCTATAAATCTGGTGGTCTGTATATCTGTAAATAGTTATTTCTCTCTTTTTGGGGTTGATTTATTAAAACTGGAGAGTGCAAAATTTGATGCAGCTCTGCATAGAAACCAATCCGCTTCCAGTTATTTTTGCCAGAGCTTAAATGAGCAAGCTAAAGTTAGAGGCTGGTTGGCTAACATGCAGAGCTGCACCAGATTTTCCACTCTCCATTTTTAGTAAATCAACCATTATGTGTCTACTTGGGCTTACACTGATTATATCAATAAGTAAATGTTTGAACTTCCAGCCAGAATTATATACATGATAACTGAAGAGTAATGCCGTGTACACACGTTTGGAATTTCTAATGAAAAAAGTCAGACAGAATTTTTTCATCGAATATCCTGACCGCGTGTATGCCCCATCAGACTTTTTCCATCGGAAATTCCGACGGACTTAGAAAGAGAACATGTTCTCTTTTTTTCCGACGGAAATTCCGTTCGTCTGTATAGAATTCCGACGGAGAAAAAAACATGCATGCGCAGAAACAATTCAACGCATGCTCGGAAGCATTGAACTTAATTTTTCTAGGCTCGTCATAGTGTTGTACGTCACCGTGTTTTTGACGGACAGAATTTGGTGTGTCCGTGTGTATGCAAGACAGCTTGAGCAGAATTCTGTCGGAAAGACCCGTCAGAGTTTATTCCGACAGAAAAGTGCAGTTGAACTCTGCAAGAGCAGTTGCTCCACACCTTATTTAATGAGCATAAGCTTTGCTAAATTCCATCATCCAATCATGTGCAAGCAAAAAATCTTTTTTTTTTTCCTTGCTCGTGATTGGATATTCTTTGCAAAGTGAAGCTTTACCTCATTTACTAAGCACTGGAGCAACTGCACTTGCAGAACCTACTTGCCTTTAGTAAATCAACCCCTATGTGTCCTTGCACACATAGGCATTTAGAGGCATTTAGAGGCAGAAAAAACACAGGGCCAGCATGCTCAGGACAGGAGTGCTTTGCTACAAAAAACATCTAACACACAAAGCACGTGTAAACGCGTCTAAGTGCACTTAAAGGAGTTTTTGCTGAAATGACTGTTTACAGGGTATAGAGACATAAGAGTTAACTGATTCCTTTTAAAAATGAAACAGTTTCAGTTTAGTTTTTGCATGCTTTTTAATGCTTCTGTGATGTACAGAGACACAGAGCCAATAGAGCGCAGTGATTGTTTGTAAAACGAAAGTGATTGGTTCTGAGGGGTTTTAGACACACAGTAATCACACCTCCTTGATCAGTGACCACAGTGAGAAAGCTCCCAGGCTTTTTTTCATCAGGAAACAGACAACCAGGAAGTGTCCAGAACAGAGAAGGATTACAGCAACATCATAGCAAAAACGAACAATGAGGACATGAATACAGAACTGCAGTAAGGTAAAGGAAGGTAAAGGAAGCTACGTATTTAGCTAAAAAAAGAAGAAACAGCGGGCAGGCAGGCTTATATTGCAGTAGTGTCATGTACGGTCTTTTAACCACTTGCCGACGGCTAGCCGTCATATGACGTTCTGGGCTTTGAGTGGGGGATATCTAAATGATGCCTGCAGCTACAGGCATCATTCAGATATCGGCTTTTTCAGCCGGCGATTCCTTACACCATAAGAATGATCATAGCAGCTGGTCAGCCGCTTGATTGTTCTTATGTATGGCGAGAGGGGACATCCTACCCTTCAGCCGCCCCCCGGTGCTTCTACCGACTCACCGCTGCGATTGGTGAGTTGGAGAACGGATCCGCCGGCCCCGGGTGTTTACCATAGAGATTTCTGGTGGACCAGATGGTTGCTGGAGTCTCTATGATCGTCTGAGAGTGGGCGCGATGTTATGACATCACGCCCAGCCTCTGCATTTAACCATGCAGCCTCAGCTGGGAAGCTGACATAGTTTTTTTTATTTTATTTCAGGCTTCCTAGCCTAGAGGCAGAGCTGTATCCTGGCCTAGGCCAACAAGGCCCAGGCCTAGGGCAGCACTTTGCAGGGGGGCAGCACGAAAAGAGTCCCCGCCGGCTTGCGCTACACTGTTAGGAAAATGAGTCTAGCGCCCCCAATAAGCGTCCGCGCTGCTTCTGGTATGCGGGCGGCCGGCATTCCGCAACTGTTGGGGGGGCTCTTCCAATTTTGTTTTATCATCCTGGACCACAAACCTTCCTCACTGTGCTATATGTTTCTGCTGCATCTACTTAAAGTAGAGCTATAGGCAACACTTTTTTTTTTCATTTTGGATAGAGTAAGGGAGGGTTATAGCTAGGGTTGTCCCGATGCCGAGTATCCATACATGGCTGCATATGTGGGGGACATATATGGCTGCAATATGTGGGGGACATACATGGCTGCAATATGTGGGGGACATACATGGCTGCAATATGTGGGGGACCATACATGGCTGCATATGTGGGGGACCATACATGGCTGCATATGTGGGGGACCATACATGGCTGCATATGTGGGGGATCATACATGGCTGCATATGTGGGGGACCATACATGGCTGCATATGTGGGGGACCATACATGGCTGCATATGTGGGGGACCATACATGGCTACATATGTGGGGGACCATACATGGCTGCATATGTGGGGGACATACATGGCTGCAATATGTGGGGGATATACATGGCTACATATGTGGGGGCCATACATGGCTGCATATGTGGGGGACATACATGGCTGCAATATGTGGGGGACATACATGGCTGCAATATGTGGGGTACATACATGGCTGCAATATGTGGGGTACATACATGGCTGCAATATGTGGGGGACATGGCTGCATTTGGGGACACATTTAAAAAAAGTATCGGTATTCGGTATCGGCGAGTACTTGAACAACCCTAGTTATAGCCCCTGCCAGTTTATTTTTTACCATCCCTGTCCCATTGCGAAGATTTCCCATCACTTCCTGCTCTATGGGCAACCAGGAAATAAGAGGAAATCTAAGTAAATTAAGGGAATCCATTGCCACCCCCAGGCCCTCAGAACTACTGTCCTCACTCGAACATTTCAGGGCGGGTCTTAAACAACACAGGGTGTGGCCATAACAGGAAGGGGTGGGTCATATTTAAATTAGGGGGTGCACGAGTTTAGTCAGGCCTAGGGCAGCACAAAACCTAAATACACCTCTGCCTAGAGGTGAGATATGTTAGTCCCGCCCACATGTGAAAACGGTGTTCAAACCATACATGTGAGGTGTTGCCACAAACGTTAGAGCAAGAGCAATCATTTTAGCCCTAGACCTCCTCTGCAACTCAAAACATGTAGCCAGTAAAAAAAATGAAAGCATCACCTGTGGGGATTTTTAAGTACCGAATTTTGGCGCCATTCCTCGAGTGTGAGCAATTTTGAAGTGTCACATGTTAGGTATTTATTTACTAAATAACTTCATCTTTTGCATTATGCCAAAAAATTGGGCTAACTTTACTATTTTATTTTAACCCCTTAAGGACCTCCACATGTACATTTACGTCTGTATTTTCAACCGCCGCTGAGGAGAGAAGACATCACAAGTGAGTCTGCACAACACTACACTGACACCACGACATGTAGGCACATTAACCCCTTCCGATCACCCCCCCCACCCCCCTGTCACAGTGTCACTGAAGGCAGTGATCATATTTAGTTTAGTGTCAGTGTGACAGTTACTGTGACAGGCAGTTAGTGTTAGGTCCAGGGTAGCCCCCGTACCCCCCCTAATAAAGTTTTAACCCCTTGATCACCGACCTAGTTATCCCTTTCACCCCCTATTGCCAGTGTCACTAAGTGTTCATTTTTCTGATCGCTGTATTAGTGTCGCTGTTGCCGCTAGGTAGCTAGTTTTTTTTTTATTGCAATTTTTTTTTACTAAAGACACGTGGCTGAATACATTTTGGCCTAAATGTATGACTAAAATTTAGTTTATTCGATTGTTCTTATAACAAAAATTAAAAGAATATAGATTTTTTTTCAAAAATGTCGCTCTATTTTTGTATATAGCACAAAAAATAAAAATCGCAGAGGTGATCAAATACCATCAAAGTAAAGCTCTATTTGTGGGAAGAAAAGGACGCACATTTTGTTTGGGAGCCACGTCGCACGATCGCGCAATTGTCTGTTAAAGCGACACAGTGCCGAATTGTAAAAACGCCTCTGGGCATTTAGCAGCATATTGGTCCGGTCCTTAAGTGGTTATAGAATGAAACGTGTTTGAAATATTGCAAATACAGTGTGAGATAAAAAGTTGCAATGACCACCATTGTATTCTCTAGGGTCTCTGCTAAAAAACATATATAATGTTTGGGGATTTTCTAGCAAAAAAATACATGTAGGCGAGAAATGTCAGAAATGGCCTGATTGGCAAGTGGTTAATAAAATGCCCCTACCTGCTTTCCTGCTTGCTGTCCTCTCCAGCATTGTAAATTGAGCTGCACATGTGCATTCTCAGCTTAGATCATCGGGCTGGACTTTGAGTGCTGGGATGACGGCCCCCTGCGGGCCAATGGGGAGGCTCTCAGAAGAAGATACCAGTGCTGGTGTAGGACCATTGAATAGGTAAGTCTCTCTTGCAGATATGTTTAGGCCTCATGCACAAAGGACTTTTTCTCCTCCCCTGGAGGAAAAGCCTTTAGTTATGCTTTCGGTTCTTTGAATCAGAAAAGTGAAGTGAACAAGTATGTAAATAATGACTTCTGATTTTCCAGATAGGAATGCCTGGGTCAGTGACTCAGAAAGTATTAGGCTCCATGCCCACTGGGCTTAAAAAACGTCTGTTCTCTTGGGAGTAAAAAACGCTCATATACAGCATTTTTTGTACAAAGTCTAGACGAGTTGAGAAGAGTTTTGTGTTTTTTCTGCAGGGCTTTTTTTCTCAGAGAAAAGGTGGTGGAACTCACCCTTCCTCCCCTGGCCACGCCCCTACCCACCCCTAGGACCGCCCCCTAGAACCGCCCCTTTAGAGAACAGGGATGCAATAAATACATTCCCAAATGCGTAACAGCAAATACATTCCCAAATGCGTAGCAGCAGAGACATTCCCAAATGCGTAGCAGCAGAGACATTCCCAAATGTACAGCAAATACATTCCCAAATGCGTAGCAGCAGAGACATTCCCAAATGCGTAGCAGCAGAGACATTCCCAAATGTACAGCAAATACATTCCCAAATGCGTAGCAGCAGAGACATTCCCAAATGCGTAGCAGCAGAGACATTCCCAAATGTACAGCAAAGAGACATTCCCAGTGCATTAGAGCCACAGTCCAGCACAGAGACCACCCAGCTTAGTCCAACAAAGATTGGCCAGCCCAGCAAAGAGACTACCCAGCAAAGAAACCGCTCATCCTGCAAAGAGACAACCCAGGCAAAGAGACTGCCCAAACAGTGCCCAGGGAAATAGACTGCCCAAACAGTGCCCAGGGAAAGAGACTGCCCAAACCGTGCCCAGGGAAAGAGACTGCCCAAACCGTTCCCAGGGAAAGAGACTGCCCAGCAAACAGTGCTCAGGAAAGAGACTGGCCAGAAAAGAGTGCCCATGAAAGAGAGTGCCCAGGAAAGAGACTGCCCAAACTGTGCCCAGGGAAAGAGACTGCCCAGCAAACAGTGCCCAGGGAAAATTTCACTGGGCACGGTTTGGGTACTCTCTTTCCTGGGCACTGTTTGCTGGGCAGTCTCTTTCCCTGGGCACTGTTTGCTGGGCAGTCTCTTTCCCTGGGCACGGTTTGTTCAGTCTCTTTCCCTGGGCACGGTTTGGGGACTCTCTTTCCTGGGCACTGTTTGCTGGGCAGTCTGTTTCCCTGGGCACGGTTTGGGCAGTCTCTATCCTGGGCACTGTTTGCTGGGCACTCTTTTCTGGACAGTCTTTCCTGGGCACTGTTTGCTGGGCCCTCTTTCCTGGGCACTGTTTGCTGGGCACTCTTTTCTGGCCACTCTCTTTCCTGGGCACTGTTTGCTGGGCACACTTTTCTTGCCAGTCTCTGCTAGGCAAACAGTGCCCAGGAAAGAGACTGGCCAGAAAATAGTGTCCATGAAAGAGTGTCCAGCAAACAGTGCCCAGGAAAGAGAGTGCCCAGGAAAGAGAGTGCCCAGCAAACAGTGCCCAGGAAAGAGACTGTCCAGAAAAGAGTGCCCAGGAAAGAGAGTGCCCAGCAAACAGTGCCCAGCAATTGATGGGGCAAACTGGTAGCACCCTGGCTGCAATTGATGGGCACACTGGCGCCAATTAATGGGGCAAACTGGCAACAATTGATGGTTACAGTGGCTGTGTGTGATGGGCACAGTGGCTGTGTTTAATTGTCACAGTGGCTGCATTTAATTGGCACAGTGACTGCGTTTGATGGGTACAGTGGTGACAATTAATGGCACAGTGGTTGTGTTTGATGGGCACAGTGGTGACAATTGATGGCACAGTGGCTGTGTTTGATGGCACAGTGGCTGTGTTTGATGGGCACAGTGGCGCCAATTGATGGCACAGAGGTTGTGTTTGATGGGCACAGTGGCTGCATTTGATGGCACAGTGGCTGCATTTGATGGCACAGTGGCTGCATTTGATGGCACAGTGGCTGCGTGTGTTGGCACAATGGCTGCATGTGATGGCACCATGGCTGCGTTTGATGGCATAGTGAGGCTGCAATTGATGTCTTTTTTTTTGTTTTGCTAGTCAGAGAAGGCAACTAGGCAAGCATGGCTCAAAAACATTTTTTTGTGCTGGTCACCTCAGTCAGCCACAATCCCCCCCCCCCCCCCCCCCCCCCCCCCCCCCAATACAGCCATAATTATTTTCTCTAACATGTTCTGTTCTGCTTACTTTTTAGTTCAGCAAGTTCAGACTTCTTCTTTTCAGTAGCACACTGCTGGTTCCTAGGCACTGTGAATGTAGGCAGGCAGGCTCCTCGTGGCTCCTTGTGACTAGTCCTTCCCTTCCTTGCAGTTGCAAGCTCAGCAGCGCCGACATTATTCCTCCCTCTCTCACCTCGCCTCCGGCCGTGATGTCACGCGGCTCACACCGCTGGAATGGACCAACTTAATCCTCCATAGGGGGAGTAAACAAACAGAAAAGGGAGCCAGGAGCTGACGGTCGGACGGTCCCAGATGCAGGAGGCACACAATTTGTACAGTGCCACTTCCGCTGCCCGCGCTGACTAGTCTATGATGATGACACACAGACACAAGTGTACTGTGACTGCCTGTGTGTCAGATCTGCGCCCCCCTCCTATACAAAATGGTATCGCCCAGGGCACCGGCCCTGACTGACTCAAAATAGGTGGCGGAACGCCGTTCCGCCAGAAAAAAAGCCCTGTTTTTCTGCCAATGAGGCTCCAATCGGAACCAGAAGTTTTTTTTTCCTGCCTCTAAACCAGTGGTTCTCAACTCCTGTCCTCAGGATCCACTAACAGGCCAGATTTTCAGTATTACCTTGGGAAGATGCAGACTAGAATACTGCAATCACTGAGAAGCAAATTATATCACCTGTGATGTATTTCAGTCATCCTGCAAATTTGGCCTGTTAGTGGGTCCTGAGGACAGGAGTTGAGAACCACTGCTCTAAACCATATGTGTCAAACACAAGACCCGCGGGCAAAATCCGGCCCTCCAAGCCATTTCATGTGGCCCTCGCACCACTGCTGCAGCTGCAGAAGAGCTCCAGCCCTCCTCTGGTCCTCCTCCAGTCCCTTACTTTCTGCTTTTAAACAGTTCATCCAGCTTCTTCCCAGCAGCAGCATAAGGAAAGGGGGGTGCACTGTTGATGTAAGGGAGAGTGGGGGACTCAACTTCTGATGGTGGGGTAGCTCTTGACATCTAATGTAAGGGGAGAGGATGCGCTGGACATCATATCTTACAGATACAACCGGACCTTTTGAGGGCAATCATAATGCTGATGCGGTCCACAATGAAATTCAGTTTGACACCCCTGATCTAAACGTTAAACTCAAAATATGCCTGTAAACATCCTAATGTGCATGGAATGTTGGACACATAAGAAAATATTGAGCTGCTTCTACAGGCAGAACACAAAACTCTGTTTTTAATGTTTTTAAGCCAGTGTGCATGGAGCCTTATGCCTTGTACACACGGTCAGACTTTTGACTGTGCAAAAGTCCGACGTGAGTCTGTTCGAAGTCCAACAGAAAGAAAGAGAACAGGTTCTTATATCACAGGTTCGTCGGACTTCCGAGAAAAAAAGTCCAATGGAGGCTACCCACGGCCGGACTTTCATGCCGCGTACACACGATCACTTTTTGTGATGAAAAAAAACGACATTTCAAGTGATGAAACAAAACGACGTTTTTCAAACTCCATTTTCCAAAACGACGTTGCATACACACCATCGTTTTTCCAAAATGCTCTAGCAAAGTGTGGTGACGTACACCACGTTCGACGGCACTCTGTTCCATTGAAGCTCCCGTTTCATAACTTGCCTCTGAGCATGCGCGGTTTTCAACATCGTTTTGCCCACACACCATCACTTTTTATGACACAAAAAACGACGTTTTGAAAAACGACACAAAAAATTCAAGCATGTTCGAATTTTTTTTTGGTCGTTTTTTTGAAGACATAAAACAACGTTTTGCCCACACACGGTGATTTTAAATGACGTTTTTGAAAACGTTGTTTTTTTTCATCACAAAAAATGATTGTGTGTACGCGGCATTAGAGAAAAAAAGCCCGTCTGACTTTTTTTCTCAGAAAGTCCAGCCGTGTGTACGAAGCATTAGGATGTATAAAACATAAATACGTAACATGACCACATAGTTCTTTCTCCCAGAATTGACAAGTATATATAATACATATAATGCAGGATTCCAAACATTCCATCAATTATGTCCAGAGGTCCGTAGTTCTGTGCATGACTGCATTTTCTTGTCTCTCGTATCCCTCCCTCCACCCCACACCAGACATCCTTTGACATGCCACTTCTGTCCAGCAATAAAATAAATGAGACTTTGGGGTCAATACATTTTAATTCGTTAAATGAAGAAAAATGCAGGATCGCAGAAGGCATATAAAGATATTTATGTACAGAGAACAAGAGCTCCAGCACTTCCCACAGCTAACGTATCCCCCGTCAGCTTCCTGATGGATGCTGCTTTACTTGCTTATTTTGCAGACCCCCATTACAATTAATATATTCATTTGTTTCTGCGGGTTTCGCACTAAGATTTGTTTACGTTTGTCCAGCGCAGGTCAATACCCTTGTAATATTTCATCAAGTGACAGAAAATCTGTTCAGCGGCAGTCTTTTTTGCTGATTCTGTGCATCTGCAGAACATTGCGACTGAAGTCTTCTCCCATCAAACATCTGCAGAACCTCTCTCCCATAATGCTCTTCAATTGACCATTGATTTATTGTTTACAGCATAATCCTTTTATTGCATCTCAGTCAAGCATGTTTAACAAGGCAAAGAGCAATGTGCAAAGAACAGTAACCCCTAAGGCTGCATTCACACCTAGGCGACACGATACGCCGCGTACGCGGCTTATCTTGCCGCCTGTAGAAAAAAAAAGAAAGTTTTATCTTTCTTTAACATTGCGGTCTATGAGGAAACGCCAATGTCGCCTGAAAAAAAGGGTCCGGGACTTTTTTTCAGGCGACAGGCGTTGAGATGTGAACCATCTCCATAGACCGCAATGTTATTTCACATCTCGAGCGACAAGAGCGACGGGCGACCGGCGTTTTGTCGCTCAGATGTGAATGGAGCCTAAGATGTATCGCTCATTTAAAACCTGACCAATGGATACTGTAGAAAGCACATTATCGATGCTATTTTCAGGGACTTTTAGGGTTTATACATATTATAGGCCCGGATTCACATACATTGGCGCATATTTATGCCGCCGTAGCGTATCTTCTTTACGCTACGTCGGCGCAACGCAGAGAGGGAAGCATCGAATTCACAAAGCGTATAGTCGTAGGCGTAAGTCAGCGTAAGTCAAAGTAGGTGGAAGTGGGCGTGATACATTTAAATGAAGCGTGACCCCATGCAAATGATGGGCTGAGCTTCAGACAAGTACTTAAAATGAACTGCGCATGCGTCGTACCTTGGACACATCCCAGTGCGCATGCTCACAATCACGTCGAAACAACTGGCTAAGATACGTCGAATCACTGCCTACGACGTGAACGTAACCTACGCCCAGCCCTATTCACGTACAACTTAAACTACGTAAAATTAGACGGCGTTTGTTTCCTGGTCCATACCTTTGCATGAGTTGCACCTCCAATATGGGGAATAACTTTACGTTGGACGTAACCCTTACGCAAATCGCTTAAAATATGCGCTGAGCGCAAGTACGTTTGTGAATCAACGTATCTCCCTCATTCGCATATTTGCATCGAAAATCAATAGAAGTGCCAAATGCGTCCAGCGTAACTATGCGCCCACTATACGCCGGCGTAGGCAAGTTACGTCGGTCGGATGAAATCATTTTTTAGGCGTATGTTAGTTCTGTGGGCACAGCGCACAGATACGACTGCGCATATTGACACTTACGTGGCGTATCTCGAGATACGTCGGCGTAAGTGCTTTGTGAATCCGGGCCATAGGCATTACAAGTGGCACACAACATCAAGGCTTGATATATGCCAAGTACGTCCTCAAAGCCTAGTGAAGATCTGATGGGTTGAACCACAGGTAGTCACATTGTACCATGTAAAAAATGAAAGCTAAACTCCAGGAAGGAGCTACAATATATATACAGCGAAGCAAAGTAATTCTGTTTGGTCGGTCTTGTAACCAGGAACCAGTCTTTATAGCCACATGTATGACATTGCTTTTTCATGACACCAGTTAAAGAATATATAAACCCAACATTTCATATTCTCGATATGTACCTGATGTATTCTGTACTTGTATGAGAAAGTTAACTGTCCTCTTTCTATTGCTTCCTTTGATTGAAATCCCTGGTGTTCCTGCCAGTCTCTCTGCTTTCTATTAAACACTGACTACTCTAGGCATGAGAGCACAACGTGGTCTGTTTTCTAGCTGTGCTGGGAACTCAGCCTGCTCTCCGTCAATGATAAATCATCAACTACACACACAACTCCCTAAGAAGCTGAGAATGGAAGAAATGTGATCACTAAAAAAGGGGAAAGGGTATTTATAATGCTTTTTTAATATCTATGCACTAGGGATGAGCCAAACACTCCCCCCCCCTGGTTCAGTTCGCACCAGAACCTGCGAACAGACCAAAAGATTGCGCAAACTTTAGAACCCCATTAAAGTCTATGGGACTCGAACGTTCAAAATCAAAAGTACTAATTTCATATATATCCTCTGCACACTGTAACTGAAGCTAACTGACTCGCATGTCTGCTCTATCTAACTCAATTGAAATTACACTGTCTCTCTCCCTCTGTCTGTCTTTAACCACCACGGCAACACACTACACAAGGCCGCACGCAGGCGGCCTTATATAGTGTGGGGGGTGTACTAAACCCCCTGAGACATAATTGGCCAAAGCCACCCTGGCTTTGGCCAATTATGGCTCTCCGTTTTTTCCGCACTGTAATTGGCCAAAGCATGCGGATCATAGTGAATGCTTGGCTAATCATCAGCCAGCAATGCACTGCGATGCCGCAGTGAATTATGGGCCATGACCCGCCACTCGAATTTGGCACAAACGTCCCATAATGTTTGAAATTTGGCGAACGGTTGAACAGCCGATGTTCGAGTCGAACATGAGTTCGACTTGAATTTGAAGCTCATCCCTACTATGCACATATGTTTTGCCTTTCTTTTATATTCTTAACTGAGTAGGTTGTTTCACATATACTTTAGGAATATAGAATTACCTTAGCCTACTAACCGGAAAGTAAAGAAACATCACTATCTCCATCACCATCAGCATCAGCATCACCATCATCTTCATCATCATTGGTTGAATTAGATGGATTTGTGTCTTTTTTTCAACCTAACTATGTAACTATGTAATGTAGTAGAAGCCAATTAGTTATGCTACAGTGCTCATGTGCTAACAATGGACCAGAGAGAGCAGAGGGACAGAGTGATGAGCCTATCAGACTTCTGCTTTTCCTTTCACTGTCCAGTCACAGGCTGTGGGAGGAACAAGATCTGTATGTGTTACTTACAGTCTGCTCACATAATTTGTAATAAAAACATGTTTGCCATTCTGAAGCTTCCCTTCAACCACTTTGCATATTATTTTATATATACTGTGATTCTGTACTTGCCAAATATGCTGCAGAAATCTCCCTCCACTAAATCTGGCTGCAGCTATTTTAACTCTGGCCAGCTGAAGCTGCTGCCTGTTTACTTCCTGGATTTACACAGACACACAGAAGCACACTTCCAGCTCTGCAGCTTTCATTGGCCCTCTTATGACTCATCCCCCCCATCCTTCCCAGCAAACTCTCACGAGATTGAGAGAGAGAGCTGTGCATGATGTCATAAGCCTAGGCTTTTTACCAGACAAGAAAAAGGAAGTGGGCTGTATAAGTTATTTACTGGCAGAAAAAAAAATGATGATCCAAAGTTAAAACAACAAGAAGATTTAATAGAGGGAAAGATGAAAACATTATTGAAGTTCCATTTTAACTACAGCAGAGAAAACCCATGTCTTCTACCCTCCCCGACAGGGCTTTGCTGTGTACCAGAGCTGTGTGTATGTATTCACCGAATGGACAAAAATCCAAGTCTTTTAGCAGACAAAACAGACCTCACATATGCATTTAATCTGTGTATTTTGTGGTTTACCCAGAGTTCTCCTTTAAATTAAAAATACATTTAATGACCACATAACTGATTGAAATGGTGGGTTTTATATCTTTCTGGAGTTCAGCTTTAGCGTGACTGCAGTGTCTGCAGGTATTTTTCCTCTTTATGATGGCACCGTTCTTCCCAGGAGTCACCCCTCCTCCCAGCTAGAAGAGTGCTGACCGGACAAATGGTGGCATTTTTACACAGCATGAGCTTCTGCATCCAGTGCCCATGTAGACATTAGTCATAATATAAGCCTGACATTTTATTTTCTATTTATACATATATTAAACACACAAATGGCCCACCAGTCCCCTTTTATATCTATATACAGGAATTTTCCCTACTAGAACCAAGCGGGTGATTGTTCAGTTTTTCATCAGTCTTTCCTGTCTTCATTGTGTCTGTCTGTCATTAGCTCTCTGGCTTGCACTCCATTGTGGAGGGTTTGATCAAGTTATATACATTTTGTCAGTCTGTGTCACCATCCGGGAATAGAAGATCTCCATGTCCATTGTGTCACTGTCAGAATAAGGCAGTGAGAAAGAGAATGATTCCAACGTAGAAAATGCTTGCCTCGTGGCAAGTGGTACCCGAATCTTCATATATCCTAAGGTCCGGTGAAAGGTCTGCATTTAGCTGCGACTGCATAAAACAAAAGGCAAGATTTGTAAGGAAACGTGTGGCAAACCAATAGAAGGAGAACATAATACCGGACAAGTGATTTCCACAACACAGACCAAGATTAACACATCATATTCATTTTCTAAAAGATATGCCCCATCACAGAGTCCCCCCATCACAAGCTCCCCCATAACAGACTTCCCCATAACAGACTCCCCCCATCACAGAGTCCCCCATAACAGATCCCCCTATCACAGACTCCCCCATCACAGACTCCCCCATCACAGATCCCCCCATCACAGATCCCCCCCATCACAGATCCCCCCATCACAGACTCCCCCCATAACAGACTCCCCCCATAACAGACTCCCCCCATAACAGTACAATATTTAAAAAAAAAGGTAATCAACATAAACTTATTAGTATTTCACATACAAATCCCCCCAAATCAAAAAGCCCCCAGCACAAACTCCTCTCCATCACAAACCCCTTCATAACAGACTCCCCCATCACAGAGTCCCCCATCACAGAGTCCCCCATCACAGAGCCGTCCATCACAAACTCCCCCATAACAGACTCCCCGCAATACAGTCTCCCCCATAACAGACTTCCCCAATCACAGATCCCCCATAACAGATTACCCCTATCACAGACTCCCCCCATCACAGACTCCCCCCATCGATATAACATTGACACCCCTTCTATAACATCACAGCACTCTCCCCCCCCCCCCCCCTGCTACCCTAATCACACAAGACGCAAAGCGTGGCAGGTCCGGACAAAGGGTGGGATTTTGCAAGTGAAAGGCAGGTGATTCATTGCTGAGACCGCCCCTCTGCCTAGTAACTAATCACCCGCATCTTAACTCAAAAAAATGCCCTTTGTCCTAACCTGTCATGTTTCGCATCTTGTGTGAAAAAGATAGCAGAGGGGAGGGGAATTTCTGCGATGTTAAAGGGGCAGTCCACACGCAGGCTGGGTAAATCAAACTGGTGGGCCGGATGCGGCCCGCTGGCCATAGTTTGAGGACCCCAGTCTTAATCCATCCACCATGTACTGTGTAGAGGTTAATCATCCAAGAATAGGATGCAAGGTGTAAAAGTTGTGGGGCCACCCTGGTCTGGTTAAATAACCCCATCCTTAATATAAGGAAGTCTGCATAGGCATTATATTCATTTCAATATATATATATACATGGCTAAAGAATTACATTGTCAAATTGTTAAAACAGCATTATGTGGAAGTCCCCCACCCCAAGGTGAAGACAGAGCAGTCTTCCCACACCTTATGGAAAAGGAATATATGAGGTTCATATTTTGGAAAGAAAGGACAACTGGTTTGCAGGAGATGTGAAAAAGGCCATCTACATCAAACTGGAACAGCCATCCCTGAACAGGAGTGGGGGCCTTCAACATCATCTGTCTTCCACATACTGCATAATGCCATTTTATCATTTTTATCTCAATAATATGACAGCAATTTACATCTTTAGCATGTAATTTGAGAAATTAACACCTATGCAGACTCCCTGACAACAAGGATGGAATTATGTAACTTGCATACCTCCCGTCCTGTTTGTAGACAATCAACATCTACAGATTCCAAGGTGATATGTCAAGGACTGCACAACAGTTTTTTGCTATATACTGTAAATTCTGTAAAATAATCATAAATATGCTATCATTTATTTGTATTATTTATTATTATTATTAATTTTACTATTATTATAAAGGTGTCTGTGCCACCTCTATGGATATAAATGTTGGGGTATTTTCCTAAAAATCGTTGGAACTGAAAAAGTAACTGCAGAAGCTAGAAACCTCTTCAACATTACAGAATAAGTCCAGTTAATGGGACTGACCGCAGAATTAGGATGTAAGAAAGGACAGGCTGTAGAGATAAGAACTGGTGTTTAACTGCTTGCCGACCAGCCGCCACTAGGGGCGCATGAGCGCCGCCGGAGGCGCGCACGTTTCCCCCGCTCGCCAACGACTCCTGTGCGTGTGCTCGGTGGGCGCGATCGCCGTCGGGGACACGCGATCCCTCGTTACAGAGCGAGGACCGGGAGCTGTGTGTGTAAACACAGCTTCCGGTCCTGTCAGGGAGAGAAATGCTGATCTTCTGTTCATACAATGTATGAACAGAAGATCAGTCATTTCCCCATGTCAGTCCACCACCTCATACAGTTAGAACACACCCAGGAACATACTTAACCCCTTCCCCGCCCCCTAGTGTTAACCCCTTCACTGCCAGTGGCATTTTTATATAGTAATCCAATGCATTTTTATAGCACTGATCAATATAAAAATGCCAATGGTCCCAAAAATGTGTCAAAAGTGTCCGCCATAATGTCGCAGTACCGAAAAAAAATCGCTGATCGCCACCATTACTAGTAAAAAAAATATTAATAAAAATGACATAAAAATACCCCCTATTTTGTAAACGCTATAACTTTTGCGCAAACCAATCAATAAACGCTTATTGCGATTTTTTTTATGAAAAATATATAGAAGAATACGTATCAGTCTAAACTGAGGAAAAAATATTTTTTTTATATATTTTTGGGTGATATTTATTATAGCAAAAAGTAAAAAATATAAAAAAAAATCTAAATTGTTGCTCTACTTTTGTTTATAGTGCAAAACTAAAAACTGCAGAGATGATCAAATACCACCAAAAGAAAGCTCTATTTGTGGGGAAAAAAGGACGCCAATTTTGTTTGGGAGCCACGTCGTACGACCGTGCAATTGTCAGTTAAAGCGACGCAGTGCCGAATCGCAAAAAAAGTGCTCTGGTCTTTGACCAGCAATATGGTCCGGGGGTTAAGTGGTTAAAAGATTGATTGAATAAAGCAACGGATGTTACAATATAAGGAACGCAGTAAAAGTACAGAGCCCAGAATGAAGATGTAAATGCTGAACCAGGACAAGGAATAAAATAGGACTATAGAATTGGGTTTATGGAACAAAATTAGAGTAAAAAAGCACAGAATGAGAAGCTTGAAAACAGAAAGAGCATACAGGTTGCCTACAGAGAACAGAATACAAAATGGGGACATACATAATGAAAATGACAGTGTGAAACAGTGAATAGGACAGAATAACAGAAGTATACAGCTCACAATGGGTAAACAACACAATGCTCCATACAATAGCGAAAACAGAGAATAAAGAAATAAAATACACACTAGGCAAACTAACAAAAGAATAAAACATGGAATGAGGGCACACACTACATGCACTGTGATTACCAAACAAAAGAGTTAAAATTTGTAAATGCACATAGGTAGATTATAATGAGTCTTCTAGAATCCAGGAACATAAATGGAGAGTACAGGGTACATTTCTAAAACACAAGAGTCCTCATTGTCAAAGTATTTTAGAATAGCAGCCTAAAGGCAACTACACTCTTATTTCCAGTTGCCATCTTTGAATTCAAGTAGGAATCCCCTGCTACTGGGAAACCCAGACTTGTCTTTTTTTCTCTAAATGAGACCCAAGATAATTTTGTAGAATTTAGATAATCTAATGACTTAATAAATGGAAACCACAGCTTTTGACATACTGTACATGAGTATAAATCTGGGCTCTGGAGCAGTACAGTTAAGAAATAACCATCTTGTTGCAACACAGACAATTATACGAGTTTGGCCTATCAGCCTATTGACTTAGCAATAGCTTTGTCATTGCTTAAAGCAGAGGTCTCAAACTAGTGGCCCTCCAGCTGGTGCAAAACTACAAGTCCAATCATGCCTCTGCCTGTGGAAGTCTTGCTTGTAACTGTCAGCCTTGCAATGCCTCATGGGACTTGTAGTTTTGCAACAGCTTGAGGGCCATTAGTTTGAGACCCCTGGCTTAAAGTATATCTAAAAACTTTTTTTTTTGTTGATAAAGTAGGATTAAAAAAAAACATAAAAAATGTGGCTGTGCCAGTGGTGTCAGTCCAAGGAGGACTGCCTCTGCATTTGCGTAAATGGGATGAAAGAAAAAAAAGGACAGCTCAGAAGTTGAGCTTAGAATGAAGGCAGGTTCTCATTATTTCCATCTCTGGTCATATGATATGTCACATGAGAAGAGGAGACAGGAAAAGGGTCGGTCCACCCTCACTCCCCAGCAGGTCCCGGTAATGGAATTAATGAGAAGGAGGGCTGTTCTCAATGGGGGACTGTTCTCAATGGGGGGCTTTTCTCAATGGGGGGGGCTTTTCTCAAAAAAGGGCCAGTCCTCTCTTACTCCCTAGCAGTTTCCGTAATGAGAAGAATGAGAAGGAGAACTGTTCTCAATGGAGGGCCCACCCTTGCTGCTATCATTTGCCCACAGGAAGCTGCTGTTGGAGAGAACAGAATCCTTCCTCCATGAGGTACACTGATCCCTGCTTTGCAACAAGAGTGACACTGCACTCCTGTAAATCACTAGAAAGATGGAGACCTGAGCAGGGCACCAGAGAGCCTGTAATCCAAGTGAACAGCAAGCATCTCTGGGCAAAACCAGCAACCCAGAGGGTTTTGATTTGCCTTCCTCTGGACCGAAGCTGTAGGAGTCGTGGACGGGTAAACTTGAAGGGTATCAATCTTCCTAATTATATGACTATACAACGCTTTGATAAAAATAAAATGAAAGTCAATGTGATTTCTGTTACAAATTAAAAAAATTATGCTGTACCTCAGAAACACAGATTGTGAGTTCCGGAGAGCTGGCATTCTTCATCTCCTGTAACCAAAAGTGACATACATCAGTTTGTTAAAGCAGTCTGCTTAAAATAGTCTAAGAGGTAGTGGTAGAGGGGCGCTAGACATCGATTTTCACAGGTTATTAAAATGTGGACAAAATCATTACTTGAGCCCAATTGATCTGCATTAGGCATCTCACCACAAAAAAGGAGATCCCTCAAAAGGACATTAACCTAAGAAATCCAAGTGTAAAGCCGCGTACACACGATCGGTCAAACCGATGAGAACGGTCTGAAGGACAGTTGTCTTAGGTTAACTGATGAAGCTGACTGATGGTCTGATGTGCCTACACACCATCAGTTAAAAAAAGGATTGTATCAGAACGCGGTGACGTAAAACACAACGACGTGCTGAAAAAAAACAAGTTCAATGCTTCCAAGCATGCGTCGACTTGATTCTGAGCATGCGCGGGTTTTTAACCGATGGTTTCACATACTAACGATCAGTTTTGACCTATCGGTTATCAATCCATCGGTTAAATTTTAAAAGCAAGTTTGCTTTTTTTTAACCGATGGTTAAATAACCTATGGGCCCCACACACGATCGTTTTTGACCAATGAAAACGGTCCTTCAGACCGATGTCCTCTGGTTAACCTATCATGTGTACGCGGCTTTTTAATTCAAGGGGCAATTGTGTGGCTCTCCCTTGCTCTGCTTGTTGTAACCAGGTGAACAATAAAGACTTTGGACACCTAAGGATTCGTAATTTGACGCCCTCTTAGACCTACTAGACTACATACATTAGTAGAGGCAAGTTGAACAGGAATCAGGCAGAGTTCCTTTGTATCCATCAGTCAACCTACTACCTTATCTCTTCAGTGATCCAATGTGCTTCTTACCTGGATAGAGTTGCACATGGCCGGGTTGACCTCATAGAGAGTATTGCTGTCACTCTGGTTGTCTGGCAGAAGGTTTCTCCTCTCAGCCCTGGAAGAGACGGTGGTGTGAGGGGTTCTAGGGCGGCTCTGTTTATGTACAACATCTGTGCCATTGCCAAAAGCTTGTATTGCATTTTCTAGAAAGTCGAGAGAAAAGTTTTAGCAAACTAGTAAATTGTGAATAATGGGATTTTGGAACATATACTGTACTTGTACTTCCTAAATGTGTATATAGCCACTCTGCAACACCAGACCAGTGGGTTTTAATCTGATCTTCAAATATCAGTCAAAACTTAAATAAGTCATCCATGTAAACATTCTAGAGAAGATCCATGGCAGAGCATATGTTTCTTTGTCCATTCCTCGGTGCCTGTTGTGCCCCTGTGTACAGTGATTTATTTACCCGTCCATTTACCAGAAAGATCAATGTTACTTAGATCAGGATGGATGCATCTCAAGGGCTTATAGTAATCAGCTGTTAGTATTCTTTAATGCGTTGTCCATATACACAGACAGTTCAAGTTTAACGGATGCAATCAATGACCCTATACTAGCTGCAATATGGGCTTATTTATACATTAAGTGTATCGTATGGTAGCCATTGATTTATACAGAAAGTTTGGAATTAAAGTTATACGCCCGGATTCACAAAGCACTTGCACCGGCGTAAATCAAGTTACGCCGACGTAAGTGCAAATGTGCGCCGGCGTATCTGTGCGCCTGAGTCACAAACCAATATACGCCTAAAAACTGGCCACCCTATGCCGACGTATCTTCCTTCCCCCGGCGTAATGTGAGCGCATTTTTCTTCAGGACGCATGTTGCTGCCCCCATTGATTAGCCATTCAAATATGCAAATGAGGGAAATACGCGATTCACGAACGTATGTGCGTCAGGCGCAGGCTCTACGAAACGCGCGTAAGTTTTCCGCCCGGCGTAAAGTTATTCCCCATAAAGGAGGTGTAAGTCAGCACCAGACATGCAAAGGTCTGCACCAGGGAACTCAAGCCTACGTATTTTACGTAGGACGTGGGTCTAGCTGGGCGTACGTTACATTAACGGCGTACACAGTGATCCGAAGTATCTTAGGCAGTTGTTCCGACGTGGTTGTGAGCATGCGCACGGGGATACATGCCTCGACGCATGCGCAGTTTGTTTTAAGAACTTGTCTGGCGCCCGGCCCATCATTTGCATAGGGTCACGCTTCATTAGCATTAATCACGCCCACTTCCAGCCCACTTCCACCTACTTCCACTTACGCCAGCCTGCGCCTTCGAAATGTACGCTACGCCGGCGCAGAGTTGGGAGCAATAGCTTGCTGAATTCAGTGCATGCCTCTCCGCGCTGCGCCGGCGTAGCGTACTATGTGTGCGCTACGCCAGCGTAAATATGCGCCCATCTCTGTGCCGGGCGCACATACGTTCGTGAATCGGCGTATTTCTCTTATTTGAATATTTGAATGGCTAATCAATGGGAGCAGCAACATGCGTCCAGAAGAAAAATGCGCCCACGTTACGCCAGGTTAAGTAAGTATATTGTTTTGTGACTCAGGCGCACAGATACGCCGGCGCACATTTGCACGTACGTCGGCGTAACTTGATTTACGCCGGTGCAAGTGCTTTGTGAATCTGGGACTTAACCTCCAGAAGGTTTTACCTCCTTCATAACCAGGCCATTTTTGCTCTTCAGCACTGTGCTATTTTAACTGAGCTTTGTTTTGGTGGTATTTGATCCTTTAATTTTTTGCTATACAGTGGGGAGAATAATTATTAGCTCCACTGCAGATTTTGTAAGTTTGCCCATTTACAAAAAAAATAAAAAATGAAGGGTCTATAATTGTTAATTGGTGTATTTTAAATGATAGAGACAGAATATCAACCAAAAATCCAGAAAAAACACATGATACGAATGTTATGAATTGAGTTGCAGTTCAGTGAGTAAAATAAGTATTTGATCACCAAGTAAAACATGACTTCCTGGTGGAGAAACCCTTGTTGACAAGCGCAGAGGTAAGATGTTTCCTGTAGTTGGTTACCAGGTTTGCACACATCTCAGGAGGGATTTTGATCAACTCCCAAAGTTTATTTTACTATGAAATCAACATATACTGTGTAAATCACTGTCTTTAGATTTATTCTGTCCTACTTACTTTTCTTGCAATCTGTCTCTGTTTACTTCTAGGACGTCACCAGTGCATGTGCATAATGTTCCCTGTTTATGGCACGCTTCTCATGCTGTTAGTCCTTGCAATAACATGCTGTGCCTCGAACACAGCCTCTCTGCGGCATCGGTCTACAATCCCGCGAGAGCACAGGCTCAATTCAATTCCTTTGATCTCCGTGACTGTACTCTTCGCTGGTTCTCTACCTACTTATCCAACCACACCTTTAGCGTTACTTACAATTCTACTTCCTCCTCTCCTCTTCCTTTCCCTGTTGGGGTCCCCCAAGGTTCTGTTCTTGGACTTCTCCTATTTTCAATCTACACCTCCTCCCTGGGTCAGCTGATAGCCTCAAACAGCTTCCAATACTATCTCTACGCTGACGACACTCAAATCTATTTCTCTACCCCGCAACCCATTCCTTCAGTTTCCTCACATATCACTAATTTACTATCAGTTATATCAGTTCGCATGTAACACCACTCCCTCAAGCTCAATCTATCTAAAACTGAACTTATCATTTTTTCCTCCCCCACGTGCCTCTTCCCCTGATCTCTCTGTCAAAATCGCTGGCACAACTATCAGCCCATCCCCACATGCCAAGGTCCTAATAGTAGTCCTGGACTCTGAACTCTCCTTTAATCCCCACGTTCAATCACTGTCCAAATCTTGTTGCCTCAACCTCCACAACATCTCCAAAATACGCCCCTTTCCAACCAATGACACAATAAAGCCCTCCCTGGTCATCTCTCACCTCCAATAACACAACAAAGCCCTCCCTGGTCATCTCTCACCTCCATTACTGCAACTCCCTCCTCAATGGCTTACCTCTGCATTCTCTATCCCCCCTTCAGTCCATCATGAATGCTGCTGCCAGACTCATCCACCTTACCAACCGCTCTGTCTCTGCTACTCCTCTCTGTCAATCCCTCCACTGGCTCCCGCTCACCCAACAAATTAAATTCATAATACTAACAACTACCTACAAAGCCATCCACAACTCTGCCCTCAGCTACATCACTGACCTAGTCTCAAAATACCAACCTAATCTTCCTCGTTGTTCTTCTCAAGACCTCCTGCTCTCTAACTCTCTCATCACCTCCTCCCATGCTCATCTACAGGACCTTTGGAGAGATTCTCCAAGCCTATGGAACTCATTATCCCAATCTGCCTGTCTATCTCCCTCTCTATTAGCTTTTAGAGAATCCCTGAAAACGCTCCACTTCAGAGAAGCCTATCCTACCCACACCTAACTGTATTTTCATTTTGTCCATCTGATCATCCTTCTAGATTCTAACCTCTAACAAGCAGGGCCCTCTGATCCCTCTGTATTGAATTGTATTGTAACTGTACAGTACTGTCTGGATACTGGCTAGGCCACTCAATGACCTTAATGTGCTTCTTCTTGAACCCCGCCTTTGTTGCCTTGGCGGTATGTTTTGGGTTATTGTCATACTGGCAGACCCATCCATGACCCAACTTCAGTGTTTTGGTTGAGGGAAGAAGGTTCTCATTCAAGATTCTACAATACATGGCCCCATCCATTGGCCCCTCAATGCCTGTACCTTTAGCAAAGAAACAGCCCCAAAGCATCATGTTTCCACCTTTATGCTTGACTGTAGGGATGGCGTTATTAGGGCCATAGTCAGCATTTTTCTTCCTCCAAACATGGCGAGTCGAGTTAATGCCAAAGCGCTAAATTTTGGTCTCATCTTACCACAGCACTTTCTCCCAATTCTTCTCTGAATCATTTAGATGTTCATTGGCAAACTTCAGACGGCCTGTATATGTGCCTTCTTGAAGAGGGGGACTTTGAAAGAGTGCTTTAGGATTTCAATGCATGGTGGCGTATTGTGTTACCAATGGTTTGTTTGCTGACTGTTGTCCCAACTGCCTTCAGATCATTAACAAGCTCCTCCCGTGTAGTTCTGGGCTGATCCCTCATTTTTCTCATGATTATCCTTACCCCATGAGGTAAATCTTGCATGAAGCTCCAGACCGAGGGGAAGATTGATGGTTATTTTGTATTTCTTCCATCTACGAATAAACGCTTCAACAGTTGTCTCCTTCTCAACTACCTTCTTGCTGATGATCTTATAGCCCATCTCAGCCTCGTACAGGTCTACAGTCTTGTCCAGGTTGTCCTTTGACAGCTCTTTGGTTCTCGCTCATCATGGTGAGTTTTGAATGGAACATACACATAACGAGTTGTAGATAGAAGTACCTTCTTAAATTGACAGGACTAATCTGTGTACATATGAGCACATATCCTAACCAGTCTGTGGGAGCCAGAATTATTGTTGGTTGGTAGGGGATCAAATACTTCTTTCACTCACTGAACTGCAACTCAATATATAACATCTGTAGCATGTTGTTTTTTTTTTTGGTTGATATTCTGTCTCTATCATTTAAAATACACATATGATAACAATTATAAAACCTTCATTTCTTTGTAAGTGGGCAAACTTACAAAATCTACAGGGGATCAAATAATTATTTAAACAAACAAAAAAAAATTTGAAAAACAAAACAAATATTTTCTACCTTCTGTTATAAAACATATCCAATAACATCAAATGTCTTAATAATTTTAGTCCTAATGTACATAGTGTCATCGGTGCAGTACAGTGTCATCATATGACTAGATGTGGCAGTGATCAGGGATGCTAACTTGTGAATTAATCATTTTTAATAATTAATAAACTAAATCATTTTTTATTCAATAAAAAAAAAAACGGTAGTTCAGTGTCACCATAGTGACAATGTAGTACAATGATCAGAGATTTTTTTTTTCTTTTTTTACACTTTGATGGCTGTTACAGTGATGATCACTGTAACAGCAATGTTTTGAACTGTCAGGAATGTGTTACCATTATATCAGCTGTGATTACTATTGTATGCTGTCATTGGCCTACAGCTATCACATGGTACAGGGTGCTGTGATTGGCCCAGGTATCATGTGATAGCTATGGACCAAGCATCACTATAGGAATCACAGCTATTTATAAATGAAATTCGTCCATAACAGCTTTGTTTACATTGTGAATATGTGATTGCATAGTGATCACATGATCCCCCAGCTGCTCAAAGCAGCTGGGTGCCAGAAGCTGCAATCAGGTGTGTCTGATGGACACAACAGTCATGGGAGCGGCGCACTTGTACCCCTTGGCTAGATGACGTACATATATGTTATCCAGCCTGCCCATGCTGCCCTGCTGCAGTAAATATACTGTGGTCGAGCGGCACCTGGTTAACAATTCAAGTTTTCTGGATGTCTTAGCTCCCCTTCTTCAGGTATTATACATTTCAGCCCTGATGAAGGAATCTAAGACCTCCTGAAAGCTTGCTTCGATATTAACTTAAAGTGTGGCCTATGGTCAAAATGTAAAAATCACATATTCATATCCAATAATTTCAATAATTACCAGCCTCCTTATAGTAATCTGTACAATCTTGAAGTTTGTAAATATAGGTTGCAAAGTTCCCCACACATCTATTTACTTAAAGGGGTGTTCCAGCCAAAAAAATGTGTTTATTAAAAGTCAGCAGCTACAAAAAGTGTAGCTGCTGGCTTTTAATAAACACTCACTTACCTGCTCCTGCGTTCCAGCGACGCGCCGACCGGGGCTCCGCTCCTCTCCCCCCCTCCCCAGCCGGCGTCTCCATCCCGACTGTGGGCATGCGCGCGCGGCGCGGCTCGCCGCTGATTGGACAGGCGATTGCCTAGGACCTGTCAGTGTCCTAGGCCATCGCCTACAGGGAGGGGCTGAAATAAGGCGATTACGCCTAATCGCCTTACCAGCCCCTCGGCGGAAGCAGGAAGTGGGACAGGAAGTCCCACTCCTACTGAAGCCCCCACTCCCCCCCCAAAAAAATTACATGCCAAATGTGGCATGTAAGGGGGTGAGGAGTGAAACAAGAGGAAGTTCCAAAATTGGGTGGAACTCCTCTTTAAATTCTTTAGGTAGGCCCTGTTACATCATCCTAGTCCCACACATAATAAAATATAGTCTACTCACGCAGACAGCGGTTCTGGGTGAACTCTTTGAGGTATAGTTCACACTGAGTCTCTTGATCTCCGCTACCCTTACAAGTACACCAGGGTCCAATGGAAACTAAATGGGGGTCCGAGTCCAAGAAGTTCAGAGCTACATCATACCCTGAAGGAGAAAGAACAGTAATGTACTATGAGTTTAAAAAGTTAGAGATGGCAATACTACAGTATACCATAGCTCCCAACTGTCCCTGATTTTTAACCACTTTAGCCCCGGACCATATTGCTGGTCAATGACCGGGCCAGTTTTTGCGATTCGGCACTGCGTCGCTTTAACTGACAATTGCGCGGTCGTGCGATGTGGCTCCCAAACAAAATTGGCGCAAAAGTTATAGCGTCTACAAAATAGGGCATAGTTTTATGGCATTTTTATTAATATTTGTTTTTTTTTACTTGTAATGGCGGTGGTCAGGGATTTTTATTGGTACTGCGACCTAATGGCGGACACATCGGACACTTTTGACACATTACTTGTTAATCTCATGTGGCAGCGGCACATGTGTCAGTAGTTTTTTTTTATCTTTAACAATTTGTTTTGAATTTTTTATATATATATATATATATATATATATATATATATATACAGTATATATATTACAATTTTTAGTTATTTATTTATAATGCTTTCTTTCTCTTTTTTTTAAGGGGGGGGGGGGTGGACTGTGTCAGTGTGTTTTTATTTAATTTTTTTATTTTCTACAATACATTTTTTTATTCTTTTATTTTTAATTTTTATTTTCAGCCCTGTTGGGGGGCTTTGGTGAGATATCAGGGGTCTTAACAGACCTCTGACGTCTCCCCTTTGAGACAGGGAAAGGGACTAGGGACACATGTTCCCCAGTCCCTTTCTCAGCAGCCTCAGCTACGCTGAAAATGAATGGAGAGAAGACAGCGTCTCTTCATTCATAAACTGAAACATTGTAATCACAGTTTACAATGTTTAAGTTATGTGAATAGACAGAGTCAGTGATCACTAACTCTGTCCATTCGAAGCAGTAAGGAGCCGGATTTACCAGCTCCTACCCCTCTCTCCATCCTGACATTTCCAGGGGGTGGAGGAGGAGCACGGAAGGGGAAAGAAACACGGAGGGATACACGGAGGAAGAGAGAAACACAGTGGGACACGAAGGGAGAGAGAAACACGGGGGGGGAATCGGAGGGAGAGAGAAACACGGGGGGACACGGAGGGAGAGAGAAACCCGGCAGGGGACATGGAGGGAGGGAGACAGACTGCAGCAAAACGGAGGGGGGCTGGAGGAGGACACGGGACAGTCATCGGTGATCGTGTGTGGGGGAGTTAGAAGCACCGATCACCGCTGATTTTAAAGCAGCTGAAAGACGTGCGAGGGGGTGAAGAGAGATTTTTAAATCTATACAGCTGTGATCGGTGCTTGTAACTTTCCCATGCACTGATCACCGCTGACAGTACAAGTATCGGGCAAATGCTTGGTATCGGTCCCGATACCGATACTAGTATCGGGACAACCCTAGCATTTTTATAGCGATCAGTGCTATAAAAATGCATTGATTACTATAAAAATGCCACTGGCAGGGAAGGGGTTAACACTAGGGGGCGAGGAAGGGGTTAAGTATGTTCCCTGGGTGTGTTCTAACTGACGCGGGGTGGGACTGACTAGGGGAAATGACTGATCGCTGTTCACACACAGCTCCCGGTTCTCGATCTGTAACGAATGATCGCGGGTGCCCGGTGGTGATCGCGCCCGCCAGGCACACGCGAGGTGACATAATATTATGTGATCTCACGCAGCCGAGCCAACCTGCCGCTGTAAAACTGCGGTGGCTGGTCGGCAAGCGGTTAAGAACGGTCCCTGATTTGGAACAAAGTCCCTCTGTCCCTCCTTCTTCCTCATTTGTCTATCATTGTGGTCTGATCTATATAGTTGTATATAAAATGCACTTTTTATTTTTCATAAAATGTTTCCTGTTGCTAAACCTTTCATTGTAGATTACTGCATTTGTACATTTCAAAAGCCAGTATAAATGAATAGTAGTGGTAAAAAAAAGCACTTGTGGGTTTAACTAATAATTTTTTTGTATAATTTTCCTTAAAGGGGCGTGGCAGGGTGTGTGTCCTATGTCTACATACTTTTGCTAATAGGGGTCCCTCATTCACATCTCTAAAAAGTTTGGAGGTATGGTATACTGTGCGGAATTATTATTATACTGCGCCATTAAAAAGTATTCACACCCCTTGAAATTTTGTCATGTTACAACCAAAAACATAAATGTATTTTATTGGCATTTATATGATAGACCAACACAAAATGACACATAATTGTGAAGTGGAAGGAAAATTATAAATGGTTATTATATTTTTTTTACAACTAAATATGTGAAAAGTGTGGCATGCGTTTGTATTTAGCCCCCCTTAGAACCATCTTTCACTGCAATTACAGCTGCAAGTTGTTTTGGGGAGGTCTCTACCAGCTTTGCACATCTAGAGATAGTGACATTTTTGCCCATTCTTCTTTGCAAAATAGTGCAACCTCTGTCAAAATGAAGAGAGAGCATCCAGGAACAGTAATTTTCAAGTCTTGCCACAGATTCTCAATTGGATTTAGGTCTTGACTTTGACTGGGCCATTCTAACACATGAATATGCTTTGATCTAAACCAGGAGTCTCCAAACTTCAGGAACTACAATTCCCATCATGCCTAGTCATGTCTATGAATGTCCGAGTTTTACAATGCCTCATGGAAAGTGTAGTTCCACAGCAGCTGGAGGGCCGTAGTTTGGAGATCCCTGATCTTAACCATTCCATTGTAGCTCTGGCTGTATGTTTAGGGTGGTTGGCCTACTGGAAGGTACCCTGTATTTGGCTCCATCCATCTTCCCATCAACTCTGACCAGCTTCCCTGTCCCTGTTGAAGAAAAGCATCCAACAACATAATGCTGCCACCACCATGTTTCATGGTGGGGATGGGGTGTTCAGAGTGGAGTGCAGTGTTCGTTTTCTGCCACACATAGCATTTTACTTTTAGGCCAAAAAGTTCAATCTGACCAGAGCACCTTCCCCCACAAGTTTGCTGTTTCCCCCACATGGCTTCTCACAACCTGCAAATGAGACTTCTTATGGCTTTCTTTCAACAATGGCTTTCTTATGGCACTCTTCCATAAAGGCCAGATTTGTGGAGTGCACGGCTAATAGTTGTCCTGTTGACAGATTCTCCCACCTAAACTGTGGATCTCTGTAGCTCCTCCAGAGTTTCCATGGGCCTCTTGGGAATCTCTCCTCTACCATATTGGCCTAACCTGTGTAAAGTTGACAAAAGGGGGAACTTCTGTGAGACAGTCAAGTAGGCCCAAATGACCTCTGGTATGCTATGTAAGATTGATGAGTTGGCAGACACCACAAATAATAGAAAAAGGAGAACCGAGAAATCTGAAGTCTGGAGTTTTTGAAAGTAACCGAACTGCGAGTCAGCTCTACACGTATAGAGCTGACTCGCAGTTCGGTTACTTTTGGAAACTCTGTGACTCTCGTGACGCGCCTACGCAATAGGGGGGGGGCCTTATCCGCCATGGGGGAACTTTTTCTCAAGGACGTCAATCATCTGGGCAAAGTCCCAAATGACATTGCGGCACAGCATTGAAAAGCCTACTCCTGCGGGAGTGAGTACCCGGAAGTCGGGTGGAAAATAGCCATAATAAGGTATGTACAGCCCAAAAAATATAGGGCATACTGTACATGGTGGAAGTATAAAGAATATGATCTTATATACATGTTATTTGGGTAAATCTCCGCTTTAATGTTTAATTCTCTCCTTGCCCGGCCTGTCAGTTTAGGTAGACGGCCATGTCTTGGTAGGATTGCAGTTGTGCCATACTCTTTCCATTTTTAGATGAGGGATTGAACAGTGCTCTGTAAGATGTTCAAAGCTTGGGATATTTTTTTAAAACCTAACCCTATGTCTTCACAACTTTATCCCTGACCTGTCAGGTGTGTTACTTGGCCTTCATGATGTCGTTTGTTCGATAAGGTTCCTTAACAAACCTCTGAAGGTTTCACAGAACAGCTGTATTTAAACTGAGATTAAATTACACGCAGGTGGACTCTAATTACTAATTAGGTGCTTCTGAAGGCAATTGGTTCCACTAGATTTTAGTTAGGGGTAACAGAGTAAAGGGGGCTGAATACAAATGCATGCCACACTTAACAGATATTTATTTGTAAAAAAATCCATTTATTATTTTCTTCCACGTTACAATTATGTGATACTTTGTGCTGGTCTATCACATATAATTCCAATAAAATACATTTACATTTTTGTTTGTAACATGACAAAATTTGGAAAATGTCAAGGGGTATGAATACTTTTTCAAGGGACTCTAACAGGGTTAGCTACACTAAAGAGATGACTTACCGATCAGCCCTGCATAAGCTCCAAGACAGGCTGAGTAGTTATCGCCCACACAACCACTCACAGTCTGGGTGGAGCTCTTACAGTTAGTAACAAAATCCGCCAGTCGCGACCTGTAAGAAGAAAAGTGCAAAGTTGAAAAATCACAAATTTGAAGTACATGCAAGTCAAAAACAAGCCAGGTCCAGTTTGCTTTCATGGCAGCTAAAGTTTTTTAAGTTTTTATATAGTGTAAAAGGATTTAGATCTTTTATTGCAAAAACTTTATCAGTGAAACAGTAATACTAGCTTAATGTTTGGGAAGTTGGCAATAAGAGATGCTCTCAGCAGGCCATCCCACAGGGCTAGATGACCTCTGAGATGACTGTCGATGGCCACTGCGATCAAAGGTAGGGAGGAAAAAGTGCAGAGTTCAGATACTCTTGAATCTCCTTTTTCTATGATTTGTGCTGTCTGCCAACTCATCAGTCTCACATAGCATTACAGAGGTAATTTGGGCCTACCTGACTGTCTCCCAGAAGTTTCCCCTTTTGTCAACTTTACACAGGTTAGGCCAATATAGTAGAGGAGAGATTCACTAATTATTGGGATACCATGATATGCCTCTTGTCATACAAACACTGTAAATGAGCTCCTTTTAAACATGAGTGATGTTCAAAACTTGTTATTGTCTTGTTCTCACTGTATTATGTGAAGAGTTCTTTTTGTGGATGTATTAATTATTCCTATTATTAATTCCACTCCAGATCCTTTTCATCTTTTGGTTTTATATGCACTGCTCGAAAAAATGAAAGGAACACTTTTTAATCAGAGTATAGCATCAAGTAAATTAAACTCCTGGGATATTGATCTGATCAGTTTAGTAGCAGAGGGGGTTGTTAATCAGTTTCAGCTGCTTTGGTGTTAATGAAATTAACAACAGGTGCACTAGACGGGCAACAATGAGACGACCTCCAAAACAGGAATGGTTTCACAGTTGGAGGCCACTGACATTTTTTTAATACCATATATCCACAGTTGGTCAAACGGAAGGTGAAAAACCCCAGCAAAGCATGATCCCCAAGAGGCAAACGGATTTTCCCTGGATTAACTTTACCTAGAAAGGACTTTGCTTTCTTTGGAAACCGCAGCTTGGCATTGCATGTTATTATTGAGCTTATGATCTACCAAAAACCCCAGATCCTTCTCCACTACAGATTCCTCCAGTTGTACTCCTCCTAGTATTTATGATGCATGCATATTCTTAGCCCCCAAGTGCATAACTTTACATTTATCAACATTAAACCTCATCTGCCACATAGTCGCCCAATTAGACTATGGTGTCATCTGCAAAGACTGAACTTGTACTTTTAATTCCAGACCCAATATAATTTATAAAGATATTAAAATGTAAAGCACTGTACACACGGCCGGGAATCTCATCAGGAAAAAAACGTTGGTTTTTCTGATGGGATTCTTGGCAAGCTTGCCTTGCAAACCTGTACAGACGGCCACTCAAAAGAACCGCCGTTCTTTTGAATGGCAAGAACGTGGTGACGTCATCGACTACGACGAGCTGGCACTTGTCACATTCGATGCCGTCGCCACCATCTTGCTACACCCCATACTAACCTTGTATGCTACCGCGCATGCGTCAAAGTCAAGCATGCACAGGTTTACCTCAGACAATTAAGCATACAGACGACCGGTTTTCTTGGCAGGAAACACTCTGCCGGGAATCTCGACGGAAAAATAGAGAGCAGGTTCTCTATTTTTCCAGGGCAGTTTTCCTGTCGGGAAAACTGCTAGGGAACATACACACGGCCTGGATTCCCGGCCAAATGCTCTCTTGGCAGTTTTTCTGCCAGGAAAACCGGTCGTGTGTACGAGGCTTAAGGGTCCCAACCAGCGGCGTCCAGAGGGAGGCAGACAAGGAGAGGAGGATGAGGGAGTGGAGCACTCTGGCGCTTGAGCGCCACCACCTCTGTGGCGCCTGGGTAAACTGCACACCGACTGGGATCGGCGACCACTTTCGGCCGCACTCGGACACTTTCGGCAGGTCCCGACTCCTCAGGGCTAACAATTCTTTGCAATGCTGCATAGACTCGGGGCTTTTCGGGGACTATTCGGGGCTGCAGCCCCCCAAGCCATGCCCTAACTACGCCCCTGGTCCCAACACTGAACCTTGGGGTACACCACTGATAACCTTAGATCATTCATAGTGAGAATCATTAACCACTACTCTCTGAATTCTGTATTTTAGCCAGTTTTCTACTCATTTACAAACTTATATGTCCAAGCCTGTAGTGTAGACTTTACCTTGCACATTAGCCGTGTGGGGAACGGCGTCAAGTGCTTTAGGGTAGGTAATTTAGGATCACCTGAGAACATTCCAGATATTCCAAGAACCCCTATTTAAGAAGGAGAAGGATATTTGAACAGGGTGCACTGATGATTTTGTTTACAGTTTAAATTTTTTATTAATCCAGTTTGGTGTGTCTTGTGCTCTTTGTATGTTTGGAGTTTTTGCTGCCTACTGTCACATGTTACATCACTTCCGCTTTGACCGCAAAACATGTTGTCACTTGCACACCTGCAAATCATGTAGCATTTCTATATATTTATTTCCAACCTCTGTATATATTAACATCACCAATAAAAACCTGAGAAAAAAAAGTTCAGTCGCTTAAATTTTGTTTCCTATATGAATATAACAATAAGAGATGGTACTCCTGGTGCTGTTACCTGCACACTGGGTCTTGTCTACAGTTTCCCCAAATTTCCAAACAGTTAGGAAGTTCAGGGCGATTGAAGGAGCAGCTTGGCACTGTGGTTTGACGTCTCCGCTCAGCGCATGGCTTGTCTTTGCAGGGGCAGAAGAGGAGTGGGTAGGTCAAGTTTGAAGAAATCTTCTCCAGGAAGGTGCGGAGGGTCTTGTGACACTTACGACGGTTACACTGCTCATCAACTGGTGGGTTACAGGCTGATATGAAGGCGGAACGGAACTTCTTGCAGGAATCATTCACATTGCAGAACTTTGCTGCATCGAGACAGGCATTCTGCCTGGATACGGACGATTCTGTGCCTGCAGGTAAAAGACAAATTGTCATTCTAAAAGATATATCCTTTTTTTTTTTACCATTAGACATCACGTTTCTTAGTTCCATGAAAGAACAAGATGGCCTTTGATGTGGGTATTCTCTTCAAGAGAGCTATTTTTAAAGTACACCTTCACATTCCTGTTAAATTTTATATTGGGAGGCAGAACCAAATAATTCATTTGGATCAGTATTAATTTCCGGTAGTCTCAATCTCCTAGATCCCACATTATTAGTTCCTCCTGTCAATCTCTACATTGCTACTGAGTCCTCCAATGGCATAGAGTGGAGATTCCCTGCAGATTTTGTAAGTTTGCCCACTTACAAAGAAATGAAGGGTCTATAATTCCTATCATAGGTGTATTTTAAATGATAATGACAGAAAATCAACCAAAAATTCTGAAAAAGCACATGATACAAATGTTATAAATGTAGATGCAGTTCAGTGAGTAAAACAAGTATTTGATCCCCAAGCATAACATGACTTAGTACTTGGGGGAGAAACTATTGTTAGCAAGCACAGAGGTAAGATGTTTCTTCCAGTTGGTTACCAGGTTTGGGCACATCTCAGGAGGTATTTTGGTCCACTCTTCTTTACATATATTCTTACATTACACAGCACCCCACAGCTCTGGCCCCCTTTACATTACACAGCACCCTGCATCACTGGCCCCCTTTACATTACACAGCACCCTGCATCACTGGCCCCCTTTACATTACATCCTTAAGTGGTTAAAGTGATTGTAAAGGCAGAATCTTAATGCATAGAAAATAAGATCAAACAATGATTATCTATATCTTTAGTTAAAGTTTTAAGTTAAAATTAAGCATGCATTAAAATAAAAAACCTTTTGTGTGCAGCAGTCCCCCTCAGCCCCCTGAACTTACCTGAACCCATCTCTATCCAGCGATGTTGCACAAGAGACTCGGCTGCCCGGGACTTTCCTCCTCATTGGTTGAGACAGCAGCGGAATGCCATTGGCTCCTGCTGCTGTCAATCAAAGTCAGTCAGCCACTGAGGAAAGAGGCGATGGGGTCTAGCCGGGGCTCCGTGCCTGAATGGACACAGCAAGCTGTGACTTGGCCCGGGTGCCCCCATAGCAAGCTGCTTGCTGTGGGGGCACTTGTCAGGAGGGAGTGACCAGGAGAGCCGAAAAGAGACTGAGAAGAAAAGAATCTGGACAACTCTATGCAAAAACACTGCACAGAGCAGGTAAGTATAACATGTTTGTTATTTTTAAGAAATAAAAAACTAGACTTTAAGCTCAGGTGGAATTGGTCTACAAAAGAACTAAGCCCAGAGTCGGGCAAATGGGAATAGGCTGGTGAGTCAGTGCTGCAGTTGCAGGAAAACTGACTCAGAGGAGGCTGTGGACTGGAGAATTGGGTGCTACAACGAAAAGCTAGGAATAAATGTGTTTTTTGCAGAGAACTGCTGAAAACCACCTGCAAGGGTAACTCCCTTTGTGATGTACACTTTCTTCTAAAATATACTTTACTGGCTGTGCTGGAGTTCATGAAAAGCTCAGAATTTGGAGTAATGCCTTGTACACACGATCGGAATTTCCGATGAAATTCCGACCGTGTGTATGCCCATCTGGGTTCTTGGGAATTCCGATGTGAGTTTGGGCATTAGTCATCACAATATATATTGCTTTACTGAAAAACTGTTTACAGATCTCAGCAGCTGAAGCTGAAATTTGCACACATTTTGGTGGTGATTTCCACCCCTCCTTTGTCCTCTGTCTAAAGCCTGGTACACGCTACTACTTTTTTTTCCGTTCCAACTGTCCGATGTTAGCACAGTGATCTTTTTTTTTTTCTATTTTTTCTATTTTTTTAAAGTGTATTTTGTGCGTGAACTCGAGAGAGAGGAGCCGGACTGCAGGAGTTGGGAGTAGGCAGACCCTCCCCCCGGAGGCAATCGCCATCCTTCTCCAGGCAATGGTGGGTGTGAGGGGGGGCCTCCCACTCACCCCGCCCTACCTGCTCCACTTGGGAGCCTGACTGGGGCCCAACGGGGCAGAGGGACTCCCCCAATGAGGGAGTGAGGGGTCTAGCCCACCCAGCCAGCCCTGTAGGTCCTTCGCCTCTCTTTATTTTAGGAGACCTCATGGCCAAAGTGCGTGTGTGTTAAACCAATTTCGTGTGCGTGCAAGTGTGGTGTTTTTTTTTTGGGGGGGGGGGGGGTGGGCATACTAAGCACAGGCGTACCTTGCAAAGGACACCCCCTGGGAGCCGGGCTGAGACCACCAAACTCAATTCACATGTAGCCGAGACCGGGATCTGAACCCTTGGCTGCAGAGGTGAACGGCTTGTCAGCGCAGTGCCAATCACGTTGAGCCACCACAGCTCCCACAGCACAGTGATCTTACCTTGTGTTCTGAAAGCACTGAGAGCACTGATCAGCAAATCTTTTTTCAGTTATGCCTCTTCGCTGTTCACCCATCTTCTGTAGCACTGGCTGCCGTACACATGGGCCGGTTTCTATTGAACCAGCCAGAGCTGCCGGATATTCGACCCATGTTTACTAGGCTTGAGAGTTCATTCAAAGAGTGTCTAAATGGGGGCAAGTTGGCAACCTTTGCAATATTGTCTCTTTGGAAAATGCACACTGTTCTTGTATCACAGGTGCACCATGCATTAAATGTTATTAGATTCTGTAGAGAGAAAGTAAAACAGCTATGACATTTTTACGCTCATAACTAAAATTTGATATACCAAAAACAAACAGCTTTTTTTTAACGATGCAAATAAAACTGTTTGATCTTTTTTTTTGTTATTGTTTATTGTTTGCTGTCTTTTTTTTTTGCTAAAAAGCCTTCAAAAGTGCTGTAGAGCATTTCATAAACTTGCATGCCCAGCTTGGTCAAGCATGCATGATTATATCAATCCTGTGTAGAAAGAGTACAGATGATCATGGCTGATCACTGCATGACCTTCTAGTTTGTAATAGCATTGAGCCATATTGGATCTAATGTTCATTTTGTGTGTTCAAGTCAAGGGTTATTTTTTTGTTAAAAACTTAATGAAAAGGTTTTAGGGGATGCAATGCTAACATACTTCCATAGTCACAAACATCAGCAGATATCAAGATGGAATAACACCCTCCTAGCTTTTCTTTGCAGAATGCATCTGATGTACATATGTAGCGCCTGGTTGCTACTAGTTACTAACATCTACCATATCACTCTGCTGCCAGACCTCCATCTATCACTCACACAGACAATGAACAGTCATTTGCGTTGTTTTGTTTTTGTTTATTGGGGGATATAACTTGGTTGGGGGAAAGGAAATATGGGATGCCCATAGAACGGATTGCTTTGCTAACAGATCGGGATGGCCTCCTGCTGCTATCTAGCACTCCATTCTCCACGTCTCCCAGCCGACAACTCCCCTTTAGTGGCCTGGACCTGAGCTTATATGGGAGGCCTGCCCCCTGCCAATTCCAGTTGGGATTTGGTCAGGTCTCCTCACATGAGCTCCCTGTCACTCCAGCTCCCAGCCCTGCCCCACTTCCAGAACATTCTCCCTGGAAGCAGGGGAGGAGCCCAAGAACTAAAGCACGTGTGGTCACACCCAATGTTACACTAACCACTGCCTGCCCCAAGATCAAAACAAACAGGCCTAGCCGGAAGCATAGGCCTGCCTAAATGTACCTGCTCTGGCAGCTACCACACAACAATCCTCACTCTAGCACCTACCTATGGTAGAGGGTGCTACACATAGATTATTGTGCAACAAGTTCCATACCTCCCAACATTTTGAGATGGGAATGAGGGACACCTACTACCAAACGCATGTAGGCATAAGATACGCCCCCTGCCACACCCCTTAAAGGTGAATTAACAAAAAAAAAACGTTAATTAAACCCACAATGGCTTTTAAAATTTACAAATGCAGTAATTTAGAATTTGGATGAAGGGTTTAGCACCGGGAAACACTTTTTGAAAGGTAAAAAGCAGATTAGTTATACAACTATATAGATCAAACCAAAATGAGGGACAAATGAGGGGCAAAGAGGGATAGAGGGACATTGCTCCAAATCAGGGACAGTCCCTCAAAATCAGGGACAGTTGGGAGCTATGACGTTCTATGAACCAATTATGTTAACATTTGATTTTATTCTTGCTATATCTAGGTTATAACCTACATAATCACAAGGGAATTTTTTTATTTTTTTTGTCTTGTAAACCAACCCCCTCACGTGTCCGTAAACCTTATCTTATTTGAACCTACAGTTCTTCGTCGATCCCTAAACAATGGAGAGATGTGGGGGGACAGCGAAGCTGCTTCTGATGGCTTGTAAGAGAGGAACATTAACAGCAACTGGGACATATTTTCTAACCTAGAAGGTATAATCAAGTCACATACCATACTATTATCAGACTTCAGGAATGGCAGGTGCTGCAATTAAAAAAATGACTACCATCATTCAAGGACATGCAGGAACCTATGCTTACAGAATACCATCTTTCTTTGTCTGCAAGACCTTATTGATCACAGAAAAGGTAAATGTCTGCACATCTCCATAGTGATGCTCTGTGCAGTGACCCCCCCAATGAGCGTTTTTAGAATACAGTAATAATCATAAATCAAGAAAGAGCACACGAGAAGGGTTTTCTGAGACCCCAAATGAGGCATGATGATATGGACTACTTTTGTAACAGAGAGGATGTTTTTGAAGATGCAATTTTACATTCCTTTGTGCCGTTTAATGTAATCTGCATACAAGCCAAGTGCTGATGTTGTGTGTTCCTGACTCTAACCTGTTCCATCATTCATCTGTATAAGGGCCCTAAGAGACCATGGAGACAGGCAAGCATGCCAATTATCATAGCCCTCCTTGTGGGCCTATTTAAAACAAATCAGAATTCATATTTTGCTATTGTTTCTTTGAAAAATGTCAACTCAACCAAGTTGACCTATTTCAAACAGTGCCCTGTACTGTCTGTGCATTGCTTTGCTCCATATTTTGACACATTTATATTTAGAGGAAAAACTACTTTCCTTAGAGTAGAATTTATTAAATATATATTTATGGTTCCTTTGTATTTTACTGTTTTATTACCAATCTAGTGCAGAGCTTCTAATATCAAACAAAATCATACAGTGTTACTACATAAATATATTGCAAAACTCAAATAATGTAAGTGTCCATACTTGTGAACATATTTTCACACAAAAAATAACATAAATATATGTGAAATGGAAAATATATAAAAAATACTTTTCAGCATGTTATAACATATGCAACATACACAGCTTAATATTTTGAAGTACTGTAATCTTATCATGCAAGAAAAAAACAACCAACGTGTTTTCCCTCTCTGACTGGTACACCGCAAACTGCTCACCTATGTACACAAACCTCTTAAATTATAGGAGATCTAAAAGCACATGATTGGAGCAAGGGCAGAGCTGTATCCTGGCCTAGGCCAACAAGGCCCAGGCCTAGGGCAGCACTTTGCAGGAGGGCAGCACGAAAAGAGTCCCCGCCGGCTTGCGCTACACTGTTAGGAAAATTAGTCTAGCGCCCCCATAAAGTGGCCGCACTGCTTCTGGTATGCGGGCAGCCGGAATTCCGCAAATGTGGGGGGGGGGGGGGGGGGGGCGCTTCCAATTTTGACTTTTATTAACCTGGACCACAAACCTTCCTTACTGTGCTATATATTTCTGCTGCACCATCTACTTAAAGTAGAACTATAGGCAACACTTTTTGTTTCATTTTGGGTAGAGTAAGGGAGGGTTATAGCCCCTGTCAGTTTATTTTTTACCATCCCTGTCCCATTGCGAAGATTTCCCTTCACTTCCTGCTCTATGGGCAACCAGGAAGTAAGAGGAAATCTAAGTAAATTAAGGGAATCCATTGCCCCCCACCCCCCAGGCCCTCAGAACTAGTGTCCTCATTTGAAAATTTCAGGGCGGGTCTTAAATAACACAGGGTGTGGCCATAACAGGAAGGGGTGGGTCCGTAACAGGAAGGGGTGGGTCATATTTAAATTAGGGGGTGCATGAGTTTAGTCAGGCCTAGGGCAGCACAAAACCTAAATACACCTCTGAGCAAGGGTTAAATTCATCCACTTACTCTGGTCATAGCCACCAGTTTAATAGTTATATAGGGTTAAACCCAACAGTTCACTTCTAATGCAGCAAAAACTCAGGAAAGGAAAAGTAACATAGTGCGCGCTACAACCTTATGTACCTATTAAAGTATAACTAAAGTCAAAACTTTTTTATTTTTTTTAGCTTTGGATAGAGTGGAGATAGATTAGAACACCTGTCAGTTTTTATTGCTGCCTGTGTCCCCATTATAGTAAGGTGACCAGATTTTTTAAATGAAATCCGGCACATATTTATTTTTTTACTAGTAATGGGTGGCAATCAGCGACTCTCTGTCTGTCGCCAGCACCCACCTGACAGCCGGTCAAGTCTTACTCTCCGGGCCCCCGGCTTCTACTGGGTGGGGAGCGAAGGAAGATTGCTCTGCCAGGCAGGGCCGTCTTAATAGCATCATGGGCCCCTGGGCAAAGTAATGCTCTGGGGCCCCTACATTGATGACAGTGCAGGTAAACAGACATCAAGTAGGTAGGAGGCAGACTGCCTCCAATGTGTATCTATCACTCTCAGTGCCATCATGTGGGCCCCAATTTCAGGGCAGCGTGGGCAAAAGGACCAGCTGCTTTGGGGAAAGTGCAGGGGGCCCCCATGCAGCTGGGGCCCCTGGGCAGTGCCCAGGTGTGTCCTCTCATTAAGACAGCTCTGCTGCCAGGGAAGGCAAGGAGATAGGCAGGCAGGCGGGTGGCCGGGACTTGATCCAAAGCAGAAGAACATGCGAGCGGAGCTAAATGGGCATGCACCTGAAACTGAAGAAATATTCCCTCTGCTCCAACCAGCACATGATCATCAGAAAGGGGCACAGATAATGGAAAAAAAATGCAATCCCCTAAGCTAGAAGGAGCGGCAAAGCGGGGGGGTGTAATTCAGATTTTTCTTTTTTGAATTCTGCACCGACTGTCTTTGAAATTGCCCCAGCCCCCGTTCATATCCAATCCAGGGACAAAACTGGGGACAGACTTGGTCCGGGGACAGTGTCCTCAATCCGGGGACTGTCCCCTGAAACCGGGGATGTCTGGTCACCCTACATTATACAGATTCATCCAGTCTATTTGTCCTGTTTACCATTATAATTAAAAGTAAAAGAAACCCCACATTTTTGGGTTGTCCCCAGAAAAGTAATAGAGGGGAAATCTTTCAATGGGGATACTAGTTCTGGTGACCTGGGGGTGAAGTATAATCTCCGCAATGGGACCCAGATGGCGGAAAAAAATCTGACAGGGGTTATAAACTTCCATTACTCTATCAAAAAAGAAGAAAAAGGTTTTGCCTATAGTTCTACGTTAAGCTTATGTCTGTGTGAGCAGTTTGTGGTGCACCAGGCAGAGAGGGAGAGCACTTTTTTATTTTTTTTTGCATGATAAGATTACCAATAAGAACAATTTGAAATGTACATTTGAGTATGTTTTTCATTTACATTGCACTTGTTATTGCACTTACTAAGGGTGGGCTTGCAGTGAACTTTATGGACACTTTGGGGAAGATTCACATACACTTAATATTCCGCTGCGTAATCGAAATACTCTACGCTGCCGTATTTTACCAGGCTCTACACCGAATCCTGGTAGATTTTTGCCCGTACGCTACGGCGGCGTAGTCTATTTCTCGCCGCGTAATCGAAATACGCGTTTGGGGGGCGTGAAGCATTTAAATTAAGTGCGTCCCCGCGGCGATCGAACTGCGCATGCTCCGTTCAGAAATTTCCCGCCGTGCATTGCGCAAAATCACGTTGTTACGTCATTCGTTGTTTGAGTAGCAGCGTTTACGAACATTCCCGGACGACTTACGTTAAAAATAATAAAAGACGTCGGAAAACGTAGAAATTCGACGCGGGAACGACGGCCATACTTAACATGGGCTGTCTAATATTAGAGCAGCAAAAAGCTGGTATAGTGTTACGCAAATAAAAGATGACTAAAGGTGCCATAAGAGATTGCGATTGAAGATCGTAATTTCGGGGATCGCCGGCAAAAGCTCATTTGCATACCCCGACGCCGAAAACGACGGGAAGTCCACCCAGTGGCCGCAATATTATTGCAGCGTAGATCCCAAGGCGTACAAACACGTAATCCAGTCGAATTGAAGCCGCAGCCATCTATTTATGGTTTGAGGTTTTCGACTAGCCAGAAAATGCGCGTAATTTGAAATTACTCCAGTCTAACACCAGTTAGACAGGCGTAATGGCTCTCTGAATCTGGGCCTCTGTTTTTATTTTATAATATGCATTCATTTGAGGTTTGCAGTATATTGCTATAGTAACATTGTATTATTTAGTTTAATATTAGAGGCTCTGCACTTATTTTTGGTATTAAAGCGGACTTCCACCCAAAAATGGAACTTCCGCCTTAAGTGACAGTGATCCCCTGACATGCCACATTTGGCATGTAATTTTTTTGGGGTATCCAGCTCCCACTTCCTCCCAGGGCTCCACGGTTCCGGAAAGGAAGTTCACATCTCCCCCTCCCTGCTATCTTCTGGGACACGTCACAGGTCACAGAAGATTGTCCGGCCAATCACAGAGTGCAGCGCGGCTTGTGCATGCGCAGTGCGTGCCCGGCTGTGAAGCCACAGCCAGGCGCCCACAGTAGTGATGCTGGCGCCACAGAGAGGAGGGGGAGAAAAGTGCGGCTTCGTTCGCCTGCATCACTGGACCATGGGACAGGTGAGTGTTAAAAGTCAGCAGCTACACTTTTTGCAGCTGCTGACTTTTATATGGGTGAGATTCATTTATTTTTGCTTGCTGATAGGGGAAGTTAGAGCATCAGTACATAGTTGTGCAGGCAGTCTTGTTCTATTTTATTGTATCACAAATTTGGTGCTAATTTATAGTGGAGTGCAGATATTACTATATGCGCTCCTCTGTACTCTGCAGTGATCATTTGCACTACGACCTCCATTCAGGTCACTTGATTGGAGGAGAGTCCAGCCACCTGACTTTGACAGGTCATATGCCTGGGCTTTCTTCCCATGTTTTTTTTCCCTTCGTTATCTTTTATTGCAATCCTCTTGTTTTGGGACCCCAAAGCACGCTACTATGCTTTAGGCCAGTTACACACGAGGTGGACTCCGTCGCTACGCCTGCTCCCACCAGCTCAGCGGGAGATCAGTCCCCAGATCTCCGCTGAGCTGACGGATGACAAGCTCCTCTCTGCTCACTGAGCGGGAAGGGGCTTTGCAGAGCTGCTGTTTCCTATGGTCCGATCTGATGAAAATGGACAGCATGTTCGTTTTCATCAGATCTCATCTGATCCGATCCACCATGGGTGGATATGGACGTATCGCCATACGTCTGATTTTGGAAGATCGGATCGGGTCGGATGTCAGCGGATATGTCTCCGCTGACATCCGACGCTCCATAAGACTGCATGAAGCGCCCGTTCAGGTCCGCCGTCAAAACTGACAGGCGGACCTGAACGGTCCGTCTGTGTGAAAAGGGCCTTATACTGTAAATGTAAAGTGCTCTTAAACCATAGTAAGATAATTGCACTACTTTATGAATATAATAACCCTCTGTCGACATTTCACCATGTTTTACGATTCACTTCACTATTGCAGTTTCCTTATCAAACAAGATTTAACAGTGCAATTAAGCGACATATGGTAAAACAAAATGTATCATTTTAGCAACCAAAAATGCTTTGAGAATGAGTTCAAGGTGAACACTAGCTAAATGTAAGAAAAGACACAAATTCACTCCTATGTGGGCCTGATTATTTGGTAATTTTACTCCCTTCCTGTGATGCACAGTTCCACCTTTGAATAATGGACTAGAAAATTACATCAGATTTATCAAATCTATAAAAATGATATCCTTTACCACTCCCTCACTGTGACCAGGGCATTCATGCTTGCCATTGACAAACTCAACAGACCTCCAAAATTAAAGGATACTGTAGGTAGTAGATGGACTCCATTAGGACTCTATTATGTGTCTTGAATAATTAACAGCAGACAATCACCATACTATTGTTTAGGTACTTCCAAGAGTCCCAGAATAGCCATTCACAACCAATTATTTCCTTGTTTAAGACAAAGCTATGGTGGAGATGGGGAGGAACCAAATCACTTCCTCCCTCCCATTCCTAACTCCCTTCCTTCTCCTTCCCCTACCGTCTCACTTTATACCCCCATCCATTTTTACTTTCTGTACTACTTGCATACAGAAACCATAATACCCTAATCTATAACCCATATCTCTCATCTCTATCTTTGTCCTAGTTTACCCTCAAAAAATGATAATAATTTAGGGCACTTGGACTTGACCCCCAATTACTTATTACTTGTGTATTGCCCCAAAAGTCTTATTTAGGATGCCATATTAAAAAAAATTATACACAGTTACATAGTTAGTCTGGTTGAAAAAAGACACACGTCCATCCAATTCAACCAATAGAAGGGGAAAAAAATAATAATCATACAATCTTATAAACACAATCCTATACTCACAGTTGACCCAGAGGAAGGCAAAAAAAAAAACAGCAAAGCATGGTCCAATTTGCTCTGGCAGGAGAAAAAATCCTTCCTGATCCCCCAAGATATTGGATATTCCATGGATCAACTTTACCTATGAATACTAGTATCCAGTTAAACTATGGGGGTTATTTACTAAAGCTGGAGAGTGCAAAATCTGGTGCAACTCTGCATGCAAACCAACCAGCTTCCATGTTTTACTGCCAAAGCTTAATTGAACAAGTTTAAGTTAGAAGCTGATTGGCTACCATGCTTAACTGCACCAGATTCTGAATGCTCCAGATTTAGAAAATCTCCCCCATGTGTATCTACGAAAGAATCCAGACTTTTTAAAAAAAAACAATCTACAGAGCTGGCCAGAACCACCTTTTGAGGGAGTCTATTCCACATTTTTACAGCTCTTACTGTGAAGAAACCTTTCCATATTTGGAGATTAAATCTCTTTTCTTCCAGATGTAAAGAGTGCCACCTTGTCCTCTGTGACAACCTTAAAGTGAATATCTTAACACCAAGTTTACTATATGGACCCATTATGTATTTATACATGTTGATCATATCATATCCCCTCTTAAAGCGGAGCTCCACCCTAAAGTGAAGTCCCGCTGATCGGAACCCTCCCCCCTCCGGTGTCACATTTGACACCTTTCAGGGGGGAGAGGGGTGCAGATACCTGTCTAAAGACAGGTATCTGCACCAACTTCCGGCCACACACCTCGGCTCCCAGCACACAGCGGGAGCCAATCGGTGGGCGCAGCACGACTCGCGCATGCGCCGTAGGAAACCGGGCAGTGAAGCCGGAGCGCTTCACTTCCTGGTTCCCTGACCGTGGATGGAGGGGGGAGCAGCAGGGTGACGAGCGATCGCTCGTCCTCTGCTGTGGACGCCGCTGGACTCCAGGACAGGTAAGTGTCCTAATATTAAAAGTCAGCAGCTGCAGTATTTGTAGCTGCTGGCTTTTAATATTTTTTTTTGAGCGGACATCCGCTTTAATATCCTATTCTCAAGAGAGATTTTCCTCATCACTGTTTCAATGCACTAACAGCTACAAATATTGCTGGCTTGGGTGTCTTTACCCCGAGCCAATTTTTTTAATTGGCTCTTGGGTGCTGCTGCCACCGTCTTGGCTAAGGGAAGCCAGAAGGAAAGCCTACTGTGCATGCATTAAGAGGGCTACACTTTGTGAATGGCCCATCGGCAGAGAAAGGAGAAGGGGAGCCAAACTTCCAGATGAATTTGCATCGGGGAAGTCAGCCCGAAGAGGGAGCGGGTACCTGTCAAAACCAGGTACCTGCTACTCCCCCCCCCCCCCCCCCGGAAGGTGCAAAATGTGGCAGCAGAGGGGGGAGGCAAAAAAGCAGAGCTTTCCTATTTGAGTGGAGCTTTGCTTTTACCAAAATGAAGATTCTGAACGTTGTTCTAATTTTCTCAAGTTTACTGTGTGTCTAATTATACTACTTCATTTTTATTTTTCCTTCTTGGTGTTTGTTCAACAGAGAAACCCAATATAATCAGATCATACCAATTAATTGTAGTTCTATATGTAATAAAATTATTAACTGTCCTTAAAAAGGCTTTGATTTGCATTATGGAAATTTTCAATAGCATACTAATTTTTATATCAAATTAATATACAAACTTGCAACTTATGGCAGTAAAGTCGGAAAACCAACTGTGCAGAAGCTTATGCCTAGATTTGGCAGTCTGCCTTCTTGGAACATTGACGGCAGGTCTCTAGAGCTTTTTATATTTCAGACACATTTCAACTTCTGCTTTAAAAACACTTTTGTGTCTGTACATATGTTGGTTTGTTCTTTTGCATTGTTCTTTGCCTTTGAGAATTTGCTGTTAAATATTTAAAAAATAAACACAAGGGCAGTACATTTGCTACCATTTAGTTTAAGTAAGTTGCTTACCAGAGTTGATTGAAGCCACGCGGAAAATGTCAGACAAACGGGAGGTCACTGGTTCATATGGTGATGACTCATAAAACTCGTCTCCTGAGAAAATATTTTACAATGTTACATATTTATACAACATTCATAACTGACAAACAATTGTAATGCTCTGTACAGCGTGCTCTCTGCCTCCCATTCAAAAAGATTCAATGGCAAACCCCAATGCTAACTAGGCTGTTAACCCCAGAGAGTTTAAAATGGCTGGAGTACCCAAAGGCAATATTCTAGTTATAGGTTGATCTTGGTGGGCAGTCAGTAGACATGTGCATTCGTTTTTGTTAGAATGCATTTTCGTCCGAAAATCTGTTTTTTTCGTTATCGTTTTTACAAACGATAACGAAAGTGCAAGAAACGAAAACCGAAAGACCCGACATACAAAATGCTTTATTTTCGTTTTCGTTGCGGTAAAAATTTGATATAGAGAGATTCGACATTATAGGGAAAAGATTCGACATTATAGAGAAAAGATTCGACATTATAGAGAAAAGATTTGACACTATAGAAATAATAGATTCGACATTACAGAGAATAGATTTCGATTTATGAGACGTAAAGATTCGACGTTCCGTCGAATATTCTTTGATCATTCACCAGCAACCAAAAAGATTCGACGTTCCGTCGAATATTCGTTTGCCCATTCAACAGAAACCAAGTATTATTGGATTTTCGGACGAAAGCTAATCCCCAACGAAAAACAAAATAAATCTAAACGATTTTCGGGAGTAACTAAATAAATTTATTTTCCAAACGAAAACGAAAAAACGAAACAAAATATTCCAGTCTGCACATGTCTGGCAGTCAGCTCATGGCTTCTTATATGTCAACAGAGAGACCTTTATACCATATTTCACCTTACTGTTCCTGTCCACTTTGGACTTTAGAGTGTTAATGCCCACCTTTGCATTTTCCAGCACCACCTGTTATGCCCTGTACACACGATCGGTTCATCCGATGAAAACAGACCGATGGATTTTTTCATCAGATATCCGATGAAGCTGACTTTCATCAGTCATCGGTCATCAGTTAAAAATCCGATCGTGTCAGAACGCGGTGATGAAAAACACAACGACGTACTGAGAAAAATGAAGTTCAATGCTTCCGAGCATGTGTCGACTTGATTCTTGAGCATGCGTGGATTTTTGACCGATGGATTTCCCCACAGACAATCGTTTTTTTCTTTTTTTTTTTAACCATCAGAAAATTTTAAAACAGGTTCTACTTTTTTTCACCGAATGGGGAAAAAAACGATGGGGACCACACACGATCGGTTCGTCCGATGAAAACGGTCCGGACCATTTTCATCAGACGAACAGATCGTGTGTACAGGGCATTACATTCTCCATAATATGAAGTAAATGCACATTCCAACAGAGAGATCAGGTCCCCTTCTAAATGGCCATAGCAGATCCAGAAAGTTAGTTTTACCAACAAAGTTCCAAAGAGAAATAAGATGTAAGGTGGTTAGCTCATCAGCTTCTACCAAAAACTGAGCTATCCGCTTTGAGTAGACTGACCATTTAAAGCAGAAGTTCCATTAAAAAAAATTAAAGTCAGCAGTCCACAGTAAGGGTAACAGGCAGTGAAGCCATGCGGCATCGGCAGGCTACTTTCTAGGACACACACAGTTCCCAGAATGCAGCGTGCCCCATTCACAAGAAGACACCGAGTGTAGGAGGAGGAAGAGAATCCACCGCGGAGGATGAAGAGGCAGATTCGGCACTTCCGCATAGCAACAGCTATTCAGAGTGAGTAAAACGTTTTTTTTTTCCATTTTTTTATTTTTTTTAGATTTTTGGTGGAAATTTTTTTTTTCAGGTGGGAACTCCACTTTGAGTGCAACTTGAAATTGTAGTCTGTAAAAAAGATAGAAACAGGGGTGGGCTGAAAAGCTTCGCTCTAGGGGACAAACACAACCAATGAGCCCTTTTTGTAGGGATATATTTCTGCAGTCTAAAGAAAGGGCATCATGGTGCCTCAATGTTTGATAGGCATGGTGTAAGTCCGCTTTATTAGTCCTTTTTTTTGCCTTTTTTCCTCCCGTTGTGTTCTAACAGAATTAAAGGGGTTGTAAAGGTTTGTTTTTTATTTTCTAAATAGGTTCCATGGGCAATAAGTTTAAAAGGCTACAGATAAAACCTATGTGGCTCACGGTTAAAGTTAAAAAAGCTATAAACAATAAGAAAATAGCTTTTAAAAAATATAAAAATGAAGGAACACTAGTGTCATTTAAATGTTACAAAGAATATAATAGAATATGTAAAAAGGAAATCAAGGATGCAAAAATTCAAAATGAACGACAGATTGCAAAAGATAGTAGGACAAACCCCAAAAAATTATTTAAATATATTAATAGTAAAAAGGTCAAGTCTGAGCATGTAGGCCCTTTACAAAATAATCTAGAGTGGGTGACTGAGGACATAGAGAAGGCAAATTTATTAAATGCTTTCTTCAGCTCTGTGTATACAATGGAGAATGGGGGAGCTCATGTCGATATAGGGGGTGGGAGTGACACAGCCCAAAATCCACAATGGCTCAAAAGTGATATGGTCCAGAAATATTTAGACAGAATAAAGGTGGATAAAGCACCTGGACCAGATGGCATCCACCCACGGATCCTAAAAGAATTGAGCTCTGAAATTTCAAAGCCACTGTATCTAATATTTAGGGACTCATTAATGACAGGAATAGTACCACTGGATTGGCATAAAGCCAATGTGGTGCCCATATTTAAAAAGGGAACAAAGTCTTTACCTAGTAACTATAGACCTGTTAGTTTAACTTCTATAGTTGGAAAGATACTGGAACGTTTAATAAAAGACCACATGGATGAGTTCTTGCTGGAAACAAACTATTTAAGCAGCAGACAGCATGGATTCATGAAGGACAGAAGTTGTCAGACAAACCTGATTTCCTTTTATGAAGAGGTAAGTAAAACCCTGGACAGAGGCGTGGCAGTGGACGTGGTATACTTGGATTTTGCAAAAGCGTTCGATACAGTTCCCCACACACGGCTCATGTGTAAGGTAAGGTCTACAGGATTAGATATATCAGTTTGTAAATGGATAGAAAACTGGCTGAAAGACAGAATTCAGAGAGTTGTGGTTAATGATTCTTACTCTGAATGGTCCAAGGTTATCAGCGGTGTACCCCAAGGTTCAGTGTTGGGTCCCTTACTTTTCAATATATTTATAAATGATATTGGGTCTGAGATCAAAAGTAACATTTCTGTTTTTGCAGATGACACCAAGCTATGCAGTGGAATAATGTCCTTGCAGGATGTCTCCAATTTACAAGCCGACCTCAATGCTCTGTCTAATTGGGCGACTAAGTGGCAGATGAGGTTTAATGTTGATAAATGTAAAGTTATGCACTTGGGGGCTAAGAATATTCATGCATCATACATGCTAGGGGGAGTACAACTGGGGGGATCTGTAGTGGAGAAGGATCTGGGTGTTTTAGTTGATCATAAGCTCAATAATGACATGCGATGCCAAGCTGCGGTTTCCAAAGCGAGCAAAGTCCTTTCTTGGATTAAGAGAGGTATGGACTCCAGAGATAGAGATATCATTTTGCCCCTGTACAAATCATTAGTAAGACCTCATCTGGAATATGCAGTCCAGTTTTGGGCACCAGTTCTCAAAAAGGATATCGGAGAACTGGAGAAAGTGCAGAGAAGGGCAACTAAACTGATAAGAGGCATGGAGGAGCTCAGCTATGAGGAAAGATTAGAGGAACTGAATTTATTCACTCTTGAGAAGAGGAGAATAAGGGGGGATATGATCAACATGTACAAATACATAAGAGGTCCATATAGTGAACTTGGTGTTGAGTTATTCACTTTAAGGTCAACACTGAGGACAAGGGGGCACTCTTTACGTCTGGAGGAAAAGAGATTTCACCTCCAAATACGGAAAGGTTTCTTCACAGTAAGAGCTGTGAAAATGTGGAACAGACTCCCTCCAGAGGTGGTTCTGGCCAGCTCAGTAGATTGCTTTAAGAGAGGCCTGGATTCTTTCCTAAATGCACATAATATAACTGAGTACTAAGTTTTGTAGGTAAAGTTGATCCGGGGTAAATCTGATTGCCTTTCGGGGGATCAGGAAGGAATTTTTTCCCCTCCGGTAGCAAATTGGATCATCGCTCTGCTGGGTTTTTTTGCCTTCCTCTGGATCAACTGTGGGTATGGAGTTGGGTGTATGGGAGGATGTACTGTGTTTTACTTTGTTTTATTTTTATTTATTTTTATGGTTGAACTGGATGGACTTGTGTCTTTTTTCAACCTGACTAACTATGTTCCTTTAAGCTAGTGCATTGTTGGTTCATTAATCTTTTCCTTCGATTTCCTGTCTAAATTTTTTTTCTTTGTCTGAATTTATCACTTCCTGTTCCTCCTCAGTAAGCTGTTCTGTCTGAATATCCCCCAGCCAGAACATGGGGGCAAGCTTACTGAGGAGAAACAGGAAGTGAGAAATTCAGACAAGGAAAAAAAACATTTAGAAGGGAAATCGAAGGAAAAGGTAAGTGAACCAACAATGCACTAGCTTAAAAGAACCTACTATATTTAGAAAATAAAAAACAAACCTTTACAACCCCTTTAATGATACCTGCAACTTGTACAGGCCTGCAAATTACAACATTTGGCTTAGTAGGGTCTACTAGCATAGCTCCCAACTTTCTCTGATTTTGCAAGACAAGTTCATGGCCAACGCCCTTCAGACAAAAGTCCTACGCGGAAAATCCGATCGTGTGTGCCAGGCTTTACTTTGACCATGCACATTTGATGAGACACCCCTGCCAACTGGTAACATTTTTTGCATAGAGGCCCCACTTTTTTTACCCAGGACCTAACTTCTGGTAAGACGCACTCTATTCCAGGAGCCAAAACATTACAGGGGTTAAATGTCTGCATCTACTCACCCTCAGTCAAGCCTGCATGTATGCCCCAGTATGTTTGTAGACACAGAAGTTCTTTCTTCATTCCTCTCCGACAGCGGCACATGTACAGGGCGCTCTCCTGTAGAACCTCCAGAGCAGTTTTACACTCCAGACCAGAGAGAAGGACATCCCGATCCCTGCCTGCTAGACACTGCCGCAGAGTCCTAAATCTGGTGCTGCAGGATGCGTCAGCGATGCACTGCTCGTTAGCCTGGATACAGTCTGTGTGTTGGGGCCAGGAGCCAGATGGAGACCCGGAGAGGGGAAGGCTGCTGTGAGCGGTATAGAGACCTGTGAATATTTAATATTACACAACATCAGTCTGAAATCCACAAGACAAATAGAAATAGAAATGATTGCTGTTCATTAAAATGATTTCATAATTAGATGTCTCTAGAGCTTAACATCACCACCCTGGTAATTGTCACCTATTAAGTGAAAAAACAAAATCAATTACCTTTTTTGTACTTTATGCAATTAAAGGTCTATCTTTTTTAAAGTATATGTAAACCCTCACCTTGTAAAACAACCCATTTAGTTTAAAATAGAAATGAACGGTAAAACATTTGTGTATACATATTTTTTTCCCCGTTTTTATAAGTGATCGCATACCCTCTGTTCTCAGCTGCATAGGGAGCTCTGAGAGCTGAGGGAGGAGAAACAGCAGCACACTGAACTTCTGAGTGAATGCTTGTGTAGCATGTCAGCACAGGCCTGAACATTGAAGGAGAGCATGTGAGAAAAAATGTGTATAATTTGCGCCACAGAGAAAAAAATGTTAATTCTCCCAACTCTTGGGTAGAATAACATGTATTTAAACCTAAATATATTTAAATATACCAGTTTAAGAGCTGCCACCTAAAAATTTTCAGTGTGTGAAAATACAAATAGAATCAGGGGTGAAGGGGCGCTGGAAACACAAAATCAATATAAAATATGTATACTCAAGTGCATATATATACATTAGAATGTGCAATCTATTAATACAAAAATAATAAATTCGTTATATAGTGAACTAGTGTTCATACAATGAAGTAAAAGGAAAGTCCCAATAGTGCTAAACAATATGCACCCAATGGCATAGCACAGCCCAAAAATTGACGTATATATTGCAGTTCAGGAACCACCACCATATGTTTGCACCCGATGTGATCGATAGAAATGGCTCCTTACCAATAATAGTAGACTCTTTTAATTAAAAAAGAAGTCATAAACCGCTTGTGTCAATAGGATGACTCAGAATGATCCGGATAGGCACATCAGATGATCCAATATTCATAAGATAGGGGTCATAGAAACAGAAAGGCAATCATAGTGAAGTATTGTTTATTAAAATATTATAAAAAGTAACATGCCAAATGGCTGCTTACTTAGATTGTGCCCTGATCCCGGCACTGAGGCTTGAAGCGTGTATTCGATATCCAATCGAATCCGCAGAATTCGAATAAAGATCGGTGATCCGTCGCGCTGGTAGTCTCGCTGGCCGGCGTACGTTCTACCGTCGAAGCACCGTGGATACAGAGAAGGATCGAAAATCCGTCGCACTGCTAGTCCCACTAGTCGGTGTGCGTTCCACCGTCGGAAACCAACGGACCCGGAAATCGGAAGTGGTAAGGGAAAGCGTGACTGGTTAGCGCCTCGACGTACGTTTCGTTGTTTACGTCATCAGGAAGCGTGTCGCTTCCTGATGATGTAAACAACCTATAGGAAGTACTCCAGTTTTGTAGCAAGCAATGAACTCCCAAAAAGAGAGGGGAGGGGCCTCTGTGTCCCGTGATGTGCTCAAAGAAATGGATTTTACAGGTAAGTATGAAGAAAAAATCAGAGCAGCCATATACATTACTACCTGAGACTTCCTTGAGCAATAGCCTTGAGGGGAGGGGGACATTCCCATTGCGGCAGTTCTGTCACACGGACCTTCAAGGACTGGGTACCCTTTCAGCATGAGGGTCCACTCCCTTGGTCCTGTACAGCACCCTGCAGGAATGCCTTAGCGCAGGGCTCAAAATTTCAACCCCTGATCTACTAGCCAGGTCTCAAGAGTTACTCGCCACCAGTTGCTCAACCTAATTCATACACTGCCCCATGCCTAATTGCGCTTCTAAACACGCCCTCGTAGATTATCTTATGGAATACTGCTCTGCCTGTGCGCGCCTCACCAGACTACTTTTCCCAAGCATGCACCTTTCCTCTTCGGCCACCAATCGCATCAGGGCTCTAAGTGTAGGCACAGATTGGAGGGAGATTGGTCATGCAGCCCTGTCATCACTCGCCCCCAGCTTAAATCCACTCGCCAAATGCTAACAGGCGAGTGGAAATTTTAAGGGCTGCCTTAGCGCATTGGTGTCCAGGATTCCACTATGCATGGTCCAGCATCCAAAGGTTTCATTATAGGCAAAACCTTGTTTGTTGATCCTTTAATCACCTTTACAAGGCTCAGGTACCATTTATCTTAGCATTTTTTAAATGGATCCGACCTAGAAATGCTGCCCCCTGATTTTTAAGAACCTGTGCGGGATTACAGCATGGAAGCTCACAAAGAGCTCAACAAATGACCATCCACCATTTTAGACACGGGCAAAAAAACTGGAGTACTTCCTGTAGGTGAAGGGTTATAGGGGATCACTTCCTGTCTTTGGTATATTCTACCAGTGTCCATTCACCAATAGGTGGCGCATAACCCAGGTAGTAATGTATATGGCTGCTCTGTATTCCGTGATGTACGAGAAAGAAACAATGTTTTCACTGACAGCCTGCATTGCAGCTTTCCTTGGCCTTAGTGTTAGTCTTTCAAACCTTAGTCTGATCCCCTGTTTGTGGAGCATATAGAGCAGTGATGGCGAACCTTAGCAACCTAGATGTTTTGGAACTGCATTTCCCATGAAGCTCATGCACTCTGCAGTGTAGTTGAGCATCATGAGAATTGTAGTTCTAAAACATCTGGGGGCCAAGGTTCGCCATCACTAATTCAGAGCATGTGTCAACAGCCCTAAACTACTATGTGGACAAGTTGATTGATATTAGATGTCTTAATTCCTGTATGAGTCTCTTGTGATTGGATATGCTAAGGACTCTTTGGCCCTTCAAGGGACAATAGGTTTTTACTAAAGCTGGAGAGTGCAAAATCAGGCCCACAGCTTCTAGGTTTTATTGAACAAGCTGAAGTTAGAAGCTGATTGGCTTCTAGGGTTGCCACCTCATCCCTTTAAACCTGAACACGTATTAACTACACAGGTTCTGTGGCTGATTAAGGTGGTAATTAAACTCACGTAGTGCCTTTTCTGCATTAAATTAGCCTCAGAATATGTGTAAATTAATATGTGTTTGGGTTTAAAGGGATGATGTGGCAACCTTATTGGCATACCTCCCAACAGTCCCGGATTATGTGGGACTTTTCCGCATTTATACCTCTGTCCCGTGGTACAAGGGCTTTGTCCCAAATCACTGCATCAGTTGATGATCATATAGTAACAACGCATCCAGCACAGCTTGTGATTGGCGAGCAAACCAACTGGGTGTGTTCTGTGTAGCTGCAGAGAGAGCAGCTGTCAAATTCAACCTGTGATGATGGGGATGGGTGGGATTGCTACACAGAACCTCCCATTTGTCAAGCAACCATCATATAGGGAAACAGCCTGCAGTCATACATTTCTGGCGGGGAAAATATGGCAATAATAATTGTCCATTCACATACTGTACCCACATACTGTACCCAGGGTTTTTCAGCATGTGAAAGCCGTGCACTCACAGTCACAGCACAGCTTTTGCAGTTTAAAGTGAAAGTAACATCACCCTCACGGCACGTATTGCAGCCTCCCTGCTCTGCACTTAGAGCTGGGACAAGTGCTGGTTTGGCCGAGTAAGGGAGGGGAGTTTGGGACTGACTTAGTGCACTTAAAAAGAAAACTAATCCGTGACAGAGCCAACTACAGAAAGGTACTTTTACATTGGTAGCCATTTGTCCCTGTATGTATGTGTGTTTGTATGTGTGTGTGTGTGTCTTTGTATGTGTCCTTGTATGTGTTTGTATGTGTGTGTGTGTTTTTGATTGTGTGTGTGTGTGTTTGTATGTATGTGTCCTTGTATGTGTGTTTGTATGTATGTGTCTTTGTATGTGGGTGTGTTTGTGGCTTTGTATGTGTGTGCGTGTGTGTTTGTATGTATGTGTCCTTGTATGTGTGTGCGTGTTTGTATTCTATGTATGTGTCTTTGTATGTGTTTGTTTCTGTATGTATGTGTCTTTTTATGTGTGTGTTTGTATGTATGTGTCTTTGTTTGTGTGTGTACTTGTATGTGTCCTTGTACGTGTTTGTATGTGTGTGTGTTTGTATGTATGTGTCTTTGTATGTATGTGTGTGTCTTTGTTTGTCCTTGTATGTATGTGTGTGTGTTTGTTTGTATGTATGTATGTATGTGTGTGTGTGTAGAGGTTATAGAGGAGAGGTGCAATAGTGATATGTGAGTAGATGAATGGACTCTGTACCTAGCGCTCTCTTGAACCCTGTACCCCTGCATAACTTACTCCAGAACCCACGTTTCTGTAGATAACGTACTCCAGAACCCTGCACTGTGTACATAACCTACTCGAAATCCCTGCACTCTGTGCACAGTGCACTCCAGAAGCCACCTTCCTGTACATAACGCACCCCAGAACCCTGCACTGTGTACCTAGCACTATTATGAACTCTGACTGTACATAACGGACTTCAGAACTTTGCACTCTGTATCTAGCACTTTTATAAACCCCTCTACTCTGTACCTAGCTCTTTCCTGAACCATGTACCCTGTGCATAACCCATTCAAGAGCTCTGCACCCTGTGCATATCAAACTCCTGAACTCTGCACTCCGTACATAGCATACTCCTGATCCCTGCACTCTGTGCGTAATGCATGCCTGAACTCTGCACTCTGTACGTAGCACACTCCAGAACCCTGCACTCTGTGCGTAATGCACGCCTGAACTCTGCACTCTACATAGCGCACTCCAGAACCCTGCACGATGTGCGTAATGCATGCCTGAATGCCTGCACTCTGCACTAATGCATTCCTGAACCCTGCACTGTGCAATGCACTCCTGAATTCTTCCACACTTTGTGTAACGCACACTTTCATAGTTTAGGCAAAACGTTTTGTAATTAAGTTGTTTATTCTTTTTTTTTATTATTATGCTGGGGTTTGTATGTGTCCATGAGACTCTTACTTGTGGTGCAGCAATTAAAGCATATTTTATAGGTACAAGGAAACTTGGGTTTTGTTTGTAGCGCCCCCTTACTTTCTGTAGGGGCGTTACGCTAAAGTTAGTGGGGAATGGGAGAGTTATATGGCTCCCATTCACAATTTGTCAAATTTAGGCTGCTGTCATTCCCAGAACTGTCATGTGAATCGGTCTGCGCTCCAGGGGTGTGTCTGAGTTCCAGGTGCGGCACCCACCTTCAGGGTGCGCGCATCCATGGACCCCGCAGCCGTGGCCTACCTGGCCGGAGTTGCGCACCATACTGAGCTCTACTCTGACATAGAGAGGGATCTCAGTAGCTGCTGGGAGCTGTACGGTGGGGGATCGGCTTGAGGAGAACCCGGAGGCAGGTAAACGAACCATCGGGGATCCAGTGACTCTAACTAAATCTATTGGGAGGACTCGCTCATTTCAATTTCACATTCACGCAAGTACTAGGCCTGTGGCAGAGGCCCGAGCCAGGCCTGTGGCAGAGGCCTGGTCCTCCCAACATTTGCAAGTGAGGTTCCAGCTGCCAGGCCTGTGGCAGGGGTCTGTCCGGGGGCACTTTACCCATTCCGACTGGAGTGGCGACGAACTGAGTTCATCATTGCTGAGAGCAAGACTGCTCCCTTCTTCTTCATATCCAAGGCCTGGTACTCAAGCTCTCTCTCTCTGCTCATCAACCTTTCCTATCCTATACTATGTTGATGAAGACCATGTTGGGCCTTGGAATAAAGCATTGAAGAAAACCCAACTAAAGACTGGACATTTGCTCTCTTCCTCAACTCACAAGAATCACCCCTAGACACCTGCCAGGTAACACAACACGCCAATCCCACTTATACTCAGCGGCTCCTGAATGGGGTAGCACTACATGTTTAACCATGACCATTAAACTACTCCTACTGTTGAGAGTTTGGGCCACACCAACTTTTCCATGGCATGCGTAGCGGGTTGCAGGTTAGAAACCACCAGCCACTAATGTCATTTTCCACAAGTAAGTAGCGGATGTTTTTTTCACCTTAATGCATAGGATGCATTAGGGTGAAAAAACATAAAGGTTTACAACCCCTTTAAGGATTAGGCTCAACCCTTTCCATTCAAGGCACACTCTACTAGATCTGTGAGTGCTTTTTGGGCTTTTCAGCGCCAGGCAGACTGTTTCCCTGATTTGCAAAACTGGCACCTGGTCTTCGGTTCACACCTCCTCCAAGTTTTACCAGGTCTTATTCAATTCTAGTTTCAGTCATATGGTCCTTCGGGCAGCTATTTGATCTGCAGAAAGCCACAAGTTCTGATGTTGTTCTGTGGGCTTGTTAGTGTTTTGTTTATGTTGCCCATCCTATCATTTGGGCTGCTTTTGGACGTCCAAATTGTCTGTGAAAGATATCCCTCAATGAAAGCAAAAGAAACTTGTATTTGTGTACATACAAAAATCTGGAGAAATAGGAAAATCAGTTTTTTTGAGTTCTTGTGTGATATTGTTTTTTTGTTTTTGTTTTTTTTGGGCTGCTACTGATTACAATTTTTGTGTTTGATTAATCGTTTTTTTAAATCGATCGACTAATTTCGATTAATTATAACGCACATACAGATCCAATTACTTTTAGCCGATCTCATTGCAGTCTGATTGCCAGTGCAGCTACCAACCACTGCAATAATGGATAGCAGGATACAAAAAACACACAAAGGCAGCGCTCAATGGGAATAGTGTTAAGACTTTTATAGTCTTCAAGTCGGTAACAAAATAAATAATACACTGGAGATAAAATCGACGTAGCTTCATAAACTGTAAAAATGGTGCGAGTAATATCAAACGGTAGCAAAAGCAGTCATAAAAACACGTAGCTAAGTATGATAGTGGTATAAAAATGTGTACGATACCACTGCTGAATCCAGATGAGGAGGGGTTATCATCAGTCAGTTGGCATGTAGATGTCCCGTGAAGGGAACTATCACAACTCCCAGTGGATGGCTGTAGAATACCAGGTTGATAGATGGAAGTGTAACAGCCCTTGCGTGTGGTAGATAGTAAGGTCTCGCCAGCATGCAGATATATGAAGGCACAGCAAAGGAGCCCTTCAGATGGACACGGCAAGCCCCGCCGGTGTCCGTGATGTCAACGGATCTCCGACAGAACTCCCTGAAGACCCGGAAGCCGGCAGAGAGGTGAGTACCAATTAAAAGAATGTTGATCGATCAAAAAAATTTATAATTAATCAAGGAATTAATAGTTAATTTCCACAGCCCTATTTTTTTCAACTGAGTAATGCTGGGAGGAGGAAGTGTTATGCAGAGCTGTCCACTTTTTTTGTTTGTTTGCCAGTGTCAAAATCCTCCTTTAGGTGGCAGTATACTCCAATTGTCTCTGAGTCCTGAGTCCTGTGTCCTACTATGAACTGCAAGAACTGATTTTTATGATAAATAGAAAAACCTAAACATATTGCAGCTCACCAGTGGCTACAGCGCTGATCGGATGCTGATTTTCCAACATGCTCATTTGACAGACGCCAGTTGTGAGACTGGCTTCTGCTGGACAGGCAGCCTTTACACATGTACCGAATGTTGGCTGGTTCAGCAGGAATAATATGTTGTTTGCATCATGTGTACCCAGCTTTAGGGTTTAGATATGCTTTAAAGAAAACCTGCTAAGGGAAATAGACAGGCATTGCTGATTTCTCCTTCTTAATACGCTAGCTGTCTGGTGGTTATCCTGATCCTATTGCTGTAATACTTTCTGAATCACTGACTGCAAGCGAGTATAAAAGCCAGAAGTTCTTCTTCAGTTGCACTTGTAAATGTCTCTGAATTTTTTAAAGACAGAGACCGACAAATACCATTTTTCATTAAAGCGGAGCTCCACCCTGATATATATATATTTTTTTTAAATCTGAAAAAAAAAAAAAAAATGAAATGGAAAAAAAAAAAAAAAAATACTCACCCTAAATAGGCTGTTGCTATGCGGAAGTCCCGAATCTGCCCTCATGATCCGCGGTGCTGTTTTCTTCCTCCTCCTCTTCTCGGTGTCTTCTTGTGAATGGGCCGCGCTGCATTCTGGGAACTGTGTGTATCCCAGAAAGCAGCCGGACCATTCACAAAGCGCCGCGTCGCTCGCACATGCGCAGTAGGAAACGGGCAGTGAAGCCGCACGGCTTCACTGCCTGTTTCCCTGACTGTGGATGGCGGTGCCGGGATCGAGGATCGGCATCGGTGGGGGCCGTCAGCGCGGGCGCCTAGGACAGGTAAGTGTCCTTATTCAAAGTCAGCAGCTACAATGTTAGTAGCTGCCGACTTTGAAAAAAAAAAAAAACTGCGGGTGGAGCTCTGCTTTAAGAGATCAGCAATAACAGCCTACATGTTTCTGTCAGTACAGGTTTTCTTTAAAAATAAGTAAACACCTTTTTTTAGTTTGCCTGTTTGCTTATTGTGATGTCTAGTCCTTCCATAAGATAATTTTATTACCTATTGATCCTGCCAGCAAATCCATTTTTTTCCATTTCCTGTAACAAGGTGACAACGTTGTTTGTTGTATCAGTAAAATCACACAACAGTGTTGTCACTGCGCAGAAAGGATAGTCCTTGACAGATAAGTGGTTTTAAATAGACTTTAAGTAAGAGAGAAACAAATTGAAACCCAGCTCCAGCTAATATTTTAAGCAAATGCAGCAACACTCTTTTAATCTTTTACAAAAATAAAATAAAAATAGGCATGGAATAAATATTAGTTGATGTAAACATTAATACAAGCATTGTCAGGGTTTGTAAAAAACAAAACAAAAAAACAGTTTACTGGATAGCTTGACTTGTTTAAAGAAAGTATAAAAAATATTGGCTGTACTGATAATATCATCAGGTAATAAATAAAACTATTGACAGATTTTATCATATAAATATTTAAAAAAAATTAATATGTGCCCTTCACATTTTTAAATGCCTTCTCTTTCATATTTTTTTATATTTATTACATATCTCTTCCATATTTTTTTTATATTTATTACATATGTCTTCCATATTTTTTATATATTTATTACATATCTCTTCCATATTTTTATTATAATTATTACATATAGAGATTTGTAAATCAGCCACTAGAGGGAACAATCACTCATTCTGAAGTAACATTGACACCCTTCTTAAAGCTCAAATCAAGGCAGCAAAAAAAAAAAAAATCCCCGGCAAGAATTAATTGCTTGTTATGGTAAAATGAAGCAAACCAAACGATATTGAGGTTCTATTGTGTATAATTTACCAGACAGGACATTTATCAACAATTTCCTTTTAACAATGTTCATTGTCTGTGTCTTCGTCAATCTTTATTTGTCCCTTTTATTTCTTAGCTTCTATTTATCAATGCTCTCCAGCTTTCCTCTTTCAAGTTCAAAGGCACAATGGAAGTACGGTAAATAAAACAGAATTTATGGAAAGGATAAATACTGCAAAAAAGCATTTAAAATTATTGATTTTCCTTTTTTTTACCTGATTTTTGTTTAAGTTGCTGACAGGGTCTCTACGTTTTTTTAAAGCTAAACTGTGAGAAGAAACTATTTACGTACATTTGTACAGTAAAAACAAGTTACCTGTAAAGAAGTGTGCCCTCTCTCTGACTGCTGAAGCTTTTGGTAAACTGCCTATGTTTATTCAGCCTATGGTCTCCTGTCATTACTAATTGTCCAGGTCTGAGACTCTAAGCAGCTCCGGCTGTGGTACAGATATCACAGGAGGTTGGTCGTTCGGCACCTCCTCCTTTCAGAAAAAAACTTTTTATTCTTTTCACAGAATGCAATGTGTTCTGTGATTGGAGGAGGGAGATGGTGACATTCATCCACACCTCCTCCATTCAAAGAATGTTTTGTATTCTATCTTATTTGTACTGTGCAAATGTACAAATATAATTTTTGGCCGTACTTCAGCTTTAAAGTGATTGTAAAGCTTCAACTTGAAAAAAATAACAAACAGGTTTATACTTACCTGCTCTGTGCAATGGAATAGGGGACCCAAACCTTCTTCTCTCCTAATTTATTTGTTAGAGACATATATTTATATTTAAGTTGAAGCTTTACAATCACTTTAAAGCTGAAGTATGGCCAAAAATTATATTTGTACATTTGCACTATGGACCTCTTGACACTGCCCTACATACTATGAACCTCTGGATGCTGCCCTACATACTACAAATCTGGACTCTACCCTACATCTTCCTGTATATACATTTGAATATATATATATTCAAATGTATATACAGGAAGATGTAAGGTAGAGTCCAGATTTGTAGTATGTAGGGCGGCATCCAGAAGTTCATAGTATGTAGGGCAGTGTCCAGAGGTCTTATTATATAGGGTAGCTTCCAGAGGTCCATAGTATGTAGGGCAGTGTCCAGAGGTCCATAGTATGTAGGCAGAGTCCAGAGGTCTGTATTATGTAGTGTAGCTTGTATGTAGGGTAGTGTCCAGAGGTTTAATAGCATGTAGGGCAGTGTCCAGAGGTCCATAGCATGTAGGGCAGTGTCCAGAGGTCCATAGTATGTAGGGCAGTGTCCAGAGGTCCATAGCATATAGGGCAGTGTCCAGAGGTCTATAGTATGTAGGGCAGTGTCCAGAGGTCCATAGTATGTAGGGTAGTGTCCAGAGGTTCATAGCATGTAGGGCAGTGTCAAGAGGTCCATAGTATGTAAGGCAGAGTCCAGAGGTCCATAGTATGTAGGATGTAGGGCAGTGTCCAGAGGTCCATAGTATGTAGCTCAGTGTCCAGAGGTCCATAGTATGTAGGGCAGTGTCAAGAGGTCCATAGTATGTAAGGCAGAGTCCAGAGGTCCATAGTATGTAGGATGTAGGGCAGTGTCCAGAGGTCCATAGTATGTAGGGCAGTGTCCAGAGGTCCATAGTATGTAGGGCAGTGTCCAGAGGTCTATAGTATGTAGGGCAGTGTCCAGAGGTCTATAGTATGTAGGGCAGTGTCCAGAGGTCCATAGTATGTAGGGTAGTGTCCAGAGGTTCATAGCATGTAGGGCAGTGTCCAGAGGTCCATAGCATGTAGGGCAGAGTACAGAGGTCCATAGTATGTAAGGCAGAGTACAGAGGTCCATAGTATGTAGGGCAGTGTCCAGAGGTCCATAGTATGTAGGGCAGTGTCCAGAGGTCCATAGTATGTAGGGCAAAGTCCAGAGGTCTGTATTATGTAGTGTAGCTTCCAGAGATCTGTATTATGTAGTGTAGCTTCCAGAGGTATGTTGTATGTAGTGTAGCTTCCACAGGTATGTTGTATGTAGTGTAGCTTCCAGAGGTATGTTGTATGTAGTGTAGCTTCCAGAGGTCTGTATTATGTAGAGCAGCTTCCAGAGGTCCGTAGTTTGTAGGGCAGCTTCCAGAGGTCCATAGTTTGTAGGGCAGCTTGCAGTGGTTCGTAGTATGTAAGGCAGTGTCCAGAGGTCCATAGTATGTTGGTGTCAGCAGGGCAGAGGACTGGACATCAGCAGGGCAGAGAACTAGGGGTCAGCAGGGCAGAGGACTGGGGGTCAGCAGGGCAGTGGTTGGGGGTCAGCAGGGCAGAGGACAGGTGCCCCATATTTGCAAGCATTCACAGCACTGACTATCCATGATTGGCCTTGATTTCCAGGGCACAGCCCGAAACCAGGTTGTGTCGGGACAGCTGTTTAAAATGTGTGACTGCCCCAGCAAAATCGGGACAGTTGGCAACTATTGAGTGCCCCCATAGAAAGCAACTTTCTATGGGGACACTCATACAGGCTGCTGTCTGCATCTCTAGACACAGAAATAGGTTGTTTTTCAGACCGCAGATAAAAAGCTGGTTTACATGCATTCAGCAGGCAATACTGTTGCCTCCTGTACACCCTTTTTTCTCATTTCTCAGAGTTTTGTTCCAATGAGGATTTTACCTTGAGCTACCATACCACAATTGTCATAGTTGCATTTGCACGTGGCTGTGGTTGAGAAAAAAAAAGCATTTCAGCCACAGCAATGTAAAGTCACCATTTCAGGCACCATATAAATCTGGAGGTAGGTGGTCAACGGGCAGTAAGACTGCAGCTCAACCACCGATTTAATCGACACTCGCCCACCAGTGTAAACTAAGCCTTAGAAAAACACTGTTTAGACTTCTATGTTGAGGAAGAGCATTGAGATGCAACTATAGCAGCGCAAAGCAATAGATATTTAAATCACATACTATACCCTAAAAGAAGCTTTTTGAAAAACATTTAAAATAGATATTTATAAGATTATGTCAAGTAATCAAAAATACTCTATATTCTCTTACAAAATAATAATTGCAGTTGTGTCTAGTAGGGGGTTGACCGATTATCGGAGCGGCGATTATTGGGGGCCAATATTCACATTTTTCAAATACAGTAAGACCTTGATTTGAGAGTAACTTGGTTTGAGCGTGTTTTTCAAGATCAAATTTTGCCTTGATATACAAGCGAAGTCTTGATATAAGAGTAGTGTCATGTCAAAACTGAGTATAAAAAAAGGAGAGAGGAGCCTCTAAGGCTGCATACACACGATCAAATCTGTCTGCTGGAAACGGTCTGCCAGACCGTTCCAGCAGACAGATTCGATCGTGTGTAGGGGCGGACAGACAGATTTGGCCAACCGACAGATTTTAAAGCATGCTTTAAAATCTGTCTGCTGGGAATCCGTCCGTCCGACATGTCTGCTGGTTAGTACGCTAACCAGCAGACATATCTGCTCGCACATGCGTCGAATGGATTTGACGCATGCGCGGAAGTGTTTTACTTCCTGGTACGGTGACGTGGCGGCGTCAACGTCACCGCCACGTCACCGCCACGTCAGCGCGCTGTCTGCCGGCGGGGATTTTGGTTTGATTGTGTGTACATGATCAAACCAATACATCCCAGCAGACAGATCTGTTCAAATCAGTCTGTCCGACCGATTTGAACAGATGTATTTGCTCGTGTGTACGGGGCCTAAGAGTAACAATATGGTTATATTTAACCACTTAAGGACCGCCTACTGCACATTTACGTCGGCAGAATGCACGGCTGGGCACATCAACGTATATATGTATGTTGATTTTAGTACCCAGCCGTGGGTCGCGGGCGCGCGCCCGCGACCCGGTCCGAAGCTCCGGGACCGGGACTGCGGGATTCGCGGACCCGATCGCCGCTGCAGTGCGGCGATCCGTCCCTGGAGCAGAAGAACGGGGAGAGCCGTGTGTACACACGGCTTCCCCGTGCTTCTCTGTGGCTGTAGCATCGATCGCGTCATCCCTGTAATAGGGGGACGCGATCGATGACGTCACACCTACAGCCACACACCCCTACAGTAGTAAACAAAACACATAGGCACACATCCCCTACAGCGCCACCTGTGGTTAACTCCCAAACTGCAACTGTCATTTCCACAGTAAACAATGCAAATTTAAATGCATTTTTTGCTGTGAAAATTACAATTGTCCCAAAAATGTGTCAAAATTGTCCGAAGTGTCCGCCATATTGTCGCAGTCACGAAAAAAATCGCTGATCGCCGCTATCAGTAGTAAAAAAAAATAATTAATAAAAATGCAATAAAACTATTCCTTATTTTGTAAACGCTATAAATTTTGCGAAAACCAACCGATAAACGCTTATTGCGATTTTTTTTACCAAAAATACGTAGAAGAATACGTATGGGCCTAAACTGAGGAAAAAAAATTTTTTTTATATATTTTTGGGGGATTTTTATTATAGCAAAAAGTAAAAAATATTGCATTTCTTTTAAAATTGTCGCTCTATTTTTGTTTATAGCGCAAAAAATAAAAACCGCAGAGGTGATCAAATAACACCAAAAGAAAGCTCTATTTGTGGGGAAAAAAGGACGCCAATTTTGTTTGGGAGCCACGTCGCACGACCGCGCAATTGTCAGTTAAAGCGACGCAGTGCCGAATCGCAAAAAGGGGCAAGGTCCTTTACCTGCATTTTGGTCCGGGTCTTAAGTGGTTAATGAAGGTACAACATTTAGCAACATATTACTACACTTAGAGGTGCCTCTCTTCTCTTTTATACCCTGTAAAAAAAATGCTTTGATATACAAGTGCTTTGGATTACAAGCATGTTTCTTGAACGGATTATGCTCGCAAGCCAAAGTTTTTCTGTAATAGGTGTCGGTCAGAAACTTACCGATATTGGTCAGACCTCCTCCCCCTGTCCCCGTGTGGTGCTCGTTGCAGTTTCTGCTAATCTCTGTCAGCAGGCAGCCTAGAGATGACATCATCACTGCCCGCCTCGCATCACCGCTGTTCTGCCCCTAGAGCAGGGCCGTGAAGGCTGCTCATGACCGTGCTTCAGCCACAGGCAAGCAGAGAGATAGTTATGTAATCTGTCAGCGCCCGCACGCATTTGGAAGTTTACCCACTCGTACATTGCTGGGGAGAGGCTGCTGAGAGTAGTGTAAGTAGTGACATGCTGCATCTGGATGGCAAGTGACATGCTGCACCTGGGAGCAGATGACGGTGATGTACAGAATACTGGTACTTTATATCGACTATCTACCTGAAAAGCGGTCGAAAAGTCGGGATCAGCCCCAAAAAAACGATATTGGTCGACCCCTATTGTCTAGACCAGTGGTCTTCAAACTGCGGCCCGAGGGCCGGATGCGGCCCCTTGGTTGCCTTTATGTGGCCCTTGGAGCAGTATCCCTCCCATTGATACAAGACACTATTCTGCCATCTGACACCGACAATGGAGCACCATTTCTCCCACTGACACCACTAATAGGGCACTATTCCTCCCTATGATAATAGCAATGGGGCACTATTCCTCCCCCTAATACCAGATGTTTACTCCCACTGATGCCAGGAAAGTTTTCACTCCTGCTGGCCAAAGTCCGGTACTCCAAAAGTCTAAAGGACAATAATCCGGCCCTTTGTTTAGAATGTTTGGAGACCCCTGGTCTAGACCTTTAGTAAAATCCATTTAAGCATTTTTGTAGATTATAAATTCTACCAGGTATATGCTAAACATGTACAGAATATAAAAGCTTGAATGAAATAAGTATAATAAACTCATATACTGTAATACTCAATAAAGAAAAGGAGGTCCTATGACATCTCCTAGAAAAGACAAGTGGCCCCAAGGTGATTGTCCTCCCTGGCTGCCCACGCCTGAAATACACAGCCAACACTGGAGATTTGTTTTCTCTCTGTTCACACGCTAAAATTTATTAATGCTATTAGACTTCTGTCACAATGCGTGTTTGCTTGTGTGTTGTATGGGCTTACTGTGCTTTTCTGGGTCGGGTGAACGCTGGATGAGTGAACAATTACAAGGTCATTTCAATATTTGTTGGATCCTTATTCTTTCTTATGAGATCTTAGTTTTATTTTTTATTTTTTTATAAAGCTTAGTAATAAACACACACCAATAACCCCCCCCCCCCCTTTTTTTGTAGACCTAGTGATGTCTTCATTGGGTCTCAGGACTTCTCTATGCAATGCATGCAGATCATAGCTGGTTTAGGGCAGTATTTACCTGCTTGAAAACATCATAGAACTCTCAAGAGCACTCAGTCCTGATGCAAGCTGTGTAGATGGCAAAATGCCTTTATGGGCAGTTGTCTGGGGGGGGGGAGGGGCATTCCTTGACAGGTTGCTTTTGCATGCAGACTGACTTAGCCAACACCCACATATGATACTGAACTTCCAGAGCTAGGGGGGCTCTGATGTAAAGGGTGCTTTGAGGATCCAATGTAAGGGGGGCTTTGGTGAGCAGAGTCCATAGCCTTACATCAGAGCCCCACTTAAATCAGTGTTCCCAGAGCACCCCTTACATCAGAGTTCCCCTTTACACCAGAGTCTGCAACATTCCCTCTTATAACACAAGTTCCCCTTTACACCAGAGTCTGCAGCATTCCCCCTTACATCGGAGTCCCCCATAAATTAGGTTTCCTCAGAGGTAAGGGTTCGCTACAGACTCTGATGTAATGTGGGCTTTGGTGAGCAGAGACCCCCATACATCAGAGTTCCCCTTTACATTAGAGTCCACAGAGCTCCCCCTTACAGTGTAAGTGGACTTACTCAGATGTACGGTGGAACTCTGAGAAACCTTGATTAAAGGGGAATGCTGGGAATTATGATGAAAGTGGGTTCCCAAGACCACCTTACATCAGAGTTCCGCTTTACACTAGAGTCTTCAGTGTAACATCAGAGTCCCCTCCTTACATCAGATTTCTTGGTGTTCCTCCCTAAATCAGAGTCATCTGAGTTTACCCATACATCAGGATGTAAAGGGGAACTCTGCGGATTCAGATGTAATGGGGAACTCTGAGGATTCAGATGTAAAAGGGAACTCTGCAGATTCAGATGTAAAGGGGAACTCTGCGGATTCAGATGAAAAGGGAAACTCTGCAGATTCTGATGTAATAGGGACTTCTGCCTGTTCAGATGTAAGGGGATACTCTTGTGAGTAACTCTATATGATAAGAATTGTTATTTTTCTCACAAAATATATGAATAGTGTAAACTACAAATAAAAATTGAAGTGTACCACTAACCCTACGTCCACAGCTGCTTACATCTGCATCCCCCCTTAATCATCTCACTTTCACCCCTCTTCAGCGCTGACTTCTGCATGCAGCCCCGTCCTCATCTCCCCCGCTCTCCCTCCTTAAAAGCTATGCCTGAGCTAGGTGCAGATGAATTCCAGGAAGTAAATGCTACATGAATCATCTGCCCTTTCTCAAGATGGCCACAGCCAGAATTGATAAAGAAATATATAGGTGCTATGAGGAAGGCTGTTGCAGCCGAAATGCGTCAGTGGTTACATTTGTGTTTCATCATGCAGCGAATAAAGATTTACATTTTATTGGATGATACCGAGTAGCCAGCTGGAATTAACTATTAGGCCTGAAATGCTAGGGTGTGTTTTTCAACAAAATAAAGCATGGAAACATGGATGGATGGGGGAGTTTGCTTTGAATATTAAAAATGTATTAATTGCATTTTTGGTTTGTGGTGCTCAGATGCTGTGTAGTTTCACTTTAAGTTGGCCATATTCTAGTATATTTTCAAACAAATATTCCTACAAAAATTCTCAGTAACTTCAATGACTTGAAAGATCACATTCCATCCTGTTCCATCAAATGTTTTTAACAAGTTGACCCCACTAACAATTAGAAAATCTCAAACCAAATTCTTCTGGTGTATGGCCAGCTTCAGTACAGTATCTTAGTCTTATGAAGCCCTTAAGCGCTGCACTGTCAGTGCTCCAGGTGGTCCCAGAGACAACTAGGGTCCCTTCTGGTATAAAAACCCTACATATCAGCATTTTTTTAATAAAAATGTAATTCCGTTTTAATAACAAACTCTAATTTGGTCCATTTTTGTCTCTACCTTTTCAGGGATCGTCTAAAGATAGATAGATTAGGGGACAGTCGGACAGATTGGGGTAGGAAGTTCCAAAGCATCTGAGAAGTTCTGGAGAAATCCTGGAGAAGAGCATTGGAGCATCCTTCCCAGAATGTTCCTCTCCTGCACCCCGTGGGCTGTGCTCTGGAGCGATCACTGTACCAACCCACTGCTGGTACCATGTGATTTCTGTAGCCAATCACAGCAGATCACATGACAGTTGTACACAATTAAAAGCTTTGATTCATGCCTTTCATTGTGTACTATTGTGATGAGCTCTGTGATTAGTCACAGTGATCACATCGTACAGACAGGGCCAATCACAGCCCATCTGTACCAAATGATTAGCTGTGGTAAATCTCAGCTAATCATCACAATAGTAAACACTGAATGAATCGTTTTCATTTAGAAAAAATGGTTGCCTATAACTCTAAAATTCACAGTTATAAGCATATTAATGCTCTAGTCATTGTATGTAAAAACAAACCGTAAAAAATAAAAAAAATAAAGAAATAGTTTTATTGGAAAGAGAAAAATATTTAAATATTTTTTTTTAAATTGTTAAACTTTTTTCGTTTTGTTTTGTTTTTACATACCATCACCAGTCAGTGTCCCCGATCAACACCACACCCGTTATATGATGATGTACTGCACTGGTGACAGTAGTGAAAAAAACTATTTTTTTACATTTCTTAATTTTCCCAAAAAGTGTGACAAAAAAATGTACTTAAAAAAAAACACTATGGGTCAGATTCAAATACATTGCCCACCGGCGTAGCGTAAGCCATTTACACTACGCCGCCGCAATTTAACAGAGCAAGTGCCGTATTCCCAAAGCACTTGCTCCGTAAGTTGCGGCTGTGTAGTGTAAATGGCCCGGCGTAAGGCTGAGTAATTCAAAGGGGGCGGCTTGTATTTAAATTAAGCGCGCCCCCGCGTCGATCGAACTGCGCATGCGCCGGCCGTAAAAATAGCCCAGTGCGCATGCTCCAGCTCACGTCGGAAAACGTGAATGAAACCGCCGTGAGCGTCGTTTACGTAAATCCCTATTCGCGAACGACTTAGTAAAACAACGTAAACGACAGAAAAAGACGACGCTGTCCCGACGCCATACTTAACATGGCATACGACGGAACTTTGTAAGGTTACCCCTCATATAGCAGGGGTAACCTTACACTTATGGAAATGACGTAAATGACGACGGGCCGGCGTAAAAACTTTCGGGAATCGGCGTATTCGTTTAAATTTGCATAGGCAAATGAGAAATCAACGTAAAGGCCACCTAGCGGCCAGGAAAGTAATTACATCTACGATGTCGGATCTTCACTGTATCTATGCGTAAGTGATTCTATGAATCACACGCATAGATACCCAGTAAAAAAAACAGAGATACGACGGTATCTTTTGAGAATCTGGCCCTATGCCTCTTACTAAATACTTTGGACTGTCTACTTTCTAAAAAGGGATTATTTGAGGGATATTTATACTTCACTTACCTCATCCTTCGATTTTGCTTTTAAATGTCCTTATTTCTTCTGAGAAATCCTCACTTCCTGTTCTTCTGTCTGTAACAGTCTGTAATGTAAGGCTTTCTCCCTGGTGTGGAGAAAGCCTCTTGAGGGGGGAGGGGGCAAGCAGGCAAGACAGGACACTCTCTACTTTTCAGATAGAGAAAGGAGCTGTGTGTTAGTGGGCGTCCTGACACTCCTGCTCGCCCCCTCCCTCCTCAAGAGGCTTTCTCCACAGCAAGAAGAAAGCCTTGCATTACGGTGGTGAGTTACAGACAGAAGAACAGGAAGTGAGGATTTCTCAGAAGAAATAAGGTCATTTAAAAGCAAAATGGAAGGATGAGGTGAGTAAAGGAAGCTATTTAGGGGAAAAAATCCTTTACAACCCCTTTAATTTTAACAAAGACATTTTGCAGAATACATTTTGGCCTACATTTCTAAACTAAGATTATTAATTTTGCAAAATTTGATAACAGAAACCAAGAAAAAATGCTATTTTCCCTTTATGTAGCAAAAAAAAAAAAAACCCAGTTGTGGTTGAACACCACCAAAAGAAAGCTCTATTTGTGTGAAAAAAAATGATAAAAATGTCATATCGGTACAGTGCTGCATGACTGCGGAATTGTCATTAAAAGTGTGACAGCGCTGAAAGCTGAAAATTGGCCTGGGCAGGAAGGGGGTAAAAGTGTCAGGTATTGAAGTGGTTTAATAGATCATTGAAAGTTATATTATATCTGTTTGATATGTTCAAAAAAATACCTGGCCAGCACAGTCCCAACGCACCTGGTGTGAACGGGCCCTAAAGTGCATCTAATAATGTTAAAATAAAGCAAACAACACTGCGGTATCCTCATATATATAATTTACCAGACACGACATTTGTCAACCATTTCCTTTTACCAATATTCATGGTCTTCGTCAATCTTTATTTGTATTTCTCAGCTTCTTTTTATCAATGTTCTCCAGCTTTCCTCTTTTATGTTTGCCCTTCTGTCCCCCCGGTACCAGAGGCTTTCTCTCCTTCTTATTCCCCCCCCCCCTTTCCCCATTTAAATGGCTTTCGCTATGCAGTCACAGAGGGGACGGAATTCAATTTGGTAACTTTGCAATTGCAGCACTTAGTGAACCTGCTTTCTCAGTTACCCAGGGAAGAAGGACGAGCAGCAGAGGGAAGCAGTTGTGCTGCCTTAGGCAGGCAGGAGGGAGGTGTGAGTGGCACTGGGTGGGGGATCAGTGGCTGACAACCGAAATGAGCAGAACCGGGGTCACAGGCCATCAGGAGGTACTCGCAACAGTGCAGAAAATTTGGTTCGTAGCGTGTACTGCCAAGCATATAACATATGACAAAGCAAGCAGCTGTATGGGGAAATTAACTGGTAATAACATAAATAAAGGATTCCATAGCAGCTGCACTCAGCCACTCTCATGTCAGATACTTCAAAGCTATTTTTAGGCAAGCAGAAATCCAGCGTAGAGTAGTAAGAAGAAAAATGTACAATTGGCAATACTTTTTTCCTTTAATTTGTTAATTAAAAAAAGATATCTGCCAAAATACAATTTCAATGTAGGCAGGTGGATGGGGTGGCCTGAAGGTATCGCTTTATCAGGTCAGTTGTGTTGGAAGTGACGCAGCGATCCTACATTTAGAGCTGACACTAGGGGAAGCCCAGCAATACGACTAGTGTGTCCTCTGCCATGGGCTCCAGGTACCATCTTCGGAAATCCTGTGTCTATTTTTATACAAAGCGTAGAGCTTGAACAAACTGGAAACTTAAAGGGGTTGTAAAGGTACAATTTTTTTTTTCCTAAATAACTTCCTTTACCTTAGTGCAGTCCTCCTTCACTTACCTCATCCTTCAATTTTGCTTTTAAATGTCCTTATTTCTTCTGAGAAATCCTCACTTCTTGTTCTTCTGTCTGTAACTCCACACAGTAATGCATGGATTTCTCCCTGGTGTGGAGTGTCATGCTCGCCCCCTCCCTTGGACTACATGAGAGCCAGGACGCCCACTAACACACAGCTCCTTTCTGTATCTGCAACGTAGAGAGCATCCTTATTCTCCTGTAGTCCAAGGGAGGGGGGCAAGCACAACACTCCACACCAGGGAGAAAGCCTTGCATTACTGTGTGGAGTTACAGACAGGAAGTGAGGATTTCTCAGAAGAAATCAGGACATTTAAATGCAAAAACGAAGGATGAGGTAAGTGAAGGAGGACTGCACTAAGGTAATGGAAGCTATTTAGGAAAAAAAAATTGTACCTTTACAACCCCTTTAAAGAAGAGCTTTAGTCTCCTTTTGTTTTGGCTCTGCCCCCACCATGTAAACCTCCCTTGTAATAGAAATAAGGATGACAGATCCTTTTTATGGAGAGATCTGGGGTCAAAAAGACCACAAATCTCTTCTCTACCGTTAAAAGCAAAGGATCAAAAAAATTTGATCTTTTGATTTAAAAAAATTCTTCCAGTCCAGACTGGAAGTGCCATCATGATGTCGCTCCAGACATCCAAGGCCAGAGAGTTGATCACTCTTTGATCGCCTATGGGAGCAGCTGGTTGCACCGTCGGATCATTTCTCAGGCGAACCGGCAGAAACAGTAAGCCCGAGAAACACCGGCAACCGGCGGGGAGCCACTTCGGAAACGGTTCCAGCTACTCATGAGCCACTCGGCCTGGTTTTATGAGAAAGCGGTCTGCCTGCTGAAAAACATAGAGTGCCCGTAAACCATTTGCAAACTGCAATGTGTATATATGTATTGCAGTCGGCAAGAGGTTAAAAGATTTGGCATGCATTTGTTATATCTAGTAATTGCAAACACATGCCTACAGTGCTGTAGTCTTTATTATTATCTTAGTATTTGTAATTTTGGGTAGTAGAATAACATATAGGAAGATGATTATAAACTGTAAAATCCATAGCATTAGATGCAATGGGGATATTGATACATTACTGGATGATGTTTGCAGGTGTATAGGTTCTATATCTAGAGTCAAATGATGTACTTAGAGGGAACCCCCTTTTTTTGTTTTGTTGTTGGGATAGGGTTCTTGTTACAACATCGTCCATCTCTATGGGCATATGCAATCCTTGCAAGTGTGTGGTGTGCAATGTGGGAGGCAGGGTGAGGTGCTAATACACTGGGGAACAATGGGTCTTATGCTATTGTTAAAACTGTAAGGTGCAAGGTCATAAGAGTTATTTGGACTATATTTCTCGTTATCATGAATTGTATATTATTCTGGGATTGTTCTGCTTTGCAGGGTGGCATGATACATCACCGAGGAAGAAATTGGTTCAAAAAGTTTAAAAATTAGCAAGCTATAATGAAGAACTGTATAGCCATGTAATAGGTAATGGTCTTGGGAATACAACTCAGCATACAGTTGTGCTCATAAGTTTACATAACCTGGCAAAATGTATGATTTCTTGCCCATTTTTCAGAGAATACGAATGAGAACACAAAAACTTTTCCTTCACTCATGGTTCTTTCAGCTATTCGGATGTTCGAATTGATCCGAATGTACGAATACTAACAAATGCGTACGAAAATACATTTACTACGAACCGAATCGCACATGTCTAAAATCCATAGTGTAATCGTTGTGAACTGAACAGGTGAACAGAAGATATATTTCAGTGGGGACATAAGTTTCTGTGAGGCCCTGTACACACGAGGAGACATGTCCGATGAAAACGGTCATCGGACATGTCTCCAGGGATCTTGTGGTCTGATGTGTGTACACACCATCAGACCAAAATCCCCGCGGACAGAGAACGCGGTGACGTAGAAGTCACCGACGTCCTCAATCCAGGAAGTTCAATGCTTCCACGCATGTGTCAAATCAATTTGACGCATGCGCGGGATTTCGGTCCGCTGGTTAGACAAACTAACCAGCGGACATGTCCAACGGACAGGTTTCCAGCGGACAAGTTTCTCAGCATGCTTAGAAACTTTTGTCCGCTGGAAACCTGTCCGCTAGGCCTTACACACGATCGGACATGTCCGCAGAAAGTGGTCTGCAGACCAGTTTCAGCGGACATGTCTCCTCGTGTGTACGCAGCCTGACAGTTGCCTTAGGTGGGATTTCCTGACCTGTCTTGTAAAGGGAAATTGCAGCCAAAGACAGCAAGGAAAGGCTGGCGTCTGTCCTAACCCTTCTCTACCCTATTAAATTTGTATATTATTATCATTTTTTTAATGGAGCAGAAGGAAGGAGGCAATTTCATTTGCAGAGGGACATCTGGCTGTCGAAAGCCACCCTACTTCTCTACAGTACCCCGAAATGAGGTTGTGTTCCCAGGGAACAAATGATGGAACACAACAGGTAAACAAGCACTGTATGCTATTACATGTTTCAATATAGGAAACAAGCAAATTAATATTTATTATGAAATCAAATATTTTTTAACACCGATTGCAGTTTTGGTAGCACAGCTTTTGAGCTTTGTACTTTAACTATTACAAGTTCCCTTTATAGCTTTGATAATGGCGTCTCCATAATTGTACAATGCTCTGGGACAGAAAAGGTCAATCCATAAGAGTAGCTGCAGCTCCTTTAGCTGATCAACATTCAGTGTGTATCTATCTCTGCACTATCCAGCGTTGACAGGCCTTGTTTAGAGACTTCTCCTATTGTCCTCTCTGCAGAACATCGCTTCTCCCTGCAGAGGGGCCAGCCTCTTATTAATGCTATGCAGAGCATGGCCACAGTGTTCTGCGCTGGCTTCTAATGAAGTCCTGGGGGGACTGAGCATTCTGATAGAGAGAATGGGGGCAGCACATGGACAGATGTGGGACAGGCCGCAGGACGGGATGGGGAAGGGACTTTGGAGGTGACTTTCAATAACTATTCATGGGACGCTACATCTAGAAAAGAACCCAAGATATATGACATATACTGAAACAATGGGGCTGATTAATAACTAAAGCAAAGAAAAGTTTAATAGGTTGGTTCATTGTTTTATTTCAATAAAAAAGAATTAAAATTACTAGGCTTGTTCATTGGTGAATGATCATCAGAATTGATCCTCATACCAGAGCTGAAAAAAAATTAAAATCTGATTGGATGTTATGCATTACTGCGCTTCTTACATCATCACAGGTATTTAATGCTTATATCTTTGTAAACTCTTTTTAACATAATAGCCAATAAATAGATATAGAGCTTACATACATGATCAGGAGGTGCACTGTGCGTCATTAACACAATGCAATCTCTCCAAGGTGCTGATCTCCATAACACATGAGCAATGCTTTTTTTTTCCCCAATGAGACTTGTTAACCACTTAAGCCCCGGACCAATATGCTGCTTAATGCCCAAAGGCGTTTTTACAATTCGGCACTGCGTCGCTTTAACAGACAATTGCGTGGTCGTGCGACGTGGCTCCCAAACAAAATTTGCGTCCTTTTCTTCCCACAAATAGAGCTTTCTTTTGATGGTATTTGATTGCCTCTGCGATTTTTATTTTTTGCGCTATAAACAAAATAGAGCGAAATTTATGACATTTTTGAAAAAAAACATTTTTTTTTTACTTTTTGTTATTAGAAAAATCGAATAAACTAAATTTTAGTCAAACATTTAGACCAAAATTTATTTAGCCACATGTCTTTAGTAAAAAAAAAAAAATCGCAATAGAAAAAAAAATTAGCTACCTAGCTGCAACAGTGACACTAAGGCCGCGTACACACGATCAAATTTATCTGCTGAAACTGGCCCGACGGACCGTTTCAGCAGACATCTCCGATCGTGTGTACGGGCTAGCGGACATGTTTTCCCAGCGGACAAATTTCAAAGCATGCTTTGAAATTTGTCCGCCGGAGACATGTCCGTCGGATATGTCCGCTGGTTAGTACACTAAACAGCGGACAGTAATTTCCGCGGATGCGTCGAATGGATTTGACGCATGCGTGGAAGTATTTCACTTCCTCGTTTGGTGACTTGGCGGCGTCAACGTCACCGCCACGTCATCGCGTTCCCTGGCCAAGGGGATTTTCATCCGATGGTGTGTACACACTGTCAGACAAAAATCCGGAGGAGACATGTCCGCTGGAAACGGTCCGTCGGACATGTTTCAGCGGACATGTCCCTCCGTGTGTAAGCATCCTAATACAGCGATCTGAAAACCAATCGCTTAATGACACTGGCAATAGGGGGTAAAGGGTCCACTAGGGCGATGATCAAGGGGTTAAACCTTTATTAGGGGGGGTACCCTGGACCTAACACTAACTGTCTGTCACACTAACTGTCACAATGACACTAAATGCAGTGATCAGTAAATATATGATCACTGCAATCAGTGACACTGTGACAGGGGGCTGGGGGGGGGGGGTGATCGGAAGGGGTTAAATGTGCCTATGTGTGTGGTGTCAGTGTAGTGTTGGTTCAACTTACTGTGAGTGTTCTCTCCTCTCGCCGGATTGAAAATACCGCCGAGAGGAGAGCTGACATCACTTCCTCTGCCAGTGTTTACATTACACAGGCAGAGGAAGTCACACAGCGGGGGGATGCTGGATTGGCTGGTAGCGATCACGAGGGGGCGGACAAAAACGAACAGCTGCCCCCTCATCACGGATCGCTCCCGGAGGTAAGACGGCTTCACTGCCGTTTCCTACTGCTCATGCGCGACTCACACGGCGCTTTGTGAATGGGCAGCTGCCTCCTGGGATACACACAGTTCCCAGAAGGCAGCACGGCTCATTCACCAGAATACACCGCGATGGAAGACAAGGAAGAAGACCATGGCGGTGGAGGAAGAGGCAGAAGAGCTAGTTCCGCAAAGCAACCGCCCTTTCTGGTGAGTATATTAAAAAAAAAATCTATTTTTTTTTTTCATTTTTTTTTTATTTTTGGGGAAAAAAATCACGATGGAACTCCACTTTAAAGATAACTTCAGGCAGAAATTAAAGACAAAATGAATGCAGCGCTGTATCAATTAATACATCATTAAATGTTTTATTTTTTAAATGTACAGTGGAACCTTGGATTACAAGCATAATCCGTTCCAGGAGAATGCTTGTAATCCAAAGCACTCACATATCAAAGCGAGTTTCCCCATAGAAGTCAATGGTAACTAAGATAATTTGTTCCGCATTGACTTCTATGGCATGCAATACCGCATGTGGCCAGAGGTGGGGGGCGCCGGAGAGCCTCGGAAATACTCAAGGACAGCTCGGCTGATCTCGGAAACCCTCGCAAAGGTTAGGAAAAATATTTCCAAATATTTCTGAGTGATTCTGAGTATTTCCAAACGGCTCGGAAACCGCTCCGAGTGTTAACAGCGTCCCCGCACCTCTGGCCAAAATGCAGAGCTGCACACCCCATTTGCTTGAATTTTGCTTGTTTTGCAAGACACATTTTTTTTATTAAAGGGAGGGAAGGGAGCGCTGCAGCCACACTGGCAGTGTGTGTGATAAGTTCTCTCTCATGTCACGCTGCCCCGCAGCCCCTCCTTTCTTCTCGTCCATCCCCATTTGCTTGTGACATCATCTGGGATGAATGAGAAGAGAGGAGAGGCTGCCAGGGCAGCGTGACATGAGAGAGAACTTATCACAGATGCTTCCTGCATACTGGCTGCCAGGTAAACGCTGTGCCCAAATGTGCTCCAATATGCCCCAATGTTCTCCAATATGCCCCAATGTGCTCCAATATGCACCAATGTTCTCCAATATGCCCCAATGTGCTCCAATATGCACCAATGTTCTCCAATATGCCTCAATGTTCTCCAATATGCCCCAATGTGCTCCAATATGCACCAATGTTCTCCAATATGCCCCAATGTTCTCCAATATGCCCCAATGTTCTCCAATATGCCCCAATGTGCTCCAATATGCACCAATGTTCTCCAATATGCCCCAATGTTCTCCAATTAGCTCCAATGTGCTCCAATATGCCCCAATGTGTGCCATTATGCCCTGATATGCGCCAAGTGCCCCGTGCCTTGATGTGCCATGTGTCCTGATGTCCCGTGCCCTGATGTTCTCTGCCCCAGTCTGCTGTGCCTCAATGTCATGTGCCCTGATGTGCTGTGCCCTTTACCCTGATGTGGCCTGGTGTGTTGTACCCTGATGTGGTATGCCCTGATGTTCACTGTGCCCTCGTGTGCCCTAATGTGCTGTGCCCTGTGCCTTGGTGTGCACTGTACCCTGATGTGTTGTGCCCTGTGCGTGCGTGCGCGGCGGGGGGGGGGGGGGGCGTTAAAATGCACATTCGCCTGAGTTGGCAAAAATCCTTGCACCGGCCCTGTTCCAGCTGTGTGGACCTGCTGTGAGTAGGACGTTTCCCTATCACAATCAGAGCACTGGGCTACTGACAGCTGGTGACACCAGAGGATGGTAAGCTGAGTTGCCTCTGAGTTGACTCCTGTCACAATGGCAATCTGTAATAGACTGTATTAATATGTTGTCATTCTATTACACTCTGTTGGTAAACTGTGACAGTAATTTGCATAATGTCATCATTCTGTGACAATCTCAGTGGTTTTTGAAGGTTACCATGTAACATCCCACAGTGTCTGCAGGCTTCATGCGGTCATGCTGTGTAAGGACAAGGTCATCCGGTGCTCAGGGCGAAGATGGCAAAACTGTGCCTCTCCTACCACCCCTGCGGTGGAGAAGTGGGCAAAGCTAATAACAGTGTTAGCAGCATCGAGCTGGAATACATGTAATGGTTGTGACATACGCTAAAGTAGTACCAAAATAAATCTTGTGAAACTCTGTGCTCAATTAAACTAAATCAATAAATAAAAGTGATGGGGAAAGTGCACTTACATATACCTGAATGCAAGGTAATAGATCTGATGAAAAAAAAAAATGTTCATTAATGTCACTACAGCCAGGGACTCGGTAGCCTTAGAAATGATTGATCCTGTATTCCTGCATGTCAGGCTATAGTATGCTAGTACAGTTACCTGAAGTACCCGCAGTGACAGTACTATTGCAACCAATCAATACATAAGCTTTTGACTATTTTTTGACAATTTTTTCTCCAAAATCTGTTTTTATTGAGCTATACAGCGAACAATAAATAGGTGTCATACAGAGAGAGCTCTTAGTGTAATCCAGCATACATAAATCACATCAGGGCATTCAACCACATATCTCCTATTACAGCATTTGTAGGAAGAAATTAGATGCCAAGTAGCTGTCCTTTTTCTCATATGGGCGAAAAACATACAGTATACAGTGCATCCGGAAGGTATTCACAGCGCTTCACTTTTTCCACATTTTGTTATGTTACAGCCTTCCTCCAAAATGTATTCAATTCTTTATTGTCCTCAAAATTCTACAAATAATACCCCATAATGACAACAGTTTGTTTGAAATCTTTGAAAATGTCATAAAAATAATATTTAACTGAGGGAAATTTATGATGAGGTCAAAACAAAACACGTATTTGTACCCTGAATTTACTAAACAGACTCTCCTTCCTATGAGAATTTCCTGGCTCTTTCACTTCCTTTCCGAGTCCATTTATAAAAGGTCAAATTCAATGTTTGTCACAAGTTTTCTTCTTTCCTTGAGTTTTTCGGGAACAAAAATGTTACTGTTTCAAATGTGAAAGGTCTTCCCAATGATATAAATATTCTTTACAGGACAGGATACTTTTTTTCTGAAATTGTTGTCCCATTTGGCTAAAAAATCAGGTCTGCCCAACGGCACACTGAAAGTGACTACACCATTAGTAGTGCGTATCAAGCCGCACCCTGGACCCTGCCAAAGAATAGTTCTCAGTCTGGGAGTGTACTTGTCTGAATTGAATTATTGATTTTAATAAATGGAATCATGCTATGGGTTGACAGGCTGACCGGCTAACTCCCCACCCCTTTCACCCTCTGCAGCAATGCTGGCAGCACTCATACGTCTATTTCCCAAAGACAACCTCTGGATATGACAATGAGCACGGGCACTCAACTTCTTTGGTCGACCATTGCGAGGCCTGTTCTGCGTGGAACCTGTCTTGTTAAACCGCTATATGGTCTTGGCCACCGTGCTGCAGCTTAGTTTCAGGGTCTTGGCAATATTCTTATAGTCTAGACCATCTTCATGTAAAGCAACGATTCTTTTTTTCAGATCCTCAGAGAGTTCTTTGCCATGAGGTGCCATGTTGAACTTCCAGTGACCAGTATGAGAGAGTGAGAGCGATAACACCAAATTTAACAGACATGCTTCCCCTTCACACCTGACACCTTGTAACACTAAGGAGTCACATGACACCGGGGAGGGAAAATGGCTTATTGGGCCCAATATGGACATTTTCACTTAGCGGTGTACTCAATTTTGTTGCCAGTGGTTTAGACATTAATGGCTGTGTGTTGAATTATTTTGAGGGGACAGCAAATTTATACTGTTATACAAGCTGTACACTTACTACTTTACATTGTAGCAAAGTGTCTTTTTTTCAGTGTTGTCACATGAAAAGATATAATAAAATATTTACAAAAATGTGACGGGTGTACTGACTTTTGTGAGATACTGTATTTCTAAGCTACACATTTCTCTGGCCTTTTAGATGGCGTTTGAAATGTTGGGGATGATGTTCGTATCTTATGTACACCGTACCAATTTTCTCTGTACTGTTTGACCTTCTACAATAAAAGGTCTATTAATTAGAGTGAGTTTTGCTCACTATCAGGTGGAGGATCATGGTTTTATTGGATGAACTCACAAGAAAGCATTGTAAAGACACAGGAAGATTTATCACATTTTGGACTTTCAGTTTATTAAAGTTTAATTATCACAATTTATAGATGTGGGGACTTATTTTAACAAACCTTTAGCGATAGTTGTAATTGCAATGATATATGTTTGTGGTATAAGAGTAAGCACTGCTTTATTTAAATATTATTTTTTTACAGGTTTTTCTGCTTGGTTGTTTGACCAACTTAAAGGGTCACTAAAGGAATTTTTTTATTTTTTAGCTAAATGGCTTCCTTCACCTTACTGCAGTGCTGTCTCATGTCCTCATTGTTCGTTTTTGCTTTGATGTTGCTGTAATTCTACTCCGATCTCCACACTTCCTGCTTGTCTGTTTCCTTATAACCACAGTGCTGGGAGCTTTCTCACTGTGGTCACTAATCAAGGAGGTGTGATTACTGTGTGTAAACTGAAACTAGATTGGGCTGAGGGGTTTTAGACAAACCATCACTGCCCTCTATTGACTTTCTGGCTCTATACATCAGAGAGACAGAAACAACAGCAAAAACGAAACTAGAACTGTAGGTTGATTATATGATTGATTTTTATCTATTTTTAATCATTTTTAAAAGGAATCAGTTAACTATTATGTCTCAAATACCCTGTAAACAGTCATTTCAGCCCAAATATGTTTTTCCTTTAGTGACCCTTTAAGGCAACCACATGCAAGGGTTTTGGGTTTATTTACACTTGTTTCTTCTTGCTTTTGCTGGGGAACAGCTAAACATGTAACATGTTACAGATGAACCGCCCCCCACACCGACCCATTCCCTCTTCTCACAATCTAATAAAGGAGGTGGTTGTGCAGGGATCCTCCCATCCAGCCGCATCATTCATTCACAGTGTTCTGTGAATGTGAAAACTACAAGTACTGACAGCCTTTATGACTGAAGCTTTGTACACACGACCGGTTTTCCCAGCAGGAAAATTGCCAGGAGAGCTTTTGGCCAGGAAAACCGGACATGTGTATGCTTCCTTGCAGTTTCCCATCAGAAAAACAGCCGGGAATCCCAGCGAGAAAATTAAGAACCTGCTCTCTATTTTCCCATTTGGATTCCCAGCGGGTTTTTTTTCCACCAGATCTACTACTTACCTATGGAAAACACTGCAAGGCAGTGCCGATGGAGCATACACACGGCCGGGATTCCCAGCCAAAGCTCCATGGCAGTTGTCCTGCTGGGTTCTCGGCTTTCCCCTTGCTTTTTTTGGCAGACTTGGCGAGAAAACCGAGCGTGTGTACAAGGCTTTACAGCTTGTAGTTCTCAATGAACTACCAGGGGGCTGTTGAGTGCTCTAGTAATTCATTGAGTCTCCCTGTCAGAGTGTAACTGCCTGCCCTTATTGGAGATTTGGGCAGACAGCTACACAGACGGTCTGCAGGACCGTGGCATTACACCCATGATCTGATGATCGTGAGTGCAATGCTTTACAGGTTTATAACAAAAAATAATAAATGCATATTTTGTAACCTTTTGTAAAGGTGAACTTATCCTTTAAAGTGGAGTTTCCATCCCAAATTTTTTTTTTACTCATCTGGAAATGCCTGTTGCTATGCCTGTTGCTATGCGGTCCCACAAAATCTGCCCTTGGAATCACTGCAGGTCCAGACAAAGGGCGGGACTTTTCAAGTTACAAAGTAGATGATAGCTTGCTAGCAACCAATCACCCGCCTTTAACTTGAAAACTCCCGCCCTTTGTCTGGAGCTGCCATGCTGTTTCCCGGCTTGTGTGACTAAGGTAGGGAAGTGTGGGGAGGGGGGGGAAGGGGGAATGCTGAATTAATAAGTTGATAAAAAGGACAGTCAGACTGTAATGGTGGAGCTGGGATGTGTAATGGTGGAGCTGGAGCTGGGATGTGTACTGGTGGAGCTGGGGCTGGGATGTGTACTGGTGGAGCTGGGGCTGGGATGTGTAATGGTGGAGCTGGGATGTGTAATGGTGGAGCTGGGGCTGGGATGTGTAATGGTGGAGCTGGGATGTGTACTGGTGGAGCTGGGGCTGGGATGTGTACTGGTGGAGCTGGGGCTGGGATGTGTAATGGTGGAGCTGGGATGTGTAATGGTGGAGCTGGGGCTGGGATTTGTAATGGTGGAGCTGGGATGTGTACTGGTGGAGCTGGGGCTGGGATGTGTACTGGTGGAGCTGGGGCTGGGATGTGTACTGGTGGAGCTGGAGCTGGGATGTGTAATGGTGGAGCTGGGATGTGTAATGGTGGAGCTGGAGCTGGGATGTGTACTGGTGGAGCTGGGGCTGGGATGTGTACTGGTGGAGCTGGGGCTGGGATGTGTAATGGTGGAGCTGGGATGTGTACTGGTGGAGCTGGGGCTGGGATGTGTAATGGTGGAGCTGGGATGTGTACTGGTGGAGCTGGGGCTGGGATGTGTACTGGTGGAGCTGGGGCTGGGATGTGTACTGGTGGAGCTGGAGCTGGGATGTGTAATGGTGGAGCTGGGATGTGTAATGGTGGAGCTGGAGCTGGGATGTGTACTGGTGGAGCTGGGGCTGGGATGTGTAATGGTGGAGCTGGGATGTGTAATGGTGGATCTGGGGCTGGGATGTGTAATGGTGGAGCTGGGATGTGTACTGGTGGAGCTGGGGCTGGGATGTGTACTGGTGGAGCTGGGGCTGGGATGTGTAATGGTGGAGCTGGGATGTGTAATGGTGGAGCTGGAGCTGGGATGTGTACTGGTGGAGCTGGGGCTGGGATGTGTACTGGTGGAGCTGGGGCTGGGATGTGTAATGGTGGAGCTGGGATGTGTACTGGTGGAGCTGGGGCTGGGATGTGTACTGGTGGAGCTGGGGCTGGGATGTGTAATGGTGGAGCTGGGATGTGTAATGGTGGAGCTGGAGCTGGGATGTGTAATGGTGGAGCTGGGATGTGTACTGGTGGATCTGGGGCTGGGATGTGTAATGGTGGAGCTGGGATGTAAACTGGTGGAGCTGGGGCTGGGATGTGTACTGGTGGAGCTGGGGCTGGGATGTGTACTGGTGGAGCTGGGGCTGGGATGTGTAATGGTGGAGCTGGGATGTGTAATGGTGGAGCTGGAGCTGGGATGTGTAATGGTGGAGCTGGGATGTGTAATGGTGGAGCTGGGATGTGTAATGGTGGAGCTGGAGCTGGAATGTGTACTGGTGGAGCTGGGGCTGGGATGTGTACTGGTGGAGCTGGGGCTGGGATGTGTAATGGTGGAGCTGGGATGTGTACTGGTGGAGCTGGGGCTGGGATGTGTACTTGTGGAGCTGGGGCTGGGATGTGTACTGGTGGAGCTGGAGCTGGGATGTGTAATGGTGGAGCTGGGATGTGTAATGGTGGAGCTGGAGCTGGGATGTGTACTGGTGGAGCTGGGGCTGGGATGTGTACTGGTGGAGCTGGGGCTGGGATGTGTAATGGTGGAGCTGGGATGTGTACTGGTGGAGCTGGGGCTGGGATGTATACTGGTGGAGCTGGGGCTGGGATGTGTACTGGTGGGGCTGGGATGTGTAATGGTGGAGCTGGAGCTGGGATGTGTAATGGTGGAGCTGGGATGTGTACTGGTGGAGCTGGGGCTGGGATGTGTAATGGTGGAGCTGGGATGTGTACTGGTGGAGCTGGGGCTGGGATGTGTACTGTTGGAGTTGGGGCTGGGATGTGTACTGTTGGAGTTGGGGCTGGGATGTGTACTGGTGGAGCTGGGATGTGTAATGGTGGAGCTGGAGCTGGGATGTGTAATGGTGGAGCTGGGATGTGTAATGGTGGCGCTGGGATGTGTAATGGAGCTGTAATGTTAAGGGGGGACTGAGGGCACTGATGTAAGGGTATGGGGGACATGGCTGCAATATGTGGGGGGACATGGCTGCATTAGGGGACACATTTTAAAAAAGTATCGGTATTCGGTATCGGCGAGTACACAAAAAAAAGTATCGGTACTTGTACTCGGTCCTAAAAAAGAGGCATCGGGACAACCCTAGCTTTTAGTGCTGATAGACTACTTTCAGCACAGAGCTACTGGTATAGACAATGCTGCCCCCCCCCCCCCCTGAAGTTCCCCCATACCAGTTAAAGAATAGGAACCTTTGGCTTGGGGGCCAAATTCTCAACCAAAACCTTTTAATGGTAAGGACAGATTTGTGTGGGTTAAAGAATCTGTACTACACAAAGTGTGATCCGTGGGCATGGTAAATGTTGTTTTGTTTCTAAAAGACATGTATTTATATTTATTCTGAGCATGTAAGAATATGGTCCATAGGTTTTAGTGTTAGCTTTGTTATATATTCTCAACTCAACATTTCGAATAGAAATAACTTAAAAAAATACCTTTCTCGTGAGATATTGCTTCAAGCTTTGCTTCCCTTTCAATCAGGCTGAAATATTAATGCATACCATCTCCCTGGTATATTATATCCTACTTTTATTTACCAAAGATGTTGAACCTGGGAGTTCTACTGCCAAATGGAAACAAGAACGCAAGAAAACCTTTTATGCAGTAGACTGGTCGACTACACTTATAGGGGCTGTAAAGGTTTGATTTTTATTTTCTAAATGGGTTCCTTTAAGCTAGTGCATTGTTGGTTCACTTACCTTTTCCTTCGATTTCCCTTCTAAATGTTTTATATTTATAATTTTACAATAATTTGTGATAAATAGCCCTAAGTGGTCTTATTTTTAATGATCCTTAAGCCACGTACACACGATCGGTTCAAACCGATGAAAATGGACTGAGGTTCGTTTTCAATCGGTCCAAACCGATCGTGTGTAGGCCCCATCGGTCCGTTATCCTTCGGTCCGAAAACAGATGGCTTGCTTAAAGATTGAACCGATGGACGGCTAACCGATAGGTCAAAACCGATCGTTAGTACGCACGAGCATCAGTTAAAAATCCATGCATGCTCAGAATCAAGTCGACGCATGCTTGGAAACATTCAACTTTGTTTTTTTCATCACGTCGTTGTGTTTTACGTCACCACGTTCTGACATGATCGGTTCATGAACCGATGGTGTGTAGGCACATCAGTCCATCAGTCAGCTTCATCAGTGAACCGATGAAAACGGTCCGTCCCACCGTTCTCATCGGATGGACCGATCGTGTGTACAAGGCTTGAGACCTCTATGCTTAAAGGATCACTAAAGGAAAACATTTTTTTTGCTGAAATGACTGTTTACAGGGTATAGAGACATAAAAGTTAACTGATTCCTTTTAAAAATGATTAAAAATAGATAAAAATCAATCATATAATATGCCTCTAGTTTCACTTTCGTTTTTAAACTGGTTTTGTGTTTATGTGAAGTAGAGAGAGACACAGAACAAAAACAAACAAATCCAGGGCAGTGTTTTGTTTTTAAATTGAATCCCAGGGCAGTGTTTTGTTTTTAAAATGAATCTGATGGTTCTGAGGAGTTTTAGGCACACAGCTTGGACCACAGTGAAAAGCTGCCATGAGATTTTTCATAAGGAGCCAGACAAGCAGGAAGTGTGGAGATCAGAGCAGAATTACAGTAACTTCAAAGCAAAAACGAACAATGAGAACATGAAAACAGCACTGCATTAAGGTAAAGGAAGCTATTTAGCTAAAAAAAAATTCCTTTAGTGATCCTTTAATTTTTCCTCATTTTTGTGCATCTAGTTACTTCCAGGCCCTAGGAGAAAATAGTTCCACCAATTGCCAAATGTGTAAATAAGATTGATATTATTATGGAGATAGAGAAGCTGGTTGCTTCTGATAACAACAAAATGAATGAATTCCTCAACATCTGGTCTACATGAGTAATATCAGGACTCTCCAAAAATGTCAGACTCTTCTGCAATTGGAAGGTCAATTACAGGATAACCTATTGGCTTGTTTCTTCTCTTTCAAATTACCACCATGAGCATTTTACACTTTGTCACTCTATTCCCCTTTTACTATTATGTATCAGGAGCACTCCGCCAGGTCATACCCCTTTCATTTAAGAGCTTCTTTCATGCTCACCATCCCCTTTCTTCATTTTTTAGATTTCCTTTTTTTTTTTTTATAGAAACTTTTGTTACAAAAAAGGGAGCATATGTTGTTTGACCTGAAATGATTCCAGAGGCATTAACATGCAAAGGAGACAACACTACTGTTTTAGTATTGTATAACTAATTTGTATCGGCTTGCTGTTTACATGGACATATTTTATGTATGCAAAGCTGTTTCTAAGCCTATAAACCTCATTTGCAATACCTTAATATAAACCTCATTTGCAATACCTTAATTTGACCCTAAAAGTAACCGAACCCTTAAAGTGGAACTTAACTGTATCTGAACACCGCAAACCGAAAATGTTATTTAATACATTTTTAATATTCAAAGCAAACCCATCCATTTATGTCTCTGTGGTTTATTTTTTTTGAGACATCACTTTGAAAAACACCCCCTAACATTTCTAGCCATCGCCATCTTGAGTAAAAGTAAAATATTCATGTAGCATTTACTTCCTGAGATCCATCTGCCTCTAGCTCAGGGATGCAGGCAGGAGGATGTGCTTAGCTAAGAAAGCTCCTCTTCCCCTCCGCCAGATCAAAAAAGATGCCCATGAAGACCAGGGCCGCCATCAGGGGGTACAGGCATTACACCTGTAAGGGGCCTGATGGTCCCCAGGGGCCCGGCTGGCCCCCCTCCCATTTTTGTTATTTCCCCTGGGCCCCTTACAGGCCCGGATGGCCTCCCTCCCGTTTTAATTTTTTATTTCTTTCCATTACACCTGTAAGGGGCTCAATGGTCCCCAGGGTCCCTTACAGGCCCGGCGACCCCCCTCCCATTTTTTTGTGCATTATACCTGTAAGGGGCCCAATGTTTTTTTTTCCGTCAGCACTCCCCCCTCCTGGTTCTCTGCTCCAGGGGGGGCCTGCTTAAAGCTGTATAAGTGGCCCCAAAATATGTGATGGCTGCCCTTATGAAAACTCCTGAGATGTATGACATAATTTTGGCCTCGGACAGAAACCAGGAAGCAACTGAAAAAATGTAAAAACAAAAAGTCTAATGCAAAAATAATATACCTATTTACCAACACAAACAAGTGAATATAAGGGGTAAAAATAGTTGTTGATCAAGATAGTTGAGTTCCACCCTAAAGTGGAACTTCCACTCATCTGATTCCCCCTCCCCCCTCCGGTGCAACAATTTACACCTTTCAGGGGGATGGGGGACAGGATATCCATTCCCACTTCTGGGAGTCTGGGCCGTGGCCCATGACATCACTGCAGGGCTCCTTCCCCGGCTGCCGGGCCAATAAGAGAGAGGAGCAGGGCCTCGAGCATGTGCAGTAGGGTTCCCAGCGTGAAGCCAAAAGTCTACACTGCTGGGTTCCTTTACCCGCAATGGTGGCAGCAGCACCCGACAGCTGTGGTGCCGAACATCGAGGGACCCCAGGACAGGTAAGTGACCATTTATTAAAGGCAAGCAGCTACAGTATTTGTAGCTGCTGACTTTAAAAAAATGTTTGCCTGGAACACCGCTTTAACACCTAAAGGGTCGAACCTATTAGGCACCTGAAGTATTTCACTTTGATATATATATATATATATATATATATATATATATATATATATATATATATACTGTATATATTCCTATGGTATAAAACTGACAAAACGTATATATTTTGTGATTTAACAATATTTTGTAGTTTAAAAGTTTTTATTAGAATTTTAAAATTAAAGACAATTCACCATTTGCACAGGCAGAATCAACAATATTTTCAACTTACAATGAACATATTGCTACTGCCTCAAAGTAATTCCTGTTCAGCTTTTGCTAGCTTTTCCATATAGGACATTTAAAGAAGAAGTTAAATCCCTGGGGTATAATGTGCACACAACATTTGTCCCCATTAAAATTGGTGCTGTGGTTTGGAAATAAAATAAAATTTTATTTACTGTCTGTGCTGACTGCAGCTCCACCCCAGGTAGAAGCCCAAATTATGGGCATTCCTATGGGGAAAGTACAGGCAACACCAAGGTCACATGTAGCCCTCCGTTCTATACATCCCTGTGCCTTTTCTGCTCCATTTGCACAAATAAAATGATAAAACCTGCAACAATCTTTATCCCCCTCACCATTCTGCAGCAATGCCGGTGTGTCGTCAGATTAGACGACCTGTCAGATTTTGGAATGGAAGTGACGTTCCGTCGCCGCCATCCTGCACTCATCCACTGCAAGGATACAGTGAGAAGGTGGCAAGCGGACATCTTGTTACACCAACTGGAGTTTTGCATTTCAAACTTATTTTTAACAGTAAACTGAGCTTATATAGTGAAATACAGTATTGAAAAATCCATCTGACTGTTTAGATGTTGAATTTTAAAAGCAGCGGTGAGCCTGCTGATCTCACAGGTGTGTTAATATGACAGAACACCGCTGCTTTGAAAAATCAACTTCAAAATAATGAATTTCACTATATAAGCTCAGTTTACTGTTAAAAATAAGTGTGAAATGCAAAACTCCGATGACTGTAACAAGATGTTCACTTGCTGCCTTCACATTGTATCCATTGTATCCTTTGTATCCTTACTGTGGACGAGTTTGGGGTGTAGCAAGATGGTGGTGACGGAACGTCACTTCCGTTACACTTCGTTACACTTCCGTTACAAAATCTGACGAGTCATCAAATCTGACAAAACACCTGAACTGCTATTGATAAAAGACATGCACTGAGCAGCATAGAAACACCTGCTGCCCATGGATGCATATGTGCGGCATGTGTCCGTTGAAGCCCACCCTATTTGCCTTCACACATTCATAGGCAGCAACAGGTTAATGAACGCTGCTTTATAAGACTGGAAATAACTTTAAAAATAAATTAACCTGTTAAAGATTAAGGGCCCTTTCACAGGGGGCGGATCAGTAATGATCTGCCTCCGTGTGCTCCGTAAGCTCAGCGGGGATCGCTCTGTATATCCCCGCTGAGCCGGCGGATGACAGAGCGGTCTCCGCACACTGTGCAGGGACCGCCCTGTCACATCCCTATGGGGGGGATCGGATGAACACGGACCACGTGTTCGTGTTCATCCAATCCGCAGACGGAAGAAAAATAGGACATTCTTCCGTCTGCAAAATCGGATGTTTATCCGCTGACACCCGCAATCACATAGGGACCAATGTATGTCCCTTTTTGGATGAAAAAGCGGACATACGGTCCGCGCGTCTGAAAGGGCCCTTAATGAAATTCCAGTGATTAGGTTTATTTATAATTTAAACACCTTGGGATGTTTTACAGCAAGGACATTTCGAGCAATAATAACTAAAGTATCTGTTCACTGAATATACACTTCTATAGTCAAAATCCACCACTTCACTCCTTGGCTTAAAGGGTCACTAAAGGATTTTTTTTTTTTAGCTAAATAGCTTCCTTTACCTTACTGCAGTGCTGTATTCATGTCTTCATTTTTCGTTTTTGCTTTGATGTTGCTGTAATCCTGCTCTGCTCTGTAATCTGACACTTCCTGGTTGTCTGTTTCCATATAACCACAGTACTGGGAGCTTTCTCACTGTGGTCACTAATCAAGGAGGTGTGATTACTGTGTGTAAACTGAAACTAGATTGGGCTGAGGGGTTTTAGACAAACCATCACTGCCCTCTATTGGCTCTCTGGCTCTGTACATCAGAGAGACAGGAAACAACAGCAAAAACGAAACTAGAACTGTAGGTTGATTATATGATTGATTTTTTATCTATTTTTAATCATTTATAAAAGGAATCAGTTAACTATTATGTCTCTATACCCTGTAAACAGTCATTTCAGCCCAAATTTTTTTTTCCTTTGGTGACCCTTTAAATTTAAATTGTGTTCTGTAAAGTGGTATGAATGAACTGCTGTTCATTTGGCTCGTCTGGATATAAACATTGAGTGTATATTGGTTGTAAAGAGATGAATCCAAAGCCTTATGAATGTATCTCAGTGTAAAAACCACTGGTCTTTTTTAGTCTGGGATATGGGTAATCTTTGAAGAACATTTTGGAGAAAAGGCAGTGAAGAATAGCTGCTGTAGAAGATTCAGAGCAGGGGGAAGCACACAACCCATTTACTTTATTTTATAACTGAAGGTAAGGCAGCAGAGTAATGGCCTTGCGTATTAAAGGTGATAAATGACACACTAAAACTGGGAAATAGATGGGCTACGGGCCAAGAGTACAGTATTCATGACCCAGATGGCAAACGTGACGAGCAAAAGAAGGTTTTGAAAACAGCGTCCAAGCAAAAATTTAAAGTAGGCTTACCACTGTAACTTGGAACTTTTCCCATTACTAGTACAGAGTAAAATGTGAATTACAATGAATTGTTAGTGTCATGCATACCTTTTATGCCAAATGTCCGCTCTATCGCTTCATCCTGTCTATGAATTGACATTGCAAGCGACCGAGCAGCATGTTCCTATTCACAGCCAGCTGGGAGTCTGGATCATGAAGGGATTTTTCCCCAAGTTTTCAGAAATAACAAGCATACCAAGCATATTCGGGACTGCTAAATGGACTTTTTCGATTCTACTGAATGCTCATGAATATTTTTATACTTCTAGATGTAGCTAATGTAATGCGGCTCCATGCAGATGTACATAACAGGTTTCACTAGTAAAACTTCTGCTTTGGTCTGTCCTTTTTTTTTTGCAATCGCATAGACAGGTTTTTCCTTTACAGTTTCTTTTAATATTGCGGGGCACAGGAGAAAACAGACACATTTGTATGCTTAGATTTACCTGCTTTAACTAGCATTTGCCAGCTATCTGCCATGTCTCAGTGCAGCTGTCCATATCAGTTTGTGTGAATATGTATATAGAAGGGAGGCAAGGGAACAAACCTTGTGCATTAAAAGGTGATTTAATTACGGAATGCTTGTAAACACTTTGTGCTCATACACATGGCTGCCTGGGGCTGTTTAATGTAAAGTTATTGTGCCCGGGAGCCACAGGTGCTGCATACAGATTCCCCATAGTCATGAAACTCATGTATGCATGCAAATATAAGACCCCAAACACAGATAGACTACGTTTGGGGCTTTATGCCTGTAGGCATGCATGGGTTTATGTAAGTACTGGCATATACAGTCATTTTAGTCTATGGTAGGGTGGTAGGGTGACCAGACATCCCCGGTTTCCGGGGACAGTCCCCGGATTGAGGACACTATCCCCGGAACAAGTCTGTCCCCGGTTTTGTCCCCAGCTTGGAATTGAACAGGGTCTGGGGCAATTTCAAAGACAGTGAGTGCAAAAATAATAAAAAAAAACTGAATTACACACCCCCGCTCCGCCACTCCTACTAGCTTAGGGGGGTCTATTTTTTTCCATTATCTGTGCCCCTTTCTGATGATCATGTGCTGGTCGGAGTGGAGGGAATATTTCTTCAGTTTCGGGTGAATGCTCATTCAACTACAATCGCATCTTCTTCTGCCTTGGCTCAAGTCTCGGCCAGCCACCTGCCTGTTTATTACCTTGCCTTCCTTGGTGGAGGGATCTTCTTCCGCTTCCCACCCAGTAGTATCCGGGGCCCGGAGATTAATGCCACGTACACACGATAATTTTTCAGCATGAAAAAAACATTGTTTTTGAAAAACTTCATTAAAATGATCGTGTGTGGGCTACACATCATTTTTCAGGTTCTGAAAAACGACAAAAAAAAAAATTTGAACATGCTGCATTTTTTAACGTCGTTCTAAACAATGTCGTTTTTCGGGTTGTAAAAAATTATCGTGTGTGGGCTAAAACGACATTTTAAACCCGCGCATTCTCAGAAGCAAGTTATGAGACGGGAGCGCTCGTTCTGGTAAAACTAACGTTCATAAGGTAGTAAACACATTCATCACGCTGTAACAGACAGAAAAGCGTGAATCGTCATTTACTAACAAGGAATCAGCTAAAGGAGCCCAAAGGCGAATGGAACTTCCCCTTTAGAGTGCCGTAGTACATGTTGTATGTCACCGCGCTTTGTTCATCATTTTTTTAAAACGATGGTGTGTGGGCAACATCGTTTTTAATGATGAAGTTGGAAAAACTTCGTTTTCTGGACATGCTGAAAAACAAAGTTTTTTTTAAGCTGAAAAATGATCGCGTGTACGCGGCATAAGACTTGACAGGCTGTGAGGCGGGCAGCGGCGGCGACGGGAAGAGAGTCACTTATTGCTGCCATTATTAGTAAAAAAAATCATAATTTTAAAAATCTGGTCACCTTAGTCTATGGGGTATCTGTATATGGGAACCCGTAGCTCCCTGCTGGGGAAATACACCCAAACCTAATTTGTACAGCCCCAGGCTATAAACCATTTAGCAGCACATCAATGGCAATACTTGAGTTCAGCAGCTGCATCAGGGGTAGGCAACCTTGGCACTCCAGCTGCTGTGGAACTACAAGTCACTTAAAGCATTGCAAGACTCCGGAAGCCACCAGCATGACTTCCAGAGACAACATGGGGATTGTATACAAGCCCATTCTTCCCATGTTTCCTTTTAGACAGATTTTAGAATTTAGGTTTATGAGACATATTTGAAGTGAAATATATCAGAGAATGAAGTGTTCTTGCCAAGGTTGCTCCATTATGTAATTTTATCTCCATTCCCAGCATCTATAGTATATTGGTTGACAAAAAACTTCTGGAAATCATATTTTATGGATAACAACTCTATTGTCCTTTGTACTAGTACTTTAATTAAACTATATTTAAAGCTAAACTTTTTTTCCTTTTTTTTCAAGATACAGAAGGGTTTGTATATCTGGCATTTTTTTATTGCAAGTAAAAGTAAAATAATGCGCATACCATACAATAATCAAAATGTGAAAAAAAGCTGCAACTCAAAAATGTTATACAACATAAAATACATAAAAGGCAAAAAGGGAGTCGCGCTAAATGATTAAAAGATTGTGTCTCATCAGAAGCACAAAAGACAAAAGTTGCTCATGTGATCAACAATAAACACTAATACCAATAAGTGAAAGCAGTGTGCGATATAGATGAAAATCCAAACATTAAATTCAAATGAACCACCAGTATTTTACATATACAGTGAAGCATATAGATAACTGAACAGAGTCCAGAGCGTGAAAAATAGGCAAAATAGATCCTCATGTGGTATAGCTTGACAAGACGGTGCAATGGTTGAGACGAATACAAATAACCTCCACCAACGTAAAACACTGACCCTTACCAGAGCCACTGATCTCCAAGAGATCAGAAAAAGCAGGGAACGAATCAACAGCCAAACACCGTGGATATCCTCGATACTATGTGGAGTCCTCAGAGATCACCATTCATATGTCATTGACAAGGGAGACTCACATAGCGTAAAACCATAAAAATGTATTAAATAAAAAAGCAGATGTACACTTACATAGTAAGATGAATCAATAGCATAAAAATCAAAAGCCGGCCGGCTATCAGAACGTGTGCCCGTCTCTTCCGGGTCCTCTACACGTGATGCGGTGACGTCAGAATGCTGCCTCCCAACGTTTTGTCACTAATGGGACTTGATCACGGGATGAGGAAACGTTCTGCGTCACCGCATATGAACGTGAAGGGGGGTTGTCGGACCTGAAAGTGAGTCTCCATCGGCCGCACACACGCCATATTAGTTAAGGGAAAACAATAAATAAAGATGGTAAATATTATTAAAAGTGAGGATCAATTAGGAACCACGTTGATCCAATACTGAATAGGTTCACATATGAATCCTATAGTGACCAAATTATTAAATCCCGAACATAATAAAGGAAATGAAATCACATCCTTATCAGGGATGAGCGAAATGTTAGTAACAGGGGTACTAGCAAAAAAACATCCCAAAGGGACCGTGGATGTTGAAGAAAAAATTAGTAAGGTATAAATGTCTGGAGAGGAACAAAGTCCTCGTGTTGAAATAGAATGGTAAAACGTATTAAATTAATAAATACAGTGCCAACGTGGCCAAATGAGACTCAACCCAGGTTACCACATCATACACAGAAAATACTGCACTGAGATAAGTACAAAGTGTCACTAGCATTAACCCATTAATGAAATGCAATTAGGAGAGCAGGGGGAACCTCTATAGATGGTGAAGTAAAGTACCTATGAATTATCTATGAAGCAGTTCACATCAACCTCTATATTGAGGCCATGAGGTTCATAGCATTTAAGCTTGTGCACCCAGGCCATTTCTGATCTCGATTTTTTTATTGCAGTTTGTGTTCCTGTTGAGGGAAATTTGCTCTCACTGTTTGTTTTGATAATCCTTGTCACCAGGACTGTAAGGCCGCGTACACATGATCGGTCCAGCCCGATGAGAATGGTCCGACGGACCGTTTTCATCGGTTCATCGCTGAAGTGGCCTGATGGTCTGATGTGTGTACACACCATCAGTCCAAAATCCGATTGGGTCAGAACGCGGTGACGTAGAACACAATGACGTGCTGAAAAAACGAAGTTCAATGCTTCCAAGCATGCGTCGACTCGATTCTGAGCATGAGTGGGTTTTTGGTCCGATGCTTTTGCGTACTAACCATCGGTTTGGTCCGATGGTCAGGCCTCCATCGGTTCAATTTTAAAGCAAGTTTTAAAACTTTGGTCCACGAACGACGGTCCGATGAGCCGTACACACGCTCGGTTTGGACGGATGAAACTGGCCTTAAGGCCAGTTTCATCGGACCAAACCGAGCGTGTGTACGCGGCCTAATGTGAAGGAAAATCCAAAATTTGGAGTTGTCACTTGAACAGGAATAGAAGAGACACTGTTCTATTGACAACAGCCTTAGAGTGTATTTACCCCACTTTGGGAAGATTGCCCCTTGCTTCTTTCAAGAGAGAGTACTTAGGGAGGTTTTCTAAAACGTCCCTAATGTATCCAACACCAAAAACAGAAAATGTTGCAACTTTGCCGAATGCTGGCAAGTCTGTTGATTCTCTTTCCAACTGCCAAAGCCCAGCTGTATATTTTTACAAAATGTATTTGAACTTGTGAAATGAAGCTTGCCTTCTGTTTGGCTAAAAGAGAACATTTTTAATCTTTTGTAGAAATCTCCTAAATTTGTAGGATTTCTCTCTGAATAACACCAAAGTGATTTGTTGTACCCAGTTATCTTTTATTACTTAAAGTGTATCTAAACCCCAAAACAATAAATTAATATATTGCAGCTTAAAGCGGAGCTCCACCCTAAAGTGGAACTTCCGCTCATCGGATTCCTCCCCCTCCGGTGCCACAATTGGCACCTTTCGGGGAGAGGGGGGACAGTATACCTGTCTTTGACAGGTATCCTTTCCCACTTCCGGGAGTCTGGCCGCAGCCGTGACGCGGTCGTGACGCCACTGTGGGGCTCCCTCCTTCTCCCCTTGCCGCCGGGCTAATTGGAGAGAGGAGCGGGCCTTGCGCATGCGCAGTAGGGTTCCCGGCATCACGCCGAAAGGCAGGCTACACCCGCAATGGCGACGGCAACACCCGACAGCTGATGGGAAACATCAGCTGCGGTGCCGACATCTAGGGACTGCGGGACAGGTAATTCTCCACCTATTAAAAGCCAGCACCCGCAGTGTGTGTAGCTTCTGGCTTTTAATTTTTTTTTTTTCCCCGGAAAACACCCCTTTAACAATCCTTAAATGTAGTGTCTGTGTTAATTTTCTTTTTTAGGCTTTTTTTCTTTATTTATTTGTTCAATGCTGTATTTTCAATTCAGAGACAGGTACCAAAGAAGGTTCAGTCATACCTACAAGTTTGTAGCACTTACAGTTGTAAATTAAAGATTACAGAATACATGTATTATTAAATTATATAATAACTTACAGTTCCTTGTGTATTCTGATGGAATAAAGACTAGACTGGACTTAAAGTGAATGTAAACTTGATTTATGAAATTTGAGCTGGGCACATACTGTACTGTATATGTGCATTGTTTGCTTATCTATCTTTAAAGCCTTAAGTTCCATAGCTGTCTCTTGCTCTGTTCTTCTGTTATCAGCCTGATAACTCCTGACAGGTTCTTCATCACATATGATAAAAGTACCTTGAATTTTGTGTTGGAAAGGATGCTATAGAATAGATTAGCAGAGCCCTGAACTATTCAACGATCAGCTCTGAAAGTCTCTACCTATGAGGGGGCAGGGTTTGTGGCTTTTCTCCAATCAGCTGTCTTGGCTGTATGCCCAGGCTTCACTGCAGTGCTAACCAGGAAGAGGAAAGTTCCTAACACGATCTAAACTTTCTAAAACGTATCTAAAGCTGAATACAGCAGATATACCTTTAAAACTTATGTAGGGAGATTTGTTTCATCCCTTTGTACCATCTGAAGCTGTTCACTTCACTGGATTTATGTGAGGGTTTACATCCACGTAACCCTTTGAATGGGCTTTATGATAAATGTTATGCTTCCAATTCCAGCCCTCAAGTACATCCAACGTGAATTTACCTTAGATAAAGGTATAAAAAGGCATAAATACCAAGCTATTGACAATGATTTAGAGCACCTGGACAAGGTGAAGGAATAAAGAACACATGGCCTGTTGGGAATACTTGGGGACTGAGATTGGAAACCAATAAAAAGATCAGTATGTAAATAGTCCTTCATTTTACGTGCAATTGAAAATTAGTAAGGATTCAAGAAGAGTCCTAGAGTGTTATTTGTTAAGAATCATTTTTTGGAGTGTTCCAAAAGATTGGTAAATATATAAAAAGAAACAGGTAAAGAGAAGAGAAGAAAAATACAGATATCAAAATAAATAAAATAAAAGAAAGATTAAGAATAATTAAGGAGAGTGAGAAGAGGATAAGGGTAAGTGAAGGAACGGGAATGGGAAAGGGAAAAGCTAAGTATCCCACTATTCCCAGGAGCAGCCCATGTGGTTTCATAATCTTAAGGCACTGTTGTTTGGTTGAGTGTAAAATATTAATGGGGATAGAATTTTGAGGAATTTCTCAATACTATCGAGGAGAGGGCTGATAATTTGAAATACATCATGGTACCATTAATGCGAATAATTAAATAAAAAATAAAAATAAACACCAAGAACTTCCATAAGCAGGCTATGGTTTGCTTGGAAGCAAAAATAACGTTTTGCTGTGGATCATGGGACATTTCAGAGAGTTACAAGCTTTTACTGGATTCTTTCACAAGTCACAGTTTAGAAACTTGCAAATTAAAGTGTAAACTCATATGCACCATCTCCAAACTTTGGGACACCATACATACAGTATAACATTGTGCCTTCCTAAATTTGGCAATTCAAGAAGGGGCAAGGTACCTTCAAAAATATACTTTTGTAGCAATTCTCTAGCGTTAAAACCTTGAACTCCTGGCTGTGGATAGGCTGTGTTGTCAAAAGGCTCAGCAAGAAGGGTTCCTCCATTCACTCACTTAATTTTCTTTGTTTAACCAGTGGGTTGAACAAAAAGAAAATGGCTTGTGTATAGCCAGCTCAACTCTACAGTCTGCAGACAGTGCTGCCATCTATGGGTGTCTCCTCCCTAGATAAAGTAGCCACCTTAGGACAGAAAGTGTGTTACAGACCAGATTATCAGGTGAACATAAAAGGACAAAGAAAACAAATGCCACCGCATCTAATGATTGATAAGCTTCAATATATTAATTTTCTCTTTTTGGGTTTAGCTACGCTTTAACGCAAACCTGAACCTTTCTTGATGCCACTGGCAGTGAATAGGTTTTCACCTCTCCTCTAAAACACCATGGGAGCCAGAAATCTGGGATGATTTTATTAGGCACATTTTAAAGGGGTTGTAGAGGTTTGTTTTTATTTTCTAAATAGGTTCCTTTAAGCTAGTGCATTGTTGGTTCACTTACCTTTTCGTTCAATTTCCCTTCTAAATGTTTTTTTTTTTTCTTTGTCTGAATTTCTCACTTAGTGTTCCTCCTCAGTAAGCTGTTCTGGCTGACTAACCCCCATGGTCGATGGGGGCAATTTTACTGAGGAGAGTGAGAAATTCAGACAAAGAAAAAAAACAGGGAAATCGAAGAAAAAGGTAAGTGAACCAACAATGCACTAGCTTAAAGGAAATGCACTAGCTTAAAGGAACCTATTTAGAAAAAAAAAAGCCTTTACAACCCCTGTAACTTGGGAACCGCTAACCTGCCCCCACTGACCACATGCACTTTACAGCTGGCTGCTAAATGTGATGAATGGCCAATAGTAAGGTGGAGAGTGCAGACCAAAGGAAAATTAAACTACAAAAAGGTCTGCAGTTCAGTGCCAGTGGAAATATGGCGTACATTTCTGCAATGTATGCTTCATTTTTGTAGAAACACTAAAAGGAAAAACAGAAAAATACATGTTGATTATGCTAGAAATCCAGTGGGCACTTAAATTCTTCTAGTGACCTGGCAACATGTCTCTGCCCCTGCTGCTGAAATCCCAAACAATGTCATTGGACCTGCCCATCTCTTTTCTGATTATACTTGACTCAGTATGATAATTGGGGAAAATGTTGCCTATATGTCAATGAAGATGGTCATCTGATCTCAATGATATTGGCACTCGTGTATGTTCATTACATATAAAATTGGTGTTGACTGAATTCACAGACATACCCTGTTCATGAAATACAAGCATGCATACAGGCATGCATGTCTATGCATTATTATGGTAAAAAAAAAAAAAAGTATGTACAGTGTAAGTGTTTTTTCAGCTTAACTCTTACTGTCACAGAGATTGCACTTTGTCACCCCAGTAGTAGTATATAATATTATTGCCTTAGTTAGGTTTTCATCTAACCTGGGTATTAAAAGGTCTACATAAAGCGTAATAAGAGGGGGATTTTTTTTAAAGCAATGTTCTGGTAAAAGCTTTCAGAACATTTTACATTATTATTTCCTACAGCAGAAAAGCATTAGCCTTCTGCAGAAATATAAAAAAAAAGAAAACAAAAACCTAATTCAAATACAAATTTATCATAATCAATGTTTACCAAAAAAATTAATAAAAAAAATGTCTCATGTGAGTTGTTTAATGTGTTTTTTTGGGGACAAACAGTTCTCACGAGCCTGACAAAAAAATAAAAATGCTCCATTTTCTTAGACTCCTTCTGCCCCTCTAGTCAATTAACTTCAGTTAGTGCTTGTAATGGTCTCATTAGCAGGTCTGCATTAACAAATCTCTGGTCAAAAGGTCATACAAAGGAACAGCATAATTACTCCAGAGTTGACTAGATACACAAGTCAAGGAACTGGATTTATCAAGGTCTCCTGTCTGGAACGCCAAACTAAGGAAGCTTTATTTCTGCTACATCTGTCTTTGTCTGACAGCGACCAACATGAGCTCTGTTCATCTCTATAGGGAACAGAGGTTGATGTACATACACAATAAGCACCGGGATTCCATGAATCTAGGACTGCATAAACAGATGGCGCAAACTATATAAAATCACTTTCCTTCACCTGCTGATGTGGTTTTAATATGTTCATACTTGCACTGCGTGTACAGGGTAATATATTCAATGGCAGACAAAGCAAATGGCACTCTGGGAAGGAACAATTTTTGCCCCCCCCCCCATGCATTTACTGGTTGGGTACCTACATTTATTCACTATGTATAGATAGACTGATAGATGCAGAATTTGTAATGGTGTGAGTTCATTCCAAGTCCATAAAATAGAATTGGGGTCAGCGGAAACCATTAGTGCTGCAAATAAAGTCAAAATCTACTGGGATTAAAGAAATAAATGTCTCTGTGCTGACACCTCTTGGATATTACAGACCAGGAGTATGGCTAAAGCATCATGAGGGGCACCTAGAAGTGAGCAGCGTCAAGGTCTACATTTCAGCAGGGGTAGGACCTAGTAACTACCCAACCCACATCTCACCTGAATGGCCCCCAACCTCCCAATGGGTCCTTGTGCAGCCTGTACAAATGGTATCTCCATGCCTGTCCATCCTTCCCAAAAAACTGAAGTTCTTCTTTTCCTGATGACTGCCAATGAGCAAAATTTCATAGAAATGTATATGAAGCTTCAAGCGTATCTGAAGACAGCATTTTTTTGGAGAGGTGAAGTATTAGAATCCTTGTCAAGGCTGGAAGTCAGGGAAAATCCAAAATGTTGTTAATACCGGGCTATGAATGTATTGTAGATATTCCAATGGAGACACTTGTTCTGGTGACAGTTATCTAAGAGGGAATTTACCTTAAAGTAGTTGTAAACCCGGGAAATCAAAATTAAAATGAACAGTCTACCTTATTCATCAAAGCAGCATAAGTTATTTGTCCCCATTCTGGTAGGGATAGGGAAAGGTGCAGCCAGTCATCTAAAATCCTCCTCAGTTTCCTACAGTCAAAAGGTATTTTTTTTAATGTGCCCCCCCTGGATTGGATGTTTGGGACTTGTGGAAGTCAGTTGGTGTCTTTTCCGGGTGCTAGATTAGACAGAAAGTGTGTGTGTGGGGGGGGGGGGGTGTGTGGCCAGTTCCTTCTTTCCTGATCTTTTGCAGGAGCACCTGGGCGGTAGAGGAGGCTCCAACACTAGGAGATTTGTGGGTGCATGAAATGCTGGGAGGGGAGTCCGTTGATGTCATGACTCCACCTCCCGAGCTCCAGGCCGTCAATGTGTCTCTTTGGCTGCCCATAACGGTAATATACAATGAAATACAGAAGTAAAAAAAAAATAGATTTACTTGCTTATGGTACTGCCTACAAACATGTTATGTTATGTTATGTATGTTAGTCTTTCATATTTATGGCACATAGGGTTTACAACTACTTTAAATGCTGCTTACTGCGATGGCCACGTGATTATGAGTAATAGAGCCGCCTTGCTGCAGTATATGTATGGCAGGCGGTCGGGAAGTGGTTAAAGGAATGCAAAAACATGGAAAATGTGCATGTATTACAGATTTAGTGGGTTTGATTTACTAAAGGCAAATAGACTTTGCACTCTGCAAGGACATTTGCTCCAGTAAATTAAGGGAAACTCTGCTGATTTCCATCATCCAATCATGTGTAAGCAAAAAATGCTGTTTTTTTTTGTTTTTTTTCCTTGCACGTGATTGGGTATTCTTTGCAAAGTTAAGCTTCGCCCCATTTACTGGACCAAATGTTCTTCCAGAGTTCAACTGCACTTGCAAAGGGAACGGTCTTTTCAGTAAATCAACCCCTCTGTATAGTGCATTTGTTGCCTTGACATACACCTTAAAACATTATTTAAGGCCATTTTCAAATGGTAAGCATTTCCAAGCTCCATCAGAGTTCAGAGACGTTCCAATATCTAAAACGAATCATTAGAACAAACTTGTGTCTTGCATTCTGCAGCCAAGCAAGCGGGGCAGAAATGTGCAGGTCCCTAAGGATTTAATGATCTCTCACAGAGATCGTTCATGGAGACAGATTTGCCTAGGTCAGCCGTAGATGTGACCGCACAGGGCTTGCTGTTTCCTCCAGTTGGCTATACTTAGGTAATCTTACATTAACTAAATATTCCATAGTTCTTACTCCTAAAAGAATGGCTAATCACATAGTTTGGGGGCAATTTACCGAAGCACAAAGTAAATTTTTCACTTAGCAAAATGAACATGTATTTATCTGAAACACTAAATCATACACCAAGCAATTTAAAAAAAAATTACAAATTTCCTTAGCAGATGCTTGGATAATTAAAGTAAATAGTGCTGCACTAAAAAAAAAATTTGCTCTTTAATTAGACCAACCCCATAGGATGAAAATAATGTACATTAAAATTAAATTAAAATGTTTCACAATAATTTTGTAATAATTTTTGAACAATCTTTTAACTAAAAATACAGAAATGTTCCTGAACACGTTATTTGAATTATGCAACATATTTCATTAATTCTCAAACTTTGGTATTGCACAATTATTATCCAAACATCTCAGTTGCGCTAGTTAAAGCGGAGGTTCACCCTAATTTGAAAGTCAGCAGTAAACACAAGGGCTCAGTGTATGTATTACAAGTTTGGTGTCCAAAAAAATTTAAATCGATTGCATACCTTTGTTCTGTCTTCTGAACCAGGCACTTCCTGGTTTGGCTCCCGTGGGAGTGGGCGTGTCGCTTCAACTGCGATCGCTGCAGTGATTCCTGGGATTACTTAGCTATGTCTCCTAGGACCACACTGTGACGTTGTCCAGGAGACAATTCTCTAGCCCAGCAGAAGAACTCTCGCGTGATTTTACACGTCACATGACTATTGCATTACAGCATTCAATTTATCCCAGAAGGATTTGCTTGTGGGCTTCAGAGTGCCCACAAGCAAGATGGAAGCCTCCAGGAATTCTTTTTATAAAGTCTCTTTTGCGGCAGAAAGACATTGCGGGGGCATATGAAATAAGGACACGTTAGTACCCCATTAACTATGTGAAGAGCGGCAGATGGATATACAGTATAAAAAAAAACAACGTATTCCTGCGGAACCCCCACTTTAAGGAGTAGTATATGGTTATCTTTCAAGGTACTGGAATGTATCATTTTACGAAGAGAATAAGGACCCCCACAGGCACCATAGGCTAACATCATTACCGTGGTGTTACTCTGGGACCACAATTGGCCCCCCCTTTAAAACATACACTCATTATGTCGCTGCACATTTGCACCTCAAGATGTGTCACTATTCGGGCTCCTGTTCCCGGGACCCCCCTACTTATCGGTACCTCTCTTGCTACCAAGGTATCTATATGATTCTTAAAATATTTGTATTCTTTTGCACCACCACTTTGACCCTCTTTAGGCACCTACATATATTTTTTTATTATTTTTTTATTATCCGTTCTTACCTGCACCATTGCCCTACCTTCTTGCATGCTTTCCCTTCTCATCCCCCCCTCCTCCCCCTCCTTTCTCCCCGTCTCCTCTCTCCTTCCCCCCCTTTTTCCCTCCAGTGCCCTCTTTGCCCCCCCTACCCCCCTCCCCCCTTTTCTTTTCCCCGCCCTCCCCTTCTTCCCCATTTTCACTACCCCTTCCCCCTTTTTTTCCCATTCCTCCTTCTCCTTCCCCCCCCCTTTTTCTCATTCCCTTTCCCTCTTCCCTCCCTTTTGCTCTCCTTTCCCTTCTCTTCCCTTCACATACTCCTCTTCTCCCCCCCTTTTTTTTTCTCCCCCCCCTTCCCTCTCCCACCATGTCTCTCTACCCCTCCACTGCCTCCCCCCCTCCCTTCTTTCATTTTCGTTCCCTCCCCCCCCACTACTTATTCCACATTCACTCCTCCTTTTTCACCATTGTTATTCTTAGTTCACGCGTGTCCCCGCCCCCCCCCCCCCCCCCCACTCCCCCTGTCCTAGGCTTGGCCTTATCGTTGCTAATAACCAATATGTATATTTTCCCATATTCCCTACAATAGACAAGTAGGTCCCTTATACATGTGTTCCTCTTGGTTACCGCTTGGGATTCTGTTTGGTTCCGCCTGCTGTCCCCTTGTGGCGGGACCTTTTTAGGTGAGCGATCTAACCCTGGGTTCCCCCTTTATACACATTGTTTTTTAACCCATTATTGATGTATTGCTCAATTAATTTTAGATCTTCTCCTGATGAAGCGGCCTTTTCCGCGAAACTAGTTGAGAGACTGTTACAACCCTCAACTCATCATAATGTCTTCCCCTTCTGGGGACTTCCTTGTTGATGCTGTTGGATGTTGCCACAATTTTATTTCTTTAATCTGTATTGTCTTTGAATAAAATGTATCTTTTGTTTTAAATCCATATCCCTATTCTGTATCTTTGCACCAGTACCGCAACAGTCCTAATCGGCCCTCCCTCCCTCTTCTTGACTCTTTGGTCTGGGGACCTTAGATTCAAGTACCTTATATCTTAATCTCAAGGATGATGGTACTTCCTACTTGAATATATATATTCTTTACCCCAGAGGCTCCTATTCCTGCTTTGATGATGATGATGGGCTTACCGCACACTGCACACCATGGCTGAGCTGAGCTGCTGCAGGACACATAAAGTCTGTCTCCTGGTCAGGTAGGTCAGTGTATGTATGACACTACCATCAGTGTATGTATGTCAGGTAGGTCAGTGTATGTATGTCAGGTAGGTCAGTGTATGTCAGGTAGGTCAGTGTATGTATGTCAGGTAGGTCAGTGTGTCAGGCATGTGAGTTTAGTGGTCAGCACTGATGGGCACTGGTAAGCCAGGCAGCAACCAGCAAATAAGCTTACCTCTTGCCACACAACCCCACCGCCCAGCCAAAAAAACCTGTGCCACTACAATGTCCCCAAATCTCCCCCCCCCCCCCCGGGGGCCGGCCTTGGACTTTGGGTTGAAGCCCCTGGTCTTTTTTCCACCTAGCAATGCCCTTGCACATCTCCCCCTACCTGCAGCTCCAATCCCCCTGTGTGCCCCCTTTCTCTGATCGGGGATCTGTTTAGACCCCTAATATTCCACCAAAGCTTCCCACAACTAAGGACTGTTAATTATTTGTATTTTTTTAAATTGTAAAAAGAAATGATAAAAAATGATTAAGGGCTTATTTAGGGCACATCTCCCCCTACCTGCAGCTCCAATCCCCCTGTGTGCCCCTTTCTCTGATCGGGGATCTGTTTAGACCCCTAATATTCCACCAAAGCTTCCCACAACTAAGGACTGTTAATTATTTGTATTTTTTTAAATTGTAAAAAGAAATGATAAAAAATGATTAAGGGCTTATTTAGGGCTTAATCTCTATAGATAGTTTGGGTGCAGGGATATCCATATCTGAAGTCTTTCACTACTATTAAACCCTTAAAATTTATTTTAGTGCACACCACTATTATCTTGCTTCACTGTGGTGCATGTGTGCTTTTAAACCTGTGTATCTTATTTTTCTTTTAGCATGCTGTTATCTGCATGTTTTGCTTCAGTGCACTAAGTCCCTGTTACTTTTCTGCCCATTATTAATATTTGTTTAATTTCATAATAATGCCTGAAAATAATGTGTGTGTACGATTCAGGGATGGGGGGGATGTTAAATGATAATCAGCCCTCAGGTGTCAAGCAGACTAGGTATGCCACTGGGCTGCTGTGTGCCATACTTGGTAATTTTGCCACCCTAGGCTATGGCGTATGTTGGCTAAGCAAACTGGCACATCATGTTTTACATATCAAGGCTGCCTTTAACTCCTGGTCCTGCCCTGGGTGTTAGTAAATTGGAAGCTAATAAATGTGAACGTGAACATGAAAACTCCATAAGGGGAAACATATTTGTATATTTATTTATTTATATACATTGTAACATGGACTTTTGGATGCAACAAATTTCCTGGAATTCTGGTCATTTTGAAGAGCTTTTATCAGGATTAAGAACAGGCATCCATAGTGTCTTTAAGCATTTAGCATTCACAAAGAAACACAGAGGATTATTGGCTAGACAAAGGTCATACCACAGAGCTGCCATATATCCCTCTCCCAAGAAAACCAGTGTCCTAACCCAATAAAGAGAAGTGGGAAAAAATAGAAACTTAGGCCGGGACTAAAAGAAAAGCAACAACATAGATGATGGGCTGGCATGCGAGGGGTTAAAGAGTTTTGGTCCAGGTGGGGTTCCTTATAGTTTAAAAGAAAATAATGTTGAACTGACTTACTTAATTGGTGTCCATGCTAGGAACAGGTGGAGCTTGAGGGGGTCTCAGGAGGTCCTTAGTCAGGAGGAAGCAGTGTTAATTTTGTTAACTAAAACGACTAAAACATTTTAGTCTACTAAATTAATACTATTTTAGTCTACTGAAATACGACTAAAACTAAAACAATTGAGATGACTAAAATACGACTAAAACTAAAATGGCATTTTAGTTAAAATAATAAAATGGGGCTACAACTAAAATGCCATTTTAGTCACAAGAGTAAAACTAAAACTAAATTGAAATTTGAGTTTAAAATTTACACTGGTGTGTAGTGCATGTTCATACCTCAATACCATAACTAACAACATGAGATTTTTCACTCCAGCAGTATATAATGAGTTAGGTGCCTGAAAAGGGGCCGGACACCTAAGTAGGGGGCAGCAGCCACGACCATAGATAGATTCTTGCAATGCAGGAATCTATCTACGGTGAGAGAGAGGTGGCAGGAGAGATTGGCCGGCGCCCGTTCGCCCCTTATGGACTCAACACTACTGATACAAGGGATGTTTACATTCCTTGTAATAGGAATAAAAGTGATAAAAAAAGAATTAAACAAAAGGGGCAGTGTAAACATAAAAAGTTAAATAAACATGATTTTTTTCTTTTAACCTCTCTGGTGGTATTCACGAGTCTGGCTTGGGGTGGAAATCCAGTACCATAAGCGGTATCCCTGAGCCAGTCTCAGGATTGCATCACAGTATCCAGGTGGAGATTACTTAACTCGTCCCTGTATCCTGTGATGTCTTCCCGATGTGTGAGCTAGCTGTCTCCTCGCTCGATTCACACAGTGCACGTGTGCTGCCAAGCTCCGTTCCCTGCGACGTTACGATGCACGGAGGCGGAGATCGGCGCCAAATTCAAAAAAATAAAAACACAATACACATACAGTATACTGTAATCTTACAGATTACAGTACTGTATAAAATAAATACACACCCCCTTTGTCCCCAGTGGTCTGTCCAGTGTCCTACATGCACTTTTATACTGTATAATAAAAACTGTTCTTTCTCCCTGCAAACTGTAGATTGTCCATAGCAACCAAAAAGTGTCCCTTTATTTCAAAAGTGGTTTGAGACCAGCTAGAAAACAGCGATAATAAATTAGAATCCCTTGCAGAATTGAGCGATAGCGATTTGTGGGGAAATTCGTCATCAAACACTGAAAGTAATAATTTTTTTTATTATTATATTATATTTGTTATAATTATTTATAGTTATTTATTATATTATAATTTATAATTTTGTGTTTCAAACTTTATCATACCCGGGAAGTCTAGTAGACTCTTGTTTGGACAGATTTAAATTAGTTATTCTTAAAGAGGAGTTCCACCCAAAAATGGAACTTCCTCTTAATCCACTCCTCACCCCCATACATGCCACATTTGGCATGTAATTTTTTTTGGGGGGGAGTGGGGGCTTCAGTAGGAGTGGGACTTCCTGTCCCACTTCCTGCTTCCGCCGAGGGGCTGATAAGGCGAGAGGCGTAATCGCCTTATTTCAGCCCCTCCCTGTAGGCAATGGCCTAGGACACTGACAGGTCCTAGGCAATCGCCTGTCCAATCAGCGACGAGCCGCGCCGCGCGCGCATGCGCAGTGCGTCTCGCGCATGCGCAGTGGGTGCCCGGCCGTGAAGCCGAAGGCTGTCACGGCTGGGTGCCCACAGTCGGGATGGAGACGCCGACTGGGGAGGGGGGGAGAGGAGCGGAGCCCCGGTCGGCGCATCGCTGGAACGCAGGAGCAGGTTAGTGAGTGTTTATTAAAAGCCAGCAGCTACATTTTTTGTAGCTGCTGACTTTTAATAAACACATTTTTTGGCTGGAACACCCCTTTAAGAATTACAGACCTACAATATAAAATGCCAAATTTCCATGCAAAATAATGGTACCGCTTTCAGCACCTAAAATCTGAAAGAATCATACCGCTAGGGAGGTTAAAGTGCCCTATCACTGCGTGCTTGCATTCAGAAGTGAACACATACGTAACTAGAAATGCACCTGCACTGGGGTATTGACATCCCAGACATCTTTTATGCAGAGTTATAGAAACATCCAAACTAAGACTGATTGTTATACGGTTATAGCCATCCATAAATAATCACTGTAGTGGGAGATGTAATTACACAGATGGCTGTATGCTATCAATAGGTAATAATCAGATACATCACAGCAAACACAGGCAGTGTATTACAGAGATGGCCATATCCATCTATATAAAGCATGCATCTCTGCTTCCCCCTTCTGCTATTCAGGAATCAGGCAGGGTAGAGGCAGAGACTTGGAAGACAGCAGTATTATCTACAATTACACTCAGAAGAACCACTGTATTTTTCTGATGATACTGATAGAAGTTCAGAACTGTTGGCTGATTGGTTCAAACAAACAAATCCATGTCATCACAGATGTGCATATGATACTGACACACGTCAGGCAGATTGTTAATCTGTCCTGTGATGCACTGGCTTCTTAAAACAATAATCATATCCATCACAAACCTAAAACAGTTTAAAGGTGCCCATAAAAATCAGATGTGTGGGGAACTGAGCAGGGATCCAATACCCCATAGGGCATCCACACAGCAATGGCCAGGGTTTATCTTCAAAAATAGTAGCTTGACAGGTTGGAGAACCTCATCTAATCCTGTGTCCCTTGTGATAAGCCCGCCATCTAGTGTAGCACCCCCTAGTGTTGCTAGAGTGCTAGAGAGGATCTTTTGTGTTAGATTAGGTAAATTGTCAGGCTTGGCTGGCAGCCAAAGCTGTGTGCTTTTCTGGGTCAGGTGAGTGACTCAGAGAGGCTGGATGACTCGTCGTGTTCCTCGTCGGGCTGGTTTTCGACAAGAAACACGTTTGTGTGTATGCTTAGAAACCCACGCATTCTCAGAATAAAGTATGAGACAGGAGCACACCTTCGGTAAAAGTAGCGTTCGTAATGGAGATAGCACATTTGTCACACTGTAACAGACTGAAAAGTGCAAATCGTCTCTCACCAAACTTTTACTTAACACGCTTACCGAGTGAGATTAGCAAAAGCAGCCCCAAGGGTTGTGCCAGTGGAATCGAACTTCCCCTGCCGTTGTATGTGTTGTACGTCACCGCGTTTGAGAACGAGGAGATTTGGTCTTGACAGTGTGTACGCAAAGAAAGCTTGTCAAATTTCTCGAGAAGCCTAACAAGGAACTCGTCGAGGAAAACGATGTTTCATTTACGACAAGTTCCTCGGACGTGTGTACGAGGCCTCACTCTTTACCTTTTCTCTCTCTCGATTATTCTCTTTTCTCTCTCACTCTTTCCTTCTCTATTTCACACTTTCCTTTCCATCATTATCTTTTTCCTCTCCATTCTCTTTTTCCTCTCCACACGCGATCAAACCAAAATCCCCGCCGGCAGACAGCGCGGTGACGTGACGGTGACGTTGACGCCGCCACGTCACCGAACCAGGAAGTAAAATACTTCCACGAATGCGTTGAATCCATTCCGCTGGTTAGTGTACTAACCAGCGGACATGTTGGACGAACGGGTTTCCAGCAGACAGATTTTAAAGCAATTTATCTGCTGAAACGGTCCATCTATGTTCTGGACCTTTATTCCTGAACACACAGGGCCCTAAACTGTACACCAGTACCACATGGTACAGCATTCAGCCCTGCCCAGCCAAAGCCCGCCATAGACTTTGACAGGCCGGCTGCCACAAGGTCAGACATTGCACCTGTCTCTCCGCAGAGCACTAAACAATAAGTGGGATGTACTGCAGCTGGACAGCCTCATGCAAAGGAAAAATAACAGACTTCTTAGCTGGATCACCTAGTGAAAATAAAGAAGAAAAAAAATCCTAAAAATAGAATAGTAATGCAGCAACCTGTCTAAGTAGTGCTAAGCTGCAATATGATAATTTTTAGTTTTTGAGTGTATTTCTGCTTGAAGCTAATCACCTTCATATTTATATCTAATTAAAAAAGTATGTTATATTTATATATCTATATCTATATCTATATATATAGATATAGATCTATAGATATAGATATATAAATATATATAGATATATATAGAAATATATCTATCTATCTATATATACACCTCATTTGAGGTCTCAGATGTCAATACACACAGACAAAAACATTTTCTAGAGACTAGAAATAAAATCTTATGATCTTACTACTATATTTAATAGTCTTTCTATATTCTCTGGTCTTAATTAATAGAACTGTAACCCACCTTCTAATGTTTTTCCCAATATCTTTTGGTCCTTGTATATTTTATTGCCTTCCTTTTTATGGTCTTCTTTTACTCCATGATTTTTCTATATCCTATAGTCTTTCATGGTTTTCCTATATCTTATGGCTGTTCTTTGATCTTGCTATATTCTATCCGATTCCTATATTGGATTATCTTTTTCTATTCTATGGTTTTCCTATATTCTATGATCTTTCTATATCCTTTGGTCTTTTTATAGTCTATGGTCTTACAATATCTTCTGGTACTCTTTATTATCTAGTATTCTTATCTTCTATGGTTTTGATCAATGAAGCTCTATCCCCCATCATAACTTGTTTATTGAACAAGATGATAATTTTAAGTTTTAGTCATACAATGTTTTTTATTTAGTAACCTAATATATACAGTATATAATTTATTAAAATTGCACGTAAAATGTATCAAACATTTAGTATGTTGCAGCTTACCAATCCTTAAATGTGGTCGCTGCATTAGTTTTATTTTTTTTAGGATTTTTTTTCCTTTATTCTCACCAGCTAATATGGCCAGTAACACACTATGGGGTTGATTTAGTAAAGACAAATAGACTGTGCACTTTTCAAAGTGCAGCTGCTCCAGAGCTTAGTAAATGACGTAAAGCTTCATTTGCAAAGAATGTCCAATCATGTGCAAGGAAAATAAGAAAAACAGCATTTTCGCTTTCACATGATTGGATGATGCTCATTTACTAAGTTCTGGATCAACTGCTTAATTGCTGAGTGCAAATGCCCTTTACAAAGTGCTCAGTCTACAGGTAGTTGCTTTTTGTAAATCAACCCCTTTTAGTCTTAGGCCTCGTACACACGACCAAGGAAGTCGTCGGAAAAGACACATCATTTTCCTTGACGAGTTCCTTGTTAGGCTTGTCGAGAAACTTGACAAGCTGTCTTTGCGTACACACTGTCAAGACCAAATCTCCTTGTTCTCAAAAGCGGTGATGTACAACACATAGACGGCAGGGGAAGTTCGGATCCACTGAGACAACCCTTGGGGCTGCTTTTGCTAATCTCATGTTACTGCATGTTAAGTAAAAGTTTGGTAAGAGACATTTGCACTTTTAAGTCTGTTACAGCGTGACAAATGTGCTATTTCCATTACAAACGCTACATTTAACGAAGGTGCGTCCCCATCTCATACTTTATTCTGAGCATGCGCGGGTTTCTAAGCATACACACAAACGCGTTTCTCGTCAAAAACCAGCCCGACGAGGAACACGACAAGGAAATTGAGACTCCCGGCGAGGAAAAAGGGAACTTGTGACAAGAAAACTATTTTTTCCTCGTCGAGTTCCACATCAGTTTTCTCGATGAAAAGCATACACTGCCACCAAGTTTCTTGATGGATTCTGTCGAAAAAAAAACGGTTGTGTGTACGAGGCCTTAGGGTGGCCCTCCCTAACTCTGGAGAAGCAACAGAGAAATCCTTGCACAACAGCACAGAATGGAGTGTGTGTAATGCCTCGCACACACGGCCGGACTTTCCAAGAAAAAAAAGTCTGACAAACTTTTTTTCTCGGAAAGTCCGGCTGTGTAGTGGCCTCCATCGGACTTTTTATGTCGGAAGTCTGACGAACCTTAGATAGAGAACCTGTTCTCTTTCTTTCCGACGGACAAAAGTCCGATCGTGTGTACAAGGCATTAGATGTACTAGTAGATTTAGACGGACTTTACAAAAGCTATTATACAAATTATAGCAGAACTCCAGCTAACACTTTTTAAGGAGTTACCGAAACAGTTTCTTTCATTTTAAGATACCATTTCTGGGTCTGAGACAGAAAAAAATTAAAACCGCAGAGGTGATCAAATTTTACCAAAAGAAAGCTCTATTGGTGGGGGAAAAAGGACTTACATTTTATTTGGGTACAGCATTGCATGATTGCGCAATTGTCAGTTAAAGTAGCGCAGTGCCGTATAGAAAAAAATGGCCCGGTCATGGTAAATTGGTCAAGTGGTTAAGGTTGACCATACATGTTACGATTTGACTGTTCAATCTATGTACGATCGACTTTAGATTTACCAAAACTCTGTAATATGAGGGCCTACTTAACCTATCCAATTAGTTTATATCCAATCAGGCGGGCCCTTGCACTGCGTGTTGATAGCTCTAAAGGAGATTGTACAGTAGGCAGATTGCAATGTGTGTGTTTAGTTTAAGAATATCACTAAAGGCATAGCTCACAGAACCTCACAGATTCTTTAAAGTTCAACCGCACTCAAGATTAGTTTTTCAGTTTCGCACAGAGGCAAGTAAACCAAATCACAAGCTCTCGTAAATCTCTGGAGGATTGCAGTGGTGATATCTCCAGTAAGACTCCTATTTCTGCTAATCACAAAGTGAGGGTGTCACGCTTGTAAATATGGGTGTCACGCTCCCATGATGGATTCTCCATAGTCAATGAAGACAGACAAAGACACCTTCACTATGACCTTGTGGGAGGGGTGCAGACACAAATGACAATGAAGGATCTGTCCATTGGAGTCTCAAAGGTATAAGCAGTAGGTAGGCATCCTTTAGTACACATTCCTATGTGTTGTGCTGTCAAAAACTCATTGTATTAAGATTGCTATTTCACAGACAAGGCCAATTAAAATGAAGCACAGTGATATAAAATCTATTTATTTTACACTATACATTATAAACACCGGGTATATACAGGAGATCATGTAGTAACATAAAAATTCCTCTCTTCACCAGGTTATACATTTCTGAAAATAAATGATTGGTAATTGAATGCTGTAGGTTGGGATGATTGTAGCCATATAAATACCATAGCTCACCACTGTTCCTGATTTTGAGGGACTGTCCCTGATTTCGAGAAATGTCCCTCTGTTCCTCTTTCCTCCTCATTTGTCCCTCATTTTGGTCTGATCTATATAGTTGTATATAAAATGCACTTTTTTACTTTCAAAAAGTGTTTCCCAGTGCTAAACCTTTCATCCAAAATCGAAATTGCTGCCATTGTAAACTTCAAAAGCCGATATAAAAGAATAGTAGTGGTAAAAAAAAAAAGCACTTGTGGGTTTAACTAATCTTTTTTTATGTCAATTCTCCTTGGCAGGGGGCGTGTTCTATGCCTACATGCTTTTGCTAGTAGGTGTCCCTCATTCCCATCTCAAAAAGTTGGGAGGTATGTAATACAGCAGCATACAGAAGAAGGGAACTCGCCAAAAGCTTGGCTATGAAAATATAACTGTTGGGGCTTCTTTACATTTGGATCACTTTTTTGGTTCACTTACGTTTGTATCACTGTTCAGTGGTGTTTGACAAGCTGTAAGGAGGCGTTGTATCACTTCCTCACCACCTGCTTTAACCACTTAAATCCATGCACTGACACATCGCAACCACGTATGACAGGAGGTATAATTCCTGCCGCAGCTACAATCTAAGTCAGCATGGCTGTGGCATGTGTACATCCCCAGCTTCTGCCTCTGCAGCTAAAGGGAAGCAGTTGGGGGCAGTAAAAACATGGCTCAACCACAGGGTTTACCTCTCCTTACCTGTCAAACAATGCTATCCAGTGCTGCATTGTTAGTGCTCTCCACTGGCACAGGCACTTCCATCTTCTCCAAAGTTTTCCTTCTGGATTTGATCTGTTTGGCTGCTTGAATGGCCAGGCCGCGATGACGCCCCTCCTGCACATGCTCATGGGAGTTTCATAAAATGCCTCCTGGGATGTGAGATGTAGACATTTCAAGAGCAGTTTGCAAGTTGTTGCATATTCTCACACACACTGTAGAGTCTATCCTAGAGAACTATCAGATGCACAATTTTCTGCAAGTACAGAAAAATACACTCAACTCCGAAGAAAGGTCAGGGATAAAGTTGTGGTGAAGTTTAACCACTTAAGGACCGCCGCATGTACATTTATGTTGGCAGAATGGCACCGACAGGCACATCAACGTATATATACGTTGGTGCCTTGGGGGGGTTCGGGGGTCCGATCGGACCCCCCCGTACATGCGGCGGTCCGCGCGGCTGTAGGAGCGATCTGGGATGAGGGGGCGGCTATTCGTTTTTGTCCGCCCCCTCCGTAAACACAGGAAGGAGGAAGCGATGTGATCTCTCCCTCGGCGTTTTTTTCCACCACCGCTGAGGAGAGATCACCACACAGTAAGTCCTGCACCAACACTACACTACACACAGGCCCCCCCCCCTCCCCCTGTCACAGTGTCACTGAATGCAGTAATCATACATGTATGATTACTGTATTTAGTGTCAGTGTGACAGGCAGTTAGTGTTAGGTTCAGGGTAGCCCTGTACCCCCCCTAATAAAGTTTTAACCCCTTGATCACTGCCCTAGTTAACCCTTTCACTCCCTATTGCCAGCGTCACTAAGCGATCATTTTTTATTGCGATTTTTTTTTTACTAAAAACATGTGGCTAAATAAATTTTGGCCTAAATGTTTGACTAAAATTTAGTTTATTGATTTTTCTTATAACAAAAAGTAAAAAATATTGTTTTTTTTTCAAAAATGTCGCTCTATTTTTGTATATAGCGCAAAAAATAAAAATCGCAGAGGCGAACAAATACCACCAAAAAAAAAGCTCTATTTGTGGGAAGAAAAGGACGCAAATTTTGTTTGGGAGCCACGTCGCACGACCGCGCAATTGTCTGTTAAAGCGACGCAGTACCGAATCGCAAAAACCCCTTTGGTCATTTGGCAGCATATTGGTCCGGGTCTTAAGTGGTTAAAGCAGGATTACGTTATAAAAAAATATCCCAAGCTTAGAACATTTTACTGGGGAACTGTTCAATCCATCATCAGAGTATGCCACAACTGCAAACCTACCAAGACATGGCCCTCCACCTAAACTGACAGGCCAGGCAAGGAGAGCATTAATCAGAGAAGCAGCCAAGAGGTCCATGGTAAGTCTGGAGGAGCTGCAGAGATCCACAGCTCAGGTGGGAGGATATGTCCACAGGACAACTATTAGTCATGCACTCCACAAATCTGGCCCTTATGGAAGAGTGGCAAAAAGAAAGCTATTGTTGAAAGAAAGCCATAAGAAGTCCGGTTTGCAGTTTGCGAGAAGCCATGTGGGGGGGACACAGCAAACATGTGGAAGAAGGTGCTCTGATCAGATGAGACCAAAATGTAACCTTTTGGCCTAAAAGCAAAACGCTATGTGTGGCAGAAATCTAACTGCACATCACCCTGAACACACCATCCCCCTCGTGTAACATAGTGGTAAAGCAACATTTTGTGGGGATGCTTTTCTTCAGCACAGACAGGGAAGCTGGTCAGAGTTAATGGAAAGATGAATGGAGCTGAATACAGGGCAATCTTAAAAGAAACATACAGCCAGAGCTACAATGAAATGGTTTAGATCAAAGTTAGAATGGCCCAGTCAAAGCCCAGACCAAAATCCAACTGAGAATCTGTGGCAAGACATGAAAATTGCTGTTCAGACGCTCTCCGTCCAATCTGACAGAGCTTGAGCTATTTTGAAAAGAAGAATGGGCAAAAATGTCGCTCTCTATATGTGCAAAGCTGGTAGAGACATCCCCAAAAAGACCTGCAGTAAAAGGTAGTTCCACAATGTATGGTGGGCTGAATACAAATGCACACCACACTTTTCACATATTTATTTGTAAAAAAAATTGAAAAACATTTATAATTTTCCTTCCATTTTGCAATTATGTGCCACCTTGTGTTGGTCTATAACATAAAATCCCAATAAAATACATTTCGGTTTTTGGTTAAATAAATTACAAAATGTGGAATAAATACTCTTTAATGCACTGTAGCTATGCCAAAATATCCATACCTGGAATTCAGCTTTCAGCCACATTCAATATTCAGCTGAAAGTGATTGTAATGCCCCGTACACACGATCGTTTTTCGGCATGAAAAAAAAAACTGCGTTTTTAAAAACGTCATTTAAAACGTAATTTAAAAAAAAGTCATTTTAAAAAAATGAAATGCAGCATGCTCAATTTTTTTTTGTCGTTTTTCAGAAGATAAAAAGCGACAAAAAAATAATTTGAGCATGCTGCATTTCATTTTTTTTAAATGACGTTTTTCGGGTTGTAAAAAATGATCGTGTGTGGGCTAAAATGACGTTAAAAACAACGTTTTAAACCCATGCATGCTCAGAAGCAAGTTAGGAGACGGGAGCTTGAATGGAACTTCCCCTTTAGAGTGCCGTCGTATGTGTTGTACGTCACCGCGCTTTGCTCATCATTTTTTTTAAAACAATGTGTGGGCAACATTGTTTTTAATGATGAAGTTGGAAAAACTTTGTTTTTTCTACATGCTGAAAAACAATGTTTTTTTTCATGCCGAAAAACGATCGTGTGTACGCGGCATGAAGACATTTTTTTTGTCTTGTTTTAATGGATACAGGGAGCTGTGGCTCGGCTCGGGTGCCCCCATAGCAAGCTGCTTACTGTGGGGGCGCTCAACAGGAGGGAGGGCCAGAATCACTAAAGAGGGGCCCCAGAGGAGGAGGAACTGGGCTGCTCTGTGCAAAACCACTGCACAGAGCAGGTAAGTAGAACATGTTTGTTATTTTTAACTTAAAAAAACAAGACTTTACAATCACTTTAATGAAAACCATGCTCACTTTCTGCCAGGTCATTCATTTTCTTTTTCTCATAGAAGGGGCCGAACATATGATCTTGCACACAGGCCAACTGCATTCAGAAAATTCCCCTGATTTTAATGGTATATTTAACAGACCAAAATTAAGTCAATTAAAGAAGTTCATTGTTAGGTTTTACATACACTTTAAATATATTTCTGATCTGGACAGACTCTGGAGGTCTTACACAAGAGAGTGGTTTCCTCATTCCAGCATCACTTGTAAATGCTTATAAATGCATGCATGCTAACAAGCATTGGCAGACATTTTCATATCATTGGGTTGCATTTTGTGTGCTTTTACAAGCATTTCATTGTGTTTTGTATATCATTTCCTATGAAATTGCTTTTTATAAATGTTTTCATTTATTCTGACAGCATTTTACAGCTGTTGTCATAGATTATAACAGAAGATAAAATCGCAGTGAAAATGCTGCCTGCAGGATTTTTTTTTTTTAACACTCCTCATTACAATGCCTTGACATGAGCGAACCCTGTTGTAAAATATCTTTTCTCAGGTCCGAACACTGGGGCACACTTCTGTTATGTGTACTGTAAATTATTTATGACGTTCCAGTACCATCACACATACAGTGCAGAAAATAAGTATTTGAACACCCTGCTATTTTGCAAGTTCTCCCACTTGGAAATCATGGAGGGGTCTGAAATTATCACCGTAGGTGCATGTCCACTGTGAGAGACATAATCCAAAAAAAAAAATTCCAGAAATCACAATTTATGATTTTTTAACTATTTATTTGTATGATACAGCTGCAAAGAAGTATTTGAACACCTGTCTATTAGCTAGAATTCTGACCCTCAAAGACCTGTTAGTCTGCCTTTAAAATGTCCACCTCCACTCCATTTATTATCCTAAATTAGATGCACCTGTTTGAGGTCATTAGCTGCATAAAGACACCTGTCCACCCCATACAATCAGTAAGAATCCAACTACTAACATGGCCAAGACCAAAGAGCTGTCTAAAGACACTAGAGACAAAATTGTACACCTCCACAAGGCTGGAAAGGGCTACGGGGAAATTGCCAAGCAGCTTGGTGAAAAAAGGTCCACTGTTGGAGCAATCATTAGAAAATGGAAGAAGCTAAACATGACTGTCAATCTACCTCGGACTGGGGCTCCATGCAAAATCTCACCTCGTGGGGTCTCAATGATCCTAAGAAAGGTGAGAAATCAGCCCAGGACTACACGGGAGGAGCTGGTCAATGACCTGAAAAGAGCTGGGACCACCGTTTCCAAGGTTACTGTTGGTAATACACTAAGACGTCATGGTTTGAAATCATGCATGGCACGGAAGGTTCCCCTGCTTAAACCAGCACATGTCAAGGCCCGTGTTAAGTTTGCCAATGACCATTTGGATGATCCAGAGGAGTCAAGGGAGAAAGTCATGTGGTCAGATGAGACCAAAATAGAACTTTTTGGTCATAATTCCACTAACCGTGTTTGGAGGAAGAAGAATGATGAGTACCATCCCAAGAACACCATCCCTACTGTGAAGCATGGGGGTGGTAGCATCATGCTTTGGGGGTGTTTTTCTGCACATGGGACAGGGCGACTGCACTGTATTAAGGAGAGGATGACCGGGGCCATGTATTGCGAGATTTTGGGCAACAACCTCCTTCCCTCAGTTAGAGCTTTGAAGATGGGTCGAGGCTGGGTCTTCCAACATGACAATGACCCGAAGCACACAGCCAGAATAACCAAGGAGTGGCTCTGTAAGAAGCATATCAAGGTTCTGGCGTGGCCTAGCCGGTCTCCAGACCTAAACCCAATAGAGAATCTTTGGAGGGAGCTCAAACTCTGTGTTTCTTAGCGACAGCCCAGAAACCTGACTGATCTAGAGAAGATCTGTGTGGAGGAGTGGGCCAAAATCCCTCCTCCAGTGTGTGCAAACCTGGTGAAAAACTACAAGAAACGTTTGACCTCTGTAATTGCAAACAAAGGCTACTGTACCAAATATTAACATTGATTTTCTCAGGTGTTCAAATACTTATTTGCAGCTGTATCATACAAATAAATAGTTAAAAAAAACATACATTGTGATTTCTGGAATTTTTTTTTTTGATTATGTCTCTCACAGTGGACATGCACCTACGATGACAATTTCAGACCCCCTCCATGATTTCCAAGTGGGAGAACTTGCAAAATAGCAGGGTGTTCAAATACTTATTTTCCGCACTGTATCTCTCAGCTGCCAAATATTTCATCATTACTTACAGGAGATGGATAATAGTAGGCATGTGCATTTCGTTTCGTTCCGAATCGAAATTCGGACGAATTTTCCATTATTCGGACATTCGGATGCATACGAATTTCCGAATTGCTATAATAGCGAAAAATTTCGACCGTTTTCGGAATTCGTTCATTTTCGACCGAATTTCGAAAAAAAAAAAAAAAAATGGTCGAAATCGATTTTTTTTTTCGAATTCCGAATCGAATACACGCGGACTAAATTCGATCGGAAATTCGAAAAAAAAAAAAAAAAAAAAATTTCGAATTTAATTCGAAAAAAATTCTATTCGAAAAGAGACTATTTGTTTTCTAATCTGGTTGAAATATTTTCGATTTTGACCGTTTTTTTCGAAATTCGGTCGAAAACGAACGAATTCGAAAAACGGTCGAAATATTTTCGATTTCGATCGTATTTTTCGAAATTCGGTCGAAAACGAACGAATTCCGAAAACGAATTCAACACATGTAACGAACCTAACTTAACGAAATTTATTAAATGACGAATTGAAACGAAACGAAACGAAACAAATTTTTCACTTTTGCACATGCCTAGATAATAGAAATGTTCCTACGGCAAGAAGAAATTACTCCATTTATTTCAATTTCTATAAAGAGGATTGTTTATAACAACTAAGGGGTATATAATTAACTATCTATAAGCAGCAAACAATGCAAAGCAAAAAATATGTTACTCTGGCTTTAAAGGGTCACTAAAGGAAAAAAATGTTTTAGCTAAATGGCTTCCTTTACCTTAATGCAGTGCTGTTTTTATGTTCTCATTTTTGTTTTTGCTTTGAAGTAGCTGTAATACTTCTCTGATCTCCACACTTCCTGCTTGTCTGGCTCCTTATGAAAAATCTCATGGCAGCTTTTCACTGTGGTCCAAGCTGTGTCTCTAAAACTCCTCAGACCCAATCAGATTCATTTTAAAAACAAAACACTGCCCTGGGATTCAATTTAAAAACAAAATACTGCCCTGGATTTGTTTGTTTTTGTTCTGTCTCTCTCTCTACTAAACATAAACACAAAACCTTTTTAAAAACGAAAGTGAAACTAGAGGCATATTATATGATTGATTTTTATCTATTTTTAATCATTTTGAAAATGAATGAGTTAACTTTTATGTCTCTATACCCTGTAAACAGTCATTTCAGCAAAAAAAATGTTTTCCTTTAGTGACCCTTTAAGTATCTTCCAGCATGCTGGATAGTTTCTACTAGGTAAGGGGTTCTTGCATACAGGCATTTACAGTATAGGGGGGTATTGCCATATAGAGTAAAATACGCCTGTATAATTCTTCTAGTAGACATGCATTGCAGAGTAACCTATATACAGCTATACACGCATACATGCTAGTACTTGTATTTACACATGGACAAGTATAGTTTTATTTCTGGAGGGAAGTTCAAAACAAAGATTAGAAAGTATTATTTTACTGAAAGTTGATGCTTGGAATGCACTACCAGCAGAGGTAGTAAGACAGTCAACAGTAAATGGCTCTAAACATGCTTGGGACAAACATAGATCGATAGTCAGACAATAAAGTTAACGGATACATTTTTTTATTAAAAAATAAAACACAAAAAAAAATGGGCAGACTCGATGGACTACCGCTTTTCTGCCGTCACTTTTCTATTTTTCTATTTATCTGAACACAAAGGGTTGGATTTACTGAAGGCAAATAGACTGTGCACTTTGCAAGTGCAATTGCACTCTGAAATGCAAATGTGCCAGAACTTGGTACATGAAATGAAGCACTGCTGACTTCCATCATCCAATCATGCGCAAGCAAAAATGCTGTTTTATTTATTTTCTTGCTTGTGATTGGCTATTCTTAGCAATGTGAAGCTTCATCTAATTTTCTAAGCCATGGATGAACTTACAAGTAGTGACGCATAGTCTATTTGTCTTTAGTAAATCCACCCCAAAGTGTAGGCTGTTTCTTCTGTTTTCACATGGTAATCCTGCCAGTAACCCACTTCCTGTCCTAGGGTGACAACACTTGGCCCCCTTACTATATTTATGTAGGCCGAGCAGTGTTGTCCCCCTAGGTTGATTTCCTGATTTGAACTACAAAAATATCTCCATTTCCTAATCTCCACAGCATGAGGGAGAAGTGTTTTGTTGTTTGCAGAACTGGTTAGAGCTGTAATCATTGTTTGAGATTTCAGGCAGGTTTTAAGTAGTGATTAATTTAAGTCCAGGCTTGGGTTTGGTCCAAACCCAAGTATGTCTGAACCCAGAAGTTAGCTGCCATGGCTACATCTAAGGCCGCGTACACACGACCAAAAAAAATCTGTTCAAATCAGTCTGACAGACCGATTTGATCAGATTTGTCTGCTGGGCTGTTTTGGTTTGATCGCTGTACACACGATCAAACCAAAATCCCCGCCGGCAGACAGCGCGGTGACGTGGCGATGACGTTGACACCGCCACGTCACCGCACCAGAAAGTAAAACACTTCCGCGAATGAATCGAATCCATCAATGTGCGGGCAGATATGTCTGCTGGTTAGCGTACTAACCAGCAGACATATCGGACGGACGGATTCCCAGCAGACAGATTTTAAAGCATGCTTTAAAATCTGTCTGCTGGAAAAATCTGTCTGTCTGCCCGTACACATGATCGAATCTGTCTGCTGAAACGGTCTGTCAGTCCGTTTCCAGCAGATAGATTTGATCGTGTGTACACGGCCTAAGGGAGGAAGATTCTCTGCTCCAAAGTTGAAGTACACAAAGGGGCTGGGGATGCTATTGACATAATTGACCTAATATAGGCAGTTTGCCATAATAAGGAATGTACCTGAAATGGGAATGTACGTGACATCATGAGCGTCCCCGCCCCTTTACATACGTACAGCAGCGGGAAAGGGAATCTCCCACTTGCAGCTCATTTGTCCAGCAATGACAGCTAACTTTAGGGTTTAGACGAACCCAATTTGGATTGAACCCAAGCTCATCCCTAGTTATCAGAACACGACTTCATGCAGGATAAACAAATATATTTCTGTACTTGCAGAAAATGTTTTGAGCCTGAAAAAAAGGAATGCAGCAACCACATCTAAGGACCAGTAAACCACATTATATTACTTATTTGTTCATGGTTTAGATATACTTTAACTATACAAAATAAAATATTAAAGGCAGTGGCAGTCCGTCCACTGGGGCACCCGGACACCCCCCCCCTCTCCACGCCACCCCCCCCTATATGTTAATGGATAGATTAATGCATTGCATGAATCTATCCATGGCCACCACAGCCACCCACTATTCAGGCGTCCGTCTGGCCTCTTTCAAGATGCCAGGCGCCTGAATTCCAGCAGCAGGGTGTTTTTTTTAAGCAGCTTATTAGAGCCATAGGTAAGCCATAGGTAACACTGAACCTCAATCCAGACAATTAGAAGCAGGTCTGAGACCTGTTTTCTGATTGGCCCAACAGAGAAGGCCTTCGGTTGGCCACCAAGAAGGAGAGAGGAGCTGTTGTCCATGGAAAGCAGGAGAACTGGAGAGCCACCCCTGCAAGCTCAGAAGAAGTGCTGCCTAGATGGGGTAAGTGCATTAGACCCGGCTGACTGACCGACGGATGGATGGACTGGGGGTGGTACTGTTTTCCGCCACCATACTCCCCCAAAAAATAACCACTGACCTCCACTGATTAAAGGAGTTGTAAAGTCTTAGTGTTTTTTAACTTAAAGGTGAAAAACCTTTTGTGGTGCAGCTGACTCCCAGAGTCTACCTTTTTCTTACCTGAATCTGATCATTCCAGTGACGAGAACAAGCCCAGCAGCTCCAGCTGCTGTCTCGAGTCCTTGACATTGCTAGCAGCAGGAGCCCTTGACTCCCACTGCTGTCAATCAAACCAGTGACACAGGAGCTGGTGGACGGGGCCAAGTTTTGCTGTCTGTGTCAATGGACGCAGCAGGACTTGGGAGTGTCCCCGCACGAGTGACCCCATAGAAAGCGGCTCTCCGTGGGGGCACTCGATGAGAAGGAGGATCCAGGAACTCTGCCGGGGGACCCCAGAAAAGAAGGATCGTGGCCGCTCTGTGCAAAACCTTTGCACAGAGCAGGTAAGTATAACATGTTTGTTAATTTAAGAAGACAAAAACAAACCTTTATGCCTCGTACACACAGTCAGACTTCTCACTGTGCAAAAGTCCGCCGTGAGTCCGTCGGAAAGAAAGAAAACAGATCTCTATCTAAGGTTCATTGGACTTCCGACAAAAAACATCAGATGGAGGCTACACACGGCCGGACTTTCCGAGAAAAAAAGCCTGTCTGACCGTGTGTACGAGGCATTACAATTACTTTAAAGCGGGGGTTCACCCTAAAAGAAAAAATGTATTTGTCTCCAGTGCCATTCAGCATACTAGCGTGAGCTACAGTATGCCTTTATTTTATTTTTTTGTGCTGTACTTACAGTTAAATCCTTTACTTTCGTTTCAGACGCCGGCCAGGAAATAGGCGTTCCTATCAAGAGGGAAACATGATTGACGTCCGGCTATGGCGCGTCACGCGTTCCAAAAATAGCCGAAGTAGGATTCGGCTCTTCACGGCCGTGAAGAGCCGAGTCCTACTCCGGCTATTTTCGGAATGCGTGACGCGCCATAGCCGGCCGTCAATCATGTTCCCCTCTTGATAGGAACGCCTATTACCCCGCGGTAGCCTGAAACAAACTAATAGATTACACTGTAAGAACAGCACAAAAAAATAAAATAAAGGAATACTGTAGCTGACGCTAGTATGCTGAATGGCATGGTAAAAAGTCGTTTTTTAGGGTGAACCTCCTCTTTAAGGTCTACTTTACACGTGTGGTTGTGAGATGTAAAAATGCATGTTTGAGCAGCGTTTTACTGCCCCCCAAGCGCTTCCCCTTAAGCTGCAAAGTCAGCAGGGGGGTGTATATATGCCTCGGGCATGATGCTTTCATCCTCGCAGTCGTGTTCAGTGTGCAGTACCGCCTGCCGAACGTGACCCATTCAACTACACTGTACACTGATGTGGGGGTTAAAATAAATGACGAGGAGGCAATATATTCCAATGTGGATCACTCTTCATAGGGCAACACAAATGTGCACTTGATAAGGAAATTGAGTTCAGACTTCACAAGCTTTCTAAACTAATTTATTGATGGTTCTGTATCTGCTTTTATTCTGTATATCACATAGGCCTATCATGCGTTAATGTATTAACGTTATAGGGGTGACATAAGCAAATGAATCAGAACATGGGCGTATATTTAGTTAATGAATTAATCACTATCAGTTGATTTCTATTTCAGGACAGCTACGTTTCAGCATGTAAGATGTAAAAATATAATTTGATGACGGCATCATCCGACAATCACCTGACAAGACTTGGCATGTCATATCAAAGTTCAAAATTAATTAAATGGTGTTAACTCATCGCTACATGACAAACTAAATTAATACATTAGAGGATTCTTGTTTCATATTCCATTGTACCTGTATAAGCATTTTAGAAGTATTATTAAAATTATAATTTTATAGATTCTTATTCCTATCTAATGACAAACAAGGTATGCTTAATTAACAGTGCTACCAACAAAATCACTAGTCAGGCCTGGAGCAAAGAAACAGAGAAAGCATAGATGAAGGGGCGGCAATAGGAGTTAAAATGATTATGAGGACTTACCAAATTGGTGGGTCAGATTGGAGCAGGTGGGGCGTTTCATTGGGGGGTCAGCAAGAGGGTCTCAGGAGGTCCTTAGTCAGATATGAGGCGAGTCAGTAGAAAATTCTCACCCCCGTTCGTTTAGATTTTAGGTTTGTTGGTGCTCTGATGGTCTGTTGTAGTAACTTGTGTGGTTGTGCCATGGCAGCGAACAGGGTACAAGGTCATTGTAGGCTATTTTGGGGAATACATTTACATTGTCGGGACCGGTTTGAGGTACAGCTCCTGATATTAGGCATGAATGTCTCTGCAGTTTGGTTGTTGTCTCTAAGTTGGTGGTTTTGCGTCTGAAGGCCCTTTTTTTAAGTTGGATGTAGGTACTCTTTTATTACGATGCCTATGAGGACCTTGGGGATCCATTCATACTGTATTTAATTTTAACATGTTATCTATGTCTTAATTATACAATTTGTTAATTAAAGTGTAAGTAAACCCCCCTATCGTTTTCAGCCAAGTAAGCTGCCATTTTTACCTCTGTTTAATCTACAACTGCTATGATGCTGCACATGTGATCAGTTATGACATCAGCCATTGGATGGTTTGACAGTTTGGTTGAGAGCACAACCAATGGGAGTGTTACATTTCTGGCACGTGATGGTAATTAAACTGTTTTATGGATGGGTTTACTTTCGCTTTAAGGGCTGCTTTGGCCATTAAACTCCAAGATGTGTGGTTACTTAGGTGTGGTTAAGAGGTGGACTGATGGGCAAACAGACTGTAAAGAAACCATCTTTATTACCTTTATTAATCTTTTCTAATAGTAATTAATTCATCCTTATTAATTACTATTCATTATTATCATGTGAATAATTTTCTGATTGTTTGCAACAAGTTGATGATAAGTAGATATGACATGAACTCTGTTCTACTACAATTTTAGCTCACATGTTAATTACGGAAAATACTATAACATTTATTTATTTTATTTCATATTTATTTAATTAATATTTAGAAAACGTAGCAAAATCTCTATCATTTCCCTTCTTGTGTTTCTTAAGAAACATATTCAAAACATTGTTGGGGTATCTCGTAGAAGCAGTGCGCTAAGTGTCATGGCGCATGCATCTTCAACACAATATTATTTAAACAAATCTGTCACTTTAATGCAAACATTCTGTGACCATACTATGATTTAATTTGCATTGCAAATAATAAATTAAATACAGTACAGTAAAACCTTGGATAATTTGTTCCGGAAACATGCTTGTAATCCAAAGCACTTGAATATCAAAGCAAATTTCCCCATAAGAACTAATGGAAACTCAAATGATTGTTCCACAACCATTGATTCATAAGTATTTTAGTTTATAGTCCATATAAAAAGATTTAAGCAATGTGACCAGGTTGTGTAAACATAAAATCTCCATCCACAAATGGAAGCCTCCCCAAGGGGATTGGAAGCAAAATCCAGCAGGAGCTACAGAGTATAAGGCCCCTTTCACATGAGCGGACGAACGGTCCGCTAATTACAAGTCCGTTTACGGACTTGTAATGTGTCCCTATGGTAGCGGATCCGTTAGCAGATGATGCATCCGCTAACGTCCGCCTAAGATCCGCGTCCGTCTGGATCCGTTTTGCGGACGGAAGAAAACCCTATTTTTCTTCCGTCCGGTGGATCGGATCGGATGCAAACGGACAGACAGTCCGTTTCTATCCGATTCCCCATAGGGGATAGCGGAGGAGAGACAGGGCGGTCCCTGCACAGTGTGCGGGGACCGCCCTGTCCGCCGACAGCTGAGCGGGACCCCCCGCTGAGCCGACGGACACACACGGAGCGGACCGAAAAACGGACCAATCCGTGTGAAAGAGGCCTAAAAGAGGAGAGAGTTGGCTCTAAGTGTAGCAATATGTTGCTAAATGTTGTACCTTCATTAAATGTAACCATATTGCTACACTTATGCCCTGTACACATGATCAGTTTGTTTGATGAAAATGGTCCGATGGACCGGTTTCATTGGACGAATTGATCGTGTGTGGGCCCCATAGTTTTTTTCCCATCGATGAAAAAAAAAAAATAGAATCTGTTTTAAAATTTTCTGATGGTTAAAAAAACGATAGAAAAAAATGATCGTCTGTGGGAAATCCATCAGTCAAAAATCCTTGCATGCTCAGAATCAAGTCGACGCATGCTCGGAAGCATTGGACTTCATTTTTCTCTGCACGTCGTTGTGTTTTACGTCACAGCGTTGGACACGATCGGATTTTTAACTGATGGTGTGTAGGCAAGACTGATGAAAGTCAGCTTCATCGGATATCTGATAAAAAAATCCATCGGTCCGTTTTCATCAGATGAACCGATCGTGTGTACGTGGCATTAAAGGCGTCTCTCTTCTCTTTTATACCCAGTTGTAACATGACGATACTTGTATATCAAGACATTACTTGTATATCAAGTCAAAATGTACTTTTAAATTTTGCTTGTGTTGCAAAACGCTTTCAAACCAAGTTACTCTCAAACCAAGGTTTTACTGTATATTAAAAAAGAAAAAAAATTGATGTACAACTTAATTGTAAAAGAAATGTAAAGAGAAGCCTTTCTGGTTCTTTTGGTACTGTTGACAGACAGGATTAGAGTTCTAATAGCGTCCTGTATATACAGTATATTTTTACACTTGACTGTAATACCAAAAAAAATTACACAGCAAGCTTTCAAAGACTATGTGGTTCCTACAGGAAAATGACAACTTGATGTTTATGCCTTTATTGCCTCGATGTAATGTCTTATAGAACAAACTCCATCTAATTAGTATATGTCTTATCTCCTCTCTCCACCCAATCTTGTTTCTAATGCTTAGATATTAATATATTCTAGATGAAAACCATGAGACTTCACAATTTGTTACTTGATGTTATCCCAGTACCCCCGGGTAATGTCAAGCTCTTTGTATGTCTTAAAGCTATTTACATTTCTCGCATTAGTCATAACTCGTCTACTTTGAACCGAGAGCCACCGACATTGTACTTTACACACTGTCATTCAGGTGCATGGCTCTCTGACAGTTCCATATACTGGAAGACAGAACTATGTGTAGAGGACAGATAAACAAATACCTAAAATGCCTTGTCTACTCTATTACTGTATATATGAGTATGACAGATCATCACATTGCATAGACGGATTTACTGTATCCTATAGTCTTTTTCCAGATATAAACTGTTTGCATAGAAAGTAGGCAAGCTCTATACAATAGCATTATTAACAGTACTACAACCTATAGACAAAGCTTGTATCTGTCCAGAATGGACGCATTGCAACTATAATGGTTGGGCACCCATATTATTGTAAATGGCATATGACGGGGGGCATATGACGGGGGGCACACAATTCAATTTGGGGTTCCCTCTCAATGCTTCCTATGATACTGGCTCTGCCTATAGATGCAGGACCTTTAGCAGAATGTAAAATATAGACATGCTTACAAAAATTGTTAAATAATATGCACATACAATATATTGTTTAAGTTTCACTTTATAGAAGAATTTTCTTGGAGGGCTTTTTAAGTCCTGTCGGCCCACATGATCATGATATTAACCGTTGTATCTTAACTGTTGTATCTTTGCTCCTCAAACCCTACTCCTTAGCAGCCAAGCTTTTCACATATTGCACTTAGGAGATCTAACCAGCTAGAACAGCTGTATTTTAGGTTATATATGTCTGTAAACCAAAGTTCAGGAATCAGTGGCCATAGGGGGCACAGGAGTGCTGCCCCCTCTCTACTGCACTGCCACTGAAAAACGATACATAGATTTATGCATTGCATGAATCTATGTATTGTCGCTGCTGCCCACTATTCAGATGGCCGGCCCCCTGGTGAGCGCTGGCCATCTGAATAACAGCAGCTGGTTGGCTTTGGAAGTGTCTATCAGAGCCGCTGGCAGCATTTTAGGGGCAAACTGGCGACAATGGCATGGCACAGTGGCGACAGTGGCATGGCACAGTGATGACAATGGCATGGCACAGTGGCGACAATTGATGGGCACAGTGGTGACAATGGCATGGCACAATTGCTGCATTTGGAATGGCACAGTGGCAACAATTGATGGGCACAGTGGCGACAACTGATTGGAACAGTGGCGACAATGGCATGGCACAGTGGCTACATTTGGAATGGCACAGTGGCTGCATTTGGCATGGCACATGGCACAGTGGCGACAATTGATGGGCACAGTGGTGACAATGGCATGGCACAGTGGTGACAACTGATGGCATGGCACAGTGGCGACAATTGATGGGCACAGTGGCAACAATTGATGGGACAGTGGCTGCGTTTGATGGCATGGCACAGTGGCGACAATTTTATGGCACAGTGGCGACAATTTTATGGCACAGTGGTTGCGTTTGATAGGCACAGTGAGGCTGCAATTGATGTTTTTTTCGTTTGTTTGCACCCCCCCAAAAATTTTGAGCTCCAGTCGCTACTGTTCAGGATGTACAAACAGCTACAGAAGCATACCAAAATTATTTGAATCTCTTAATCACTATATCTAATTCAGAAATACATTTCTTAGTCTCTAATCTTAGATGGTGTGATAAAACATCGATAACGTATTTTGAAGGTGACGCTGTACCGTACATAATTACAAGGATAACTGCCGCTGACTGCACCATGCAACACACCAATTTGAAAAATCTTAAAAACAAAAAATAACAGTGCAATTTCCCCTGTAGTCTTCGTACTGCTTAACAGATAAGTGATGGTTGGGATGTTAGGAGCAATGTGTGAATTTCAAAGTAGCTTTAAGCATAGTACTCCTGAATACACAAAGAGCCCAAAACCAAGAGCCTCAAGGGGCTAATTATCTATACATCAAACATAACAGCAAACCTATGTTTCCTTCAAGTAGCTAATAAAAAAAAAAAGAAAAATATACAATACACAAAAAAATTGCACTTTTTCTGATCAGCTGTTTGAAGTGTCAAGTTTACAGACCTCAATGTGTTAAATCATCCCCAAGCTCCAGTTATTCCAGGTAAAAGATCCCATATCTATCCAATATAAAAGTGTTAGCCTTCAAGCTATGCATGCTTTGATATTGATACCTGATAAATATTTGAGCTACATATATGGTTTTAAAGATTTTGCAATACACAATGTAACATAGGGTAGAATAAAAAAAATAAAAAAAATAATAACATGTAAAAACTTATTAGAAAATATAAATTTTCAAAACGTATTCGTCAGTCAGTATTACTGTCATAATTCAAGAAATACAGGGATTTTTTTTTCAATTTTTTCACCCAACTTTCACCCAAGCTTTACCCATTTTTCACATAAAAATTTGACTGCAAATTTTGGTTACTCTTGGGTGGAAATTGTGTAAATTATGCATGAAATCATTAATAAATAGACCTCACAGTTTACCTTTAGCTTAACAAAGTCATACAGTGAGGACATTTTTAAGATTACCTATGGTGCTCATGAAGCAAGATCACAGTTTTGTACAGCAGGCTGAAACATTGTAGAAATCACTTATACAGTTACATTCATGTAGATGAATAACCAGTCCCTTTACTACATTGTATTTTAATCTGGGGCACTTCTGCAGAAGCTGCATAGAAGCAGCTTGGTGTCGGAACCTATGACACTCCGATGTTCCTGGAAGCTGCAGGGGGTTATTCAATTTAGCCTGTTCAGAGTGATTTTTATATGAATTCAGATACAGTTGGATATAAGGTAATATACAGCTTTAGTTATTAAACCACTGCACACTGTTACTCCTGGTGAAAGGTACTCTTTAGGAATTTCTGGAATTACTAGGCTGAACTGGAGAAGATGAATAAAGACAGGCAAATCATGAAATGTGATAAACTAATGATTAACATATTACAATGTTGTTGTTTTTTTCTTAAAGCCATGGCAATCAGTCTTGCCAAAGTGGAAAAACTAACTAAGCAACTTTCTGCAGAGAAAATGCCTAAAATGTAAACAGTATTTTCTAAGGTCTGATTTGAAGAACATTCCTACATATAATAATCTCTCTCCTAATCTGATTACAGAAAACTCAATTCTGGGTGGTTACAGTACTGGGAAAAAACCCATACTGTACAAAGGTACGTGGGTCATACATGTACAGAATGTGCCTGAATGCTTTCACACTGAGATTGATATACTAAAGGAGTAAATAATGTTCACGTTGGAAAGTGAGTACAAAAATGAAGTACACATCACAATATTCTTGTATAAACCACTATAGCTCAAGGCACTGCCTTACTGAATAAACCCCACACCGTTCTATAGATCATGTACAGAGGTACGGGAATAATGCATATACAGACTTTTCCTGCACGTTGTTACACTGAAGTGGATTTACGTAATGGGTAGGTAATGTTAATTTTGCAAGGTGAGTACAAAAAAGCACTACAAAGCACAATAATTCTGCATACACCACCATATCTCAGAGCACTGCTTTACTAATAAGCCTTTATCCTGTTACATAGATCATGCACAGAGGAACGTGGGTAATACATATACTGAATTTTCCTGCATGTTGCTATTCTGGAGTTGATTTATTAAAGGAGTAGAGAATGTTCACTTTGCAAAATGAACATTGTATTCGGCTTTACTAAATCAATCCACCAAACTAACCTCAAACTACCTACTCACCCCTGCCTTATAATACCGAATAAGCACTATACTGCTACATAGATCATGCACAGATGTGTGTAGGTAATGCATATACAGAATTTGGCTGCATGTTGTTACATTGAGGTTGATTTACTAAAGGAGTAGATAAAGTTCACTCTCCAAAAATCCAGTAAAAAAAAAATACAACAAAAAAACAATATAAGCCACTATAGCTCAGAGCCTTACTAAATAAGCCCCATACCGTTCCATAGATTATGCACATAGGAGTATGAGTAATACATATACAGAAGGTGTCTGCATGTTGTTGTACTGGAGTTGATTTACTAAAGGAGTACTGAATAAGCCCCATGCTGTTTCTTAGATCATGGATATAGAAACAAGGGGACACAAATCTGAAATTTGCTAGCTGAGTAGATTTACTAAAGGAGTAGAGAATGTTCACTTCGCAAAGTGGGTCCAAAAAGCAATACAAATAAAAATAAATGTGTATAAAAAACTAACAGCTTTACTGAATAAGCCCCATGCTGTTTTTTAGATCATGGATATAGAAACAAGGGGACACAAATTCCAAATTTGCCAGCTGAGTAGATTTACTAAAGGAGTAGAGAATGTTCACTTTGCAAAGTAGGTACAAAAAGCAACACAAATAAAAATAAATGTGTATAAACAACTAACAGCTTTACTGAATAAGCCCCATGCTGATTCTTAGATCATGGATAAAGAAACAAGGGGACACAAATTTGAAATTTGCCAGCTGAGTAGATTTACTAAAGAAGTAGAGAATGTTCACTTTGCAAAGTGTGTACAAAAAGCAATAAAAATAAAAATAAATGTGTATAAACAACTAACAGCTTTCTGAATAAGCCCCATGCTGTTTTTTAGATCATGGATATAGAAACAAGGAGACACAAATTCCAAATTTGCCAGCTGAGTAGATTTACTAAGGGAGTAGAGAATGTTCATCTTGCAAAATTAACATCTTTCTTCTCCTTTAGTAAAGCAACCCAACTCACTCTATAATAATGGTAGATCTTTATTGACGCTGTCCCCCGCTAGGACCAATTGGCTCCCACTGACTAAATAATAAAATGTTTATAAATTGACTCACAAAAAAATGCAGACTGTAATTGAAGTGTGCCTGAATGCCGGTACAGAACTCACTGGCAGTATAGTAAACATTTTATAAATTCACTTACCTAAGAACAGAAGACTGTATTGGAAGTGTGCAGACAGCATTTTCATGATTCCCATTGAGCACATCCAATCTAAAGGAATCTTAATCCCCGAAATCTCAACCTCTCCCTGGCTCCTTCAGTAGTTTCCTATGTGCTGGATCCTCTTTCAAACATCCTTCACTGGGTAAAAGAGCTGAGAGCAGGAAATCCAGGAGAGAGATGCTGAGCGGGGAGAATTGGCTGCTGGAGGATGCGGGAGAAGGATCAGAGAAGAGTTTGTGTGTGCTGCTTATCAAAAGAGAGGAGTGGGAGACCAGAGAGAGGAGGAGATACTGATGGGAGAGGACAGGCTCCACAGGGGAAAGGTTAGAGAGAGGCAAGTGGGACTACAAGAAGGAATGAGGCTGAGCAGAGCATATTATATAAGGGGAGTAGGTGACGGAACAAAGGTCAGGGTTCAAAGGGGAAGGAAACAGCAAGGAGAGCAGAGATTTGATGGAGTGGGACAGTATCATTGAGATGGTAGACTAGTAACAGTAAGGCATGCACAGATGCTTTGAAGAATATGAAAGAGACAAGTCTCAGTGAGAAGAGAGATCCAGAGGAGATAATAAATTGGACCAGTGATGCAAAGCAAGTGATCAGATCCTATGAGTAAAGAAGAGTTTCCAAAGAAGAGATAGAAGTTTAGATAAGACAAGTAGTATTAATGAGAAGGTAGTTCCTAAAGGAGTAATAAGGGAGAATGGTGCTAAAACATTAGCGGGTGTGATGCCGGGGTCAGGTAGGGGGTCCTAAAGTGGAGATAGGTTGCAATGAAGAGACAGCAAGCAGAGATATTGCAGGAGAGAAGTCACAATGCAGAGATGAGTGGAAGGTCCCAGAATTGATGATTATGTACACCAGGGCTGAGAAGTGAGTAATGAGAGGCAGCGATAAGAGTTGATGTCATTAAGAGATATAAGGGAATAGACAAGATGTAGTCATGCAGTGAGAAAGAGGGGAGAGATTATAAAGGGAGAGGACAAAATGTACTAAGGAGATTTCCTAAAGACATAAGGATCAGCTGATATCAGAAAGTGTAATGAAAGGAGAGGGTGTAAAAAAGAAAGGTATATTAGAGGAAATTTGTTATGGGAGGCAAAGGTAGAAGAGGTGCACCATTGGCACATTCAGGGAGAAGATGAGTAGTAGTGTTGCAGGCAAGGAGAGGTCCTGCAGAGAGCATGTGATGGGTTACAGTAAGCTGAATTACCAAGGAGATACTATAGGGATTAGAGAAGAAAAAAGAAAGGCAGTGAGGAGAGGTACAGAAGGGAAATTGAACATTGCACTAATGAGAGGAGAAATACTGAGTCATGGAAAGAAAAGACTGTGGTACAGAAGAGAAACTGTAGTGGCGCAGGGTGAGGAGAGGTCCTGTATGCAGCAATTAGGAGAAAACAAACTCTAGTGGTGCAGGATGAGGTGAGGCAGAGGTCCTACAGTGCCTTAAAAAAGTATTCATACCCCTTGAAATTTTCCACATTTTGTTATGTTACGACCAAAAGACATCAAGTTTTTTGGGGGGATTTTATGTGATAGACCAGCACAACGTGGCACATAATTGTAAAGTGGAATGAAAATGATAAATAGTTTTCAATTTTCTTTACAAATGAATATCTGAAAGATATGCATTTGTATTCAGCCCTCTTTACTCCGATACCCTTAACTAAAATCTAGTAGAAACAATTGCCTTCAGAAATCACCATTAATAAACAGAATCCACCTGTGTATAATTGAATCTCAGTATATATATATATATATATATATATATATATATATACAGCTATTCTGTGAAGCCCTCAGAGGTTTGTTAGAGAACCTTGGTGAACAAACAGCATCATGAAGGCTAAGTAATACGTCAGACAGGTCAGGGATAACATTGTGGAGACGTTTAAAGCAGGGTTAAGTTATAAAAAATATCCCAAGCTTTGAACATATCATAGAGCACTGTCCGTCTGTCCACAATCCATCATTTGAAAATGGAAGTATGGCACAACTGCAAACCTACCAAGACATAGGCGTCCACCTAAACTAACAGGCCGGGCAAGGAGGGCATTAATCAGAGAAGCAACCAAGAGGACCATGGTAACTGGAGGAGCTGCAGAGATCCACAGCTCAGGTGGGAGAATCTGTCACTCCACAAATCTGGCTTTTATAGAAGAGTGGCAAGAAGAAAGCCTTTGTTGAAAGAAAGCCATAAGTAGTCCTGTTTGCAGTTTGCGAGAAGCCATAAGGGGGAGGACACAACAAATGTGAAAAAAGGTGCTCTGGTCAGATGAGACCTAAATTGAACTTTTTGACCTAATATCAAAACGCTATGTGCAGGGGCGGACTGACCATTGAGGCACCCGGGCACTGCCCGAGGGCCCCATGCCACTAAGGGGCCCCATCAGGGTTGCCAGGCTCAGTAAAACCAGGGACAGTATGTAAAAATCTGTATTTTTTTTTACATCTGTCCCTGATATGTCTGAAACCGACATGCTTTTGATGTGAAAATCCAGAGATTTTAGCTGCCCCGCCTCTGCACTGCCTCCTGGCATGGTGGCCATCTGTAAGCTCGGGGGCCCCATAATCTTCTATTGCCCGGGGGCCCCATGAATTGTCAGTCCGCCCCTGGCTATGTGTGGCGAAAAACTAACACTGCACATCACCCTGAACACACCATCCCCACTGTGAAGTGTGGTGGTGGTGGCAGCATCATGTTGTGGTGATGCTTTTGTTCAGCCAGGACAGGGAAGATGGTCAGAGTTAATGGGAAGAGGGATGGAGCCAAATACAAAGCAATTTTAGAAGAACCTGTTAGAGTCTGCAGACTTGAGACTGGGGCATAGATTCACCTTCCTGCTTCCAGCAGGACAACAACCCAGCCAGAGCTACAATGATCAGTGGTTTTCAACCCTGTCCTCAGGGCCCACTAACAGGCCAGGTTTGCAAGATAACTGAAATACATCACAGGTGATATAATTTGCTGCTCGGTGATTGCAGTATTCTAGTCTGTATCTCCCCAAGGTAATACATAAAATCTGGTCTGTTAGTGGGCCCTGAGGACAGGGTTGATGACCACTGCTTTAGATCCAAGAATATCCATGTGTTAGAATGGCCCAGTCAAAATCCGGACCTAAATCAAGTTGAGAATCTGTGGCAAGACTTGAAAATTTCTGTTCACAGACGCTCTCCAACCAATCTGACAGAGATTGACCTATTTTGCAAAGAACAATGGGCAAAAATGTTGCTCTCTAGATGTGCAAAGCTGGTAGAGACATCCCAAAAAGACTTGGAGCTGTAATTGCAGCGAAAAGTGGATCTACAAAGTATTGACTCAGGGGGGCTGAATACAAATACACACTCCACCTTTCACATATTTATTTGTAAAAAGATTTGAAAACCATTTATCATTTTGTTTCCACTTGACAATTAAATGCCACTTTGTGTTGGTCTATCACATAAAATCCCAAATAAATACATTTACGATTCTGGTTGTAACATGATAAAATGTGGAAAATGTCAAGAGGTTTGAATACTTTTTCAAGGCACTGTACTGTATATGAAGTGATGAAGAAGTAGACAAGCTGTAATAGTTCAGGGTAAGGGGAGGTCTTATATGAAATATTTAGAAGTGATCGGAGGGACGCCAAGATGTAGAACTGCAGCATGAGCAGAAGTCCTATATGGAATGATCAGGGAGCAGACAAGTTGAGGTGTAGGGTTATAGAGGTTCTATGTGGAGTAATCAAGAGAATACAAGTTATAATGGAGTGGGATGGGGGAGTTTTTATTGATGGAGGCTGATAGGGAGTATTTAATAGGAATAGACAAGTTGTAATGATGTAGAATGAGCAGAGCTATGGATTGATCAGGATGGGAAAAGTTTGTATTAGTCCAGAGAGGATAGACATCTTATATGGAGTGACAAGAGAAACAATTTGCATCGATGGAATCTAAGGGGAAGTCCCTCATGATTAGGGAAGACAGGTTGTAATGGTGAAAGGTGAAAAGAGGTTTTTGGACCTCACCTTAGGCCGCGTACACACGATCAGTCAAAACCGTTGAAAACGGACTGAAGGTCCGTTTCATCGGTCCAAATCGATCGAGAACTTGCTTTAAAATTTAACCGATGGACGCCTAACTGATAGGTCAAAACCGATTGTTAGTATGCAAAAGCATCGGTTAAAAAGCCGCGCATGCTCAGAATCAAGTCGACGCATGCTTGGAAGCATTGAACTTCATTTTTTTCAGCACGTCGTGTTTTACGTCACCGCGTTCTGATACGATCGTTTTTTTAACCGATGGTGTGACGGCACATCAGACCATCAGTCAGCTTTATCGGTTAACAGCTGAAAACAGTCCTTTGGACCGTTCTCATCGGATGGACTGATCGTGTGTACTCGGCCTTACCCTGTATCACTACAAATGCTGTAATGATACATAGGAAGAGGTCTTACAAGGAGTGATCAAGAAATAGACACATTTTAGTCATGTAGGATGAAGAGATGGCCTACATGAAGTGATAAGGGAGAAGATACACTATGGGCCAGATTCAGGTAGAGTTAGCCTGGAGTATCCAGTGATCCGCCAGCCTAACTGTCACTTTAAGCCGGCGTTTTTGTTTTCTGTAAGCAGAAATCAAGAAACGCCGGGTTAGAGTTCCGATGCGATCGGCGCAATTGAATTTCGCCATCGCATCGCAACTTTAATTTAAAAATGGCGCCGGGGGCGTTCCCGCTGATTTACGCTGAAAAAATATGTTAATCAGCGGGAATCGGCAATTCACGATCGTATTCGGGCGCGACGCAGTGACTTTCCGACGTTTCCGTAAGCGATACGCGGCGTAAAGATAAAGCAGCCCCCTAGTGGAGTATCCTATGTTAAGTATAGGCGTCGTCATCGCGTCGGAAAAAAAAAAATCGCGTCGCTTGCGTAAAACGTTCATGAATGGGGATGTGACGTCATTGACGTTCACTGACAGAATTTGGAGCATGCGCACTGGGATGCATTGACACTCGACGCATGCGCAGTACGTTCGCCGCGGGATCGCACATAGTTTAAATAATACACGCCCCGTACCCGCCCAATTTGAATTCCGCCGGCTCATTTGCGATGCGCTGCCGCAACTTTAGGAGCAAGTGCTTCCTGAATAACAGCACTTGCTCCTAAAATTTTGGCAGAGTAACGTAAATGAGAAGCGTTACTCCAGCGCAAAGAAGCTCCCATCTACCTGAATCTGGCCCTATATTGGCAAAAGCATTGGGACACCTGCCTTCAGGCCTGATCATCTATGCATTTTGCTTTTTACATTTTGCAGATTTGCACTACAGAACGTGTTCCATAGGAAACCATGTTAAATGGACTGTAGGGCAAATCTGCAAAAAGCACTAAAAATGTATAGGTGTGAATCAGGTCTTATGTTGGGCGAGGCACTGATGTTGGACTCTTCGCAAATGTTTTCTATTGGGTTGGGGTCAGGACTCTGTGCAGACCAGTCAAGTTCCTCTCCCAAACTCGCTCATCATGACGTTTCGGGGGGATGGCGCTTGTGATTGGCTAAGTGCGCTCCTTTTTCAACGCCATGCTTGAAAAAGGAGCACGTTTAGCCAATCACAAGCGCTAGCTCCGAAACGTTGTCGCATTCTAGCGACGTCATCGCGACTCACGCTCCGCTCCACGCCTCGCTTTCCACAGTGTCACCGCACCAGCGGCCTGTGCTACTATATGCACAGTGCTACACAGAGTGGGGACAAGAGCAACAACAGCTAAAACATCTAGCGCGGTAGGACGTCACTACAGGGATCATTTACAGGATCTACATGCCGGATCTCCAATATTTATATGTAAGTGGATGTTGTTTACCTATAATTTATTAAAGCTCTTTGTCGTTTAACCCGGAGGCGCCTTCTCTTCTCTTTTGCCTCTCCTACTAGCTTAGGGGGGGGTATTTTTTTCCCATTATCTGTGCCCCTTTCTGATGATAATGTGCTGATCGGAGAGGAGGGAATATTTCCTCAGTTTCGGGTGCTCATTCAGCTCCGCTCGCTTGTTCTTCTGCCTTGGCTCAAGTCCCGGCCAGCCGCCTGCCTGCTTATCTTCTTGCCTTTGCTGGCGGAGTGATCTTTCTCCGCTCCACCACCCTGTAGTAGCTGGGGCTCGGAGAGTAAGACTTGACAGGCTGTGAGGCGGGCGGCGGTGGCGATGGGCAGGGAGTCGCTGATTCTCACCATTATTAGTAAAAAAGCCCTGGCCGCTGACATGTCGTCCCGGCTTTACTTCCGGGTATTGCAGCTCCGGCGCTGTGATTGGCCGGAGCTGCAATGATGTCACTCACGTGCATGGAAGCGGGAGACGCCATTCACTGCATGACCTTTAGAAATGGCACGATCGCCGTTTATAAAGTGCGCATGGGCCATTGTCTATGGCGCATTGTCTGTTGTCTACGGCGCGAGTCTCTATTGTAAATATCTCATAAATTGTGTAGGTTTAGGAGATATTTAGAGCACCTACATGTAAGCCTTAATCTAGGCTTACCTGTAGGTAAAAGCAGGGCCGATCCTAGGCAGGGTGCACAGGGTGCATTGCACCCAGGCGCCTGTAGAGGTGGGGGAGCCGAACATCTAACAGACTCTCTAACAGAAGCCCTCTCTGTGTCCATCACAGAGGCCCCTCTCCAGGTCCCAATAGAGTACTCTGCTTCTTTTCCTGTCTTTTGTTTATTGTTAAGAGATCATGTAAGGATTCCAGGGTAATGAAGACTTCATGGGGGAGCATCTCTGTGGTTGAGTCATTGCCATAGAAACATTTGTATAGGGGAGGAGTTAGCAAAATGATGATGCCCATGTGGGGGCGCCAGAAATATTTCTGCACCCAGGACCTGTGACCCTAGGATCGACCCTGGGTAAAAGTGGTTGTAACGGATGCACAACCACGTTAATGATTACTGCTTTATTGAACTGCTTCTATTTCCTTGATACTACTACAGCTAATTATTATTACTATAAATTTTTTTTATACATGTATGTTGCTACTAAACAGCTTTTCCTGAAATGAATGTTATACTGTGGGCTATCCATGTCTATAAATCAATATTGTATAAAATGTTTATATAACATATGATAGCTGATGGATTTCTCCCATAATTACTGTGAAAATACACTTGACTTTATGACCAGCTGTTTTGACATATTTGGGTTATGGATCTGCATTTTGCCTGAAAGAATCTCTGATGCCGGGGGAAGGGAACTGCAGTTTAGTTTAACAAGGATGAACGCCACTCTGGGGACAAGTGACACAATAGGCTCATTCACATGGCATGGTATCGCAGAGCATTGCATGGCACTTTGTGGTTTGACTGAAATGCATCTTCCTGTGTCATGAAAAGAAGGGGAGGAGGAATCATGGAGATGAACACACAGGTTCTCTTGTCTGACCAAGACCGGTGTCAATTCTTTGTCCTCATTGTGACTTTTTGTCACCCGACATGTGTCTGCTACTGACCTCTAAATCTCGAATCAACTAGTCAGATGCCTGAACTGTACGAGTCAGCCTGAATGGAACTCAGGCAGAACCTCTGAAGGAAAAGAGAACAGTCTGTGTTGCTTGCAGTAACCAATCACCTTCCAGTGTTCTTTTTCTGAACTGCACTGAAAAATGGCAGCTGGATTAGGGTGACCACATTTCCAAACTGCCATTTAGGGACACCCCCCCCCCCTCCCCCTTCCTAAAAAAAGAAAAAATGGTATACCTTTTTTTGTGACCCCATAGATTTCACTGGTTCATCCTGGTACCTGTACTTTTTCATTGGTTGGGGGGGGGGGCTTACATCTTCAGCTCTGAGGGGTTCATGGTGGGACCTGTAGTCCTTCACTTTTGGGGGTCACATCCCCCCAAAGGTGAAGGACTACAAGTCCCAGCATGAACTCCTAATATCTAAAGACGTGACCCCCCCCCCCCTAATTTGAAGGACTACAACACCCAGCATAAACCCCTGAGATCTAAGGGTGTGATCCCATAGATTTCACAGATCTTTGCTGGGACCTGTAGTTCGTCACTATTTCGGGGCAGGGGTCACACCCTTAGATATCAAGGGTTCATGCTGGGACCTGTTGTCCTTCACTTTGGGGAGGTCACACCCCCCAAAGTAAAGGACTACCAGTCCCAGCATGAACCCTTGATATCTAAGGGTGTGACCCCATATAATTCACAGGTTCATGCTGGGACCTATAGTTCTTCACTAGTTGGGGGGTGCTGTCACATCTTAAGCTCTGAGGGGTTCATGCTGGGACCTGTGTCAATTTCATTCCAGGGGACTGTATTGGTGCCCAGGGCAGACCTGCAGAATGCGGGACTGTCTCGGGCAATCCGGGACACGTGGTCACCCCAAGCTGGATTCTGTTTTTTTTTTGCTTATTGCATAGCTTCCAACTGTCCCTGATTTTGAGGGACTGTCCCTGATTTTGGACAACGTCCCTCTGTCCCTCTTTCCTCCTCAATTGTCCCTCATTTTGGGCTGATCTATATAGTTGTATATAAAATGTTTCCCAGTGCTAAACCAATTTCTAAATGGCTGCATTTGTAAATCTCAAAAGCCATTATAAAGGAATATTAGTGGTAAAAAAGTTTTTTAAAGTATAATTTGCCTTTAAGAGGGTGTGGCAGGGGCGTGTCCTATACCTGCATACTTTTGCTAATAGGTGTCCCTCATTCCCATCTCAGAAAGTTGGGAGGAATGTTATTGTGAAAGTCTTTTGTATCACAAATGTAAATCTGAATATTACTCCTCATACTTGTGCTTGGGAATCAATTTTTAAAGGAGAGCTGCAGGCAAAAGATAACATTTCATTAATATGTAAGGTGAATAATGATTTTCATGTGCTTCCTATATTTTTGGTATCATCGTTTTATTAAAAACAAATGTTCCAAAAAGATTTAGGCCAGTATTACAGAATAAAAGAAGTTGATATCTGCTTTTGTGGTTTCCATATAACAACTAGCCACTACACACAATGCAGTTTCATCATACAGTGTCCCTCCTTCACACCCAGGAACAAGTACTCGGATAAACGGCGCTGGCTCCTCCTAATTAATTACTACAAGCTGATGGTAAGTACCTAGGAATTGGGGATATAAATTATTCTAAATAAGTGACGGTTAAACCAGCAAATGTTTCCTTTCTTTCTTAGATACCTATGTGAAAATATTTGATAAAGTGACAACAGTATTGGATATACAAAAATTCATAAATTTGATAAATAAAGGGATATTAGTGCAATTTAACCCTTTCATGAAGCCGCTGATGGACGCCACGCAAGACACCAAAACTGTAAGTACATAAAAAAAAAATTCCACAGGAATGGGGGCCACTTTAGGGGTGCGCGCTATACCCCGATAAATACGGTGTATATATATATATATATATATATATATATATATATATATATATATATATATATATATATATATATTAGCAGAGAATCTAGAGAATAAAATGGAGATTTTTGCAATATTTTATGTCACACGGTATTTGTGCAGCGGTGTTTTAAACGCAACTTTTTTGGAAAAATACACTTTCATGAATTAAAAAAAAAAAGAAACAGTAATGTTAGCTAAATTTTATTGTATAATGTGAAAGATGGTGTTATGTCGAGTAAATAGATACCAAACATGTCACGCTTTATAATTGCACGCACTCGTGGATTGGCGACAAACGACGGTACCTAAAAATCTCCATAGGCAACGCTTAAATTCTTTTTTTTTTCTCTGGCGATCGCAGCAATACCTCACATGTGTGATTTTAACACTGTTTACATATGCGGGTGCGACTTCTGTATGCGTTTTCTTTGCTGCGCGAGCTCGCTGGGAAAGGGGGCGCTTTAAAAAAAATGTTTTCTTCTTATTTATTTTATTTATTTTTATATTATTAAATTGTGTTTTAAAAAAAATCGCAATAAGCCATTAATCACTTATAATGCACAGCCTGCCTTAAAATCACTCCAAGTCAAGTCTGGAAGGCTGGAAAAAAATTATAATTGTTTTAAAGTGAAAGACTAAAACATTTTGCTTTCATCCTTATTTCTTCAACAAGGAAAGTTTACATTCTTTGTAATAGAAATAAAAGTGATAAAAAAATTAAAGGGAGAGTGTAACAGTAAAAAATTAAAAGTAAAGTAAAATAAAAAAAAAGATAAAGCGCTCCCACGCACGCAGAAGCAACCGCATACGTAAGTCACGCATGCATATGAAAGCGGTATTCGAACCACACATGTGAGGTATCGCCGCGAATGTTAGAGCGAGAACAATTATTCTACCACTAGAACTCTTCTGTAATTTTAAACAGGTGATCTGTAAAGGCATTTAAAATGTCACCAATGGAAATTTTTAAAGCAGTTGTAAACCGCGTATAAATTTTTATTTTTTTTAAGAACCTGCAAGGCAAAAGCCATAATGAACTAGTATGCGCGGTTTACAACTGCTTTAAAAATTTCCATTGGTGACATTTTAAATGCCTTTACAGATCACCTGTTTAAAATTACAGAAGAGTTCTAGTGGTAGAATAATTGTTTTCGCTCTAACATTCGCGGCGATACCTCACATGTGTGGTTCGAATACCGCTTTCATATGCATGCGTGACTTACGTATGCGGTTGCTTCTGCGTGCGTGGGAGCGCTTTATCTTTTTTTTTATTTTACTTTACTTTTAATAGCTCACTATGAAATACTTACCTCTGAACGAGGAAAGTAGAACTTACCTGGTCCACGCCGAGCAAGATGTCACCTTGACTCGGCGTGTCTTCCGGGTATCGCCGCTCCAGCGCTGTGATTGGCTGGAGCGGTGATGACATCACTCCCGCGAGTGCGCGCGGGAGATTTCAAATCGGCAGGGTCCGGCGGATGCCGGTCCTTTCGCCGTGGATTCCGCCCTGCGCATGCGCCGCTGCAATCAGCGTCGCATTGCGAGGGGAATATCTCCTAAACCGTACAGGTTTAGGAGATATTTTTATACCTACAGGTAAGCCTTATTATAGGCTTTAAAACAAAAAAAAAAGCTGCGCAAATATAAACACTACAGTGTAGAACTCAATTGATAGTCCAGTGTAGAATAAATGAGAGTCCCGTCAAGCAGGTAATGAAAGAAATATATATAATATATAAAATCCATTAATCAATTAATCAAGTGCGGAACATGTTAAAATATGTAAAATCCATTAATCAAGTGCGGAACATGTTATGCTTCTGATGGAAACTGATAGCAGAAAACAAATGTTCTTTCCTCCAGATAGATAGTGACATCAAATGCAAAAACCTCAGAAACAGTGCATGGATAGATAAACACCTCCACCTTTCAATCACACCGCCCCTTACCAGAGGGGAAGATCCCAACTAGAGATCTTCTGACAGCAGATGGCTTAATCCCCAGCCAGGGGTTAACGTGACAGGATATCCAAAGGTCAGGTTTTCTCCAGCAGTGGACCGATGATCCGAGTTGTAATGAAATCAGTATGGAGAAGAAAAAAAAGCTACATAGTGTGAACCCATATAACTTGTTTAATAAAACAATTAAAATCACACTTACAAGAAAGTAGATAAAATTTGCATGTGAAAAATAGCCGGCCGGCTAGCACACCCGTTCACTCCGGGACACAGTTTGCGGTTTGAAGGACGTCAGCACGCCGCTACCCTACGCCGTTTCGTCTCCTAAAGACTTCGTCCTGGCTTACCTGTAGGTAAAAGTGAAAAAGTGGAGTTTACAACCACTTTAAGTACCATAGTCTGTTGCCATTCCACGAGCGTGTGCCATTTTAAAGCGTGATATGTTAGGTATCTATTTACTCTACGTCACATCATCTTTCACATAATACAAAAAAAATTGGGTAACTTTTGCGTTTTGTCTTTTTCTAATTCATTAAAGTGAATTGTTTTAAAAAGAAATTACGTTTGCAAAACCGCTGTGCAAATACTGTGTGTCATAACAAATTTCAACAGTCACCATTTATTCTCTGCTAAAAAATTTGGGAGTTATAAAGTATTTTTCTAGCAAAAAATGCTGATTTAAACTTGTAAACAAAAGGTGCCAGAAAAAGCCTGGTCGGCAGGCAGTTAAAGGAAGTTTTGTTTTAAAAAGCCATATGGAGTTGCTATTGATGACCAAAAAATACTATTTGTTTGGCTGTAGCCATGATCTAATCGTTTTAATACATTTGAAGTCATTTACTTGAAACAATTATACAGCAAGTGTTGTCAAAGTTAAGTCAGATGCCAGATAATCCTAATTGCTCATGGCCAATGACTTTGTAAATGATGGTTCAGCATGATAACCAGGCAATTAGCATTTTTAGAAGGAGAGGTCAGAAACGAGAGCCTCTGTACTTTTCTTAGAACAGGTATCTGAAGGTGACCTAGTATTTACTTCTCCATCTCTACATATACTTACCTAGAGGTGTCTGATAATGACTCACATACTGATATCTCAATTAATTAGTGTAAATCATAGTGCACAGCTAAGTATAGTCATATAATTCTTCCATTACTGTATGCTGCACTAAGCAGTGCTGTTATTCAGATGGACATAAGGATTTAATTAGTTGTGTAAAATAGGCATTTCAGAGTGAGATCAGCAGTATGCAGGGCCGCTATCCAGTTTGCCTTACAGGATGAGTGAATGGAGCCAAGAGAACTAGAGCTCACCCTTTCTCTGTACAATTTCTAAACTTGCAGATCTAAGGATGAAAAAAAAAGAAATAAAGAGAAACTCTGCACATTTAATAGTATGTTTCACAGTGAGATCATCTCTTGGGTTTTTATTGCTATGCAGAGATGAAAAAACATCTTGCTATCTTTACAGGAAAAAAAAATTATATCGATAGCATAAAAAAAAATAAAAAAATCTAACTTTAGCAACAAGATATAGCCAACTTGCAAGAAAAACAAACACAAAAAAAAATAAAAAAGCATAATCCTTTACAGTACACCCTATCAAATAAAAATATTTTGTAGTGTTCACATTTATACAATATTTATAAGCGCAGCATCCTCAGAAGGGAGTGTCACTTTTTTTTGGACAAGATATTCGAGACCATTTCTTTCTCTAGATGATAACCACTAGGGCCATAAATATTTTATAGATATGAACAATACAGTATGTTTCTAGCAGGGCTATTCTGACATTTTTTCATAAGGTGCAAAGAGTTGTATTTTTCTTTTTTTCTTCTTTTTTTCTTCTTGCTTTTCTTCTTCTTTTTCTTTGGTTATATGTAGAGTACCTTACCGTAAATATAATGATAAAATTAAGTGTTACATTTTGTCTTTTGAAAAGTGTATAGAAATACAGGGAGCGCTAGTAAGTCTAGTTAACTGTGCTATACCAATATAAAGTGCAAACCATAAATTGACAAATGTGTCACATCTTAACCACTTAAAGGAACACCAAAGTCAGGTTGTTTTTTAAAAAAAATAACAAACATGTTATACTTACCTCCACTGTGCAGTTTGTTTTGCACAGAGTGGCCCGGAAAGCTGTCTTCTGGGGTCCCTCGGCGGCTGTCTGGGCTCATCCTCGCAAAAGCTTTCCATCTTCATGCGAGGGCACTCGCACGGTGGAAAGCTTTTGCGAGCGCACTGTATTACTCGGCCCTGCCCCCGCCGCGCCACGTCATCCGCTGTGATTGACAGCAGCGCCAGCCAATGGCTGCACTGCTATCAATCCGCCCAGCCTAGCCAATCAACGACCAGGCTGGGAACCGAAGAGGATGACGTGGACGCGCCCGGGAGTTTCGAACGGTAAGGTAAGTAAAACGGGGTCTCGGGGGGGGGGGGGCGGTGCTGTGAGATGTTTTTTTACCTTAATGCATAGGATGCATTAAGGTAAAAAAACTTTTACCTTTACAACCCCTTTAAGACTCGGACCTTTAGGCAGCTAAAGGACCCGGCCAGGTTTTGCGATTCGGCACTGCGTCGCTTTAACAGACAATTGCGCGGTCGTGCGACGTGGCTCCAAAACAAAATCCTTTTTTTCCTACAAATAGAGCTTTCTTTTGGTGGTATTTGATCATCTCTGCGGTTTTTATTTTTTGCGCTATAAACAAAAATAGAGCGACAATTTTGAAAAAAATTCTATATTTTTTACTTTTTGCTATAATAAATATCCCCCAAAAATATATAAAAAATAATTTTTTCCTCAGTTTAGGCCGATACGTATTCTTTTAATAAGCGTTTATCGGTTGGTTTGCGCAAAATTTATAGTGCTTACAAAATAGGGGATAGTTTTATTGCATTTTTATAGAAAAAAAGTTTTACTACTAATGGCGGTGATCAGCGATTTCTTTTGTGACTGCGACATTATGGCAGACACTTCGGACAATTTTGACATATTTTTGGGACCATTGTCATTTTCACAGCAAAAAATGCATTGTTTATTGTGAAAATGACAATTGCAGTTTGGGAGTTAACCACAAGGGGGCGCTGAAGGGGTTATGCTTGACCTCATTTGTGTTACTAACTGTAGGAGGTGTGGCTGTAGGTGTGACGTCATTGTTTGTGATTCCCTATGTAAGGGAAAACACAATCAATGCGGGCGCCACAGTGAAGAACGGGGAAGCCGTGTTTACACACGGCTCTCCCCGTTCTTCAGCTCTGTGGACCGATCACTGGACTCCAGCGGCGATCGGGTCCACAAATTCCGCGGTCTCGGTCACGGAGCTTCAGACCAGGTCAGGTGCACGCGCCCACGGCGTGCGCGTGACCCCATTCTGCCGACGTATATGGACATGAAGGGGTCCTTAAGTGGTTAATTTAGAAATACAATAATAAAGTGCAAATGCTATTCAGTGCAAAATGATCTTATACAGTACTATGGTAAACAATAAGTGAATATTTTGTCAGAAAAAAGTCCATGTAAAAATAGTAATACAAATATCACCCCGTGGGAAGTGAAAAAAAATCGAATTCATTCAGTGAGTGGGTAAAAGCACAAGTTTAAGTTTTGATTTTTCATTTTTTTGATTTTTTTTTAAATGTTCTTAATTTCTGTTATAATATTTTGCAAATAAATAATCTTTCATCATAAATTTAGGCCAAAATATATACTGCTACATTACAGTACAGTATCATCATATAACTGGCATAGTGGTGACCAGGGACACTGACTGGTGACAGTATTTACACAAAACATTTTTTTTATATATTTTTGTTCAATTTACACAATTTTCTTTTTTTACATACTGTAACCAAAGCAATACTGCATTACTATAGTAACACTGAACTACTCTAAGTAGAAAATTACTATGATTGCTTATAACAGTGAATTCCACTGCTATAAGCAACCATTTTTATCTGAATGAAAACGATTAATTTAGTGTTTACTATGATGATTAGCTGTGATTGGCCACCACTCATCACATGGTACAGATGGGCCGTGATTGACCCTGTCTGTACCATGTGATCACTGTGACCAATCAGAGTAGTAAACAATGAATGACATGAATGGAAACCATCCATTGCGTACAGATGTTATGTGATCTGCTGTAATAGTATTGTATTGGCAGTGGGCCAGTATACTGATCTGTCCCGTGGGGCACGCATGAGGTATGTTCTGGGGATGATTTCATATGACATCCACCCAGAACAAGAGAGCTCCCACCCAGCCATCATTTGACTATAGGACGGATGGAGAGGTGTTAAAGCGGAGGTCCACCCTAAAAAAAATTAAAAAAAATTGTCAAAAAGGCTCAATTTTTTTTTATTTTTTAAACTAAAAATAAAAAAGTTATACTGACCAGAAATGGCTGTTGCTAGGCAGATCATCCTAATCTGCCACTTCCTATTCCGCGGTGATCTTCTCTCTTCTCCTCGTCGCATTGCCCCCCATTCACAAAGCGCCCCGCGACTTGCGCATGCGCAGTAGGAAACTGTTTCCCTTAGTGAGGATGGCGGCGCCAGCACCCGATCCGAAGGACCGTGGGCAGCCAACATCACAGGCACCCTGAACAGGTAAGTGTGCTTATTAAAAGTCAGCAGCTACCATGTTTCTATTTGTATTGCTGCCTGTGTCCCTTGTAGGTGATTTCTTCTCACTTTCTATTTTGCGGTCAACTGGACAGGAAGTGTAAGGAAATTGCCTAGTGAGGAAAAAGGACTGAGAAATGCTTTTTGGAAGAGTGGGATGGGATGGAACATTTAATGTCAGGACAGGAAGTGAGGGGAGATCTTGTCAACACAAACGTGTAATAGAAATCATGTCTGACAGCAGTTCTAATCCTTCCTTCTAATCTAGGGCAGCATAGTGGTGGTGTAGTGGTTAGAACATTCACGTAGCAGCAAAAAGGGTCACTGGTTCAAATCCCGACCACGACATCTGCCTGGAGTTTCCATGTTCTCCCAGTGTCTGCATGGTTTTCCTCCAGGTACTCAGGTTTCCTCCCACACTCCAAAGACCTACTGTTAGGTTAATTGGATCCTGTCCCAATTGGCTCAATATTTATGTGTGTACGGCTGTGTGTCCTAAGCATGTTGAGATCCTACAGGGTAAATGACCGCACCAGCCAGGAAGACACTGGCTGCAAAAAACACCTAGAGGCGATTCAGTTTGCATGTGTAGCCCTATACAAGTCACTCATTCATTCATTCCTCACTGTCCAAAACAAAAGAGAATATTATTGTCTCAAGTTCTACTTAAAAAATACAGTTTGCTCATCCAGAGAGGGTGATGATAAATATCACACTGAAAGATGTAAAAACAAGCCTAAAGATATATAGTATAATGTAGTTTTTATTTTCATTTTGACATGGCTGTCCTATAGTCAGGACTTGATAACACCATTATAGGTATCCATAAACATAAGGTAATAGTTGGGTTTGAAACTCCAATCAAAATGTATTTTTCTGTGTAGAATAGGGTAGGTTTGGGATTTCTGTGTGTGTTTCCTTTGGCAAAATTACCCATAACTTCTTTTGGGGTAGGGGGGTATCTCAAACAAACAGCAAAAAAAAAATTTTTTTTTAGTAAATTATTAGAAGACCTGGCAGGTTCGCTATTGCTGCTTGTGTCCCCATTGCATTCCCACTTACTTGTAACCAGAAGAATCACCGTAACAAGGACGCAGACAGTGGTACCTGACAGAGCGTTTAATCCTTAGCCACGCTATCCAAAATCTAAAACTATTTATCTCTACAATCACAAGTGCATAAACATGTCTGCTTATATTACCATGTCTGACATTTTATGAAACATGCAAAGTCCTAAACACTTGCTTATCTCAAGAGAGAAGCAGCAATTTGCTGGAAAATGTAATTTGGCACGATGACTTTTAGCCTAATAAATAGTGGCAAGGTGTGTCTGCTATGGTTACAGCATATCCATAGGCAAGGAATGTGTTATTTTTGCTGTGCTGCATCAAGATCTTCCAAAGCAGGGTCAATCATGGGTCTCTACTGATTGTTTGGTCATCCTTTTGCTCTGGTCAGGATCCTTACCAGTAATCAAGTGCCAAAGTAAAAAAAAAAAATTATATTTACTGTCTAGAAGGCTCTGTCTATGCCCATTAAATAAAATGTGTTAGCAAATATGGTTAGCATAATGGGGGAGATTTACTAAAACTGGACACTCAGAATCTGGTGAAGCTGTACATGGTAGCCAATTCGCTTCTAACTTCAGCTTGTTCATTTAGGTTTTGACAATAAAACCTGGAAGCTGATTGGTTTCTATGCAGAGCTGCACCAGATTGTGCACTCTCCAGTTTTAGTAAATAAGCCTCAATATGAAAAGATTGCTTTTGGTGCTCTAAGGCAGGCCATAGATGGTGAAAATGATTTAAATGTGCATAATTCCCCCATCAACACAGACAGTGCTGACAGGGGAATCCCTCATGCCGTGCTATTGTCAGTTGTCCCCACCAGAAGAAGACACTATCACCTCAACATATTAAAATGCTTTGCTCTGTTCTCCCAAGTCTGTCCTGCAAATGGCAGGATGTACCCAGCGCTAAATGTACAGCCCTGGAAACCCACAAGCAAGCACTTTTGACCGCCCTGCTCATCCAAACATGTGCAATCTGCTCTTCTTTAGGCTGCATTCACACCTAGGCGTTTTTACGCCCGACGCTATTGCAGCCTGAAATACGCTGGAGGGGTGATTTAACATTGTCCGCTATGGAGATGGTTCACATCTCCACACCGAAACGCCGTACGTTTGAAGCTCAAAACAAGTCCCGGACCCTTTTTTTCAGGTGGCTTCGGCGTTCGGGCATAGCCGACAATGTTAAATTCACCCCTCCAGCGAAAACAAGGCTAAAAAAGGACGCGTTTTGTCGTGGCAAATCGCGGGACAAAACGCAGCAATTTGTAGAGGCAAATCGCGGTACAATACGCCGTGCTATAGTGTTAATGCAGCCTAACTCTCACAAAAACACTGAGCTGTAAGAGAGAATGTACAGCACGTGTGATGGAGGAGAAATCGGGAGTGTTTATTTGTAGATTTACAGGGCAACACAACTTTAGATTAATTAATATATGCCATATCTGTAAGATCCCCTTGGAAGCTTGATAAGACTATAAGGCCGCGTACACACGACCGGTTTCCTCAGCAGAATCCATCAAGAAACTCGGTGGGAGAGCTTTTTTGCCGAGGAAACCGGTCGTGTGTAAATTTTTCTTAGAGGAAACTGTCCAGGAACTCGACAAGCAAAAAAGAGAGCAAGTTCTCTTTTTCCTCGACGGGAGTCCAAATTGGCTCGTCATGTTCCTCGTTGGGCTGCTTTTCGACGAGAAACTCGAGCGTGTGTATGCTAAGAAACCCGTGCACCCTCGGTAAAAGTAGTATTTGTAATGGAAATAGCACATTTGTCACGCTGTAACAGACTGAAAAGTGCAAATGTCTCTTATCAAACTTTTACCTAACACGCAGTAACATGAGATTAGCAAAAGCAGCCCCAAGGGTTGTGCCAGTGGAATCGAACTTCCCCTGCCGTTGTATATGTTGAAGTCACTGCGTTTGAGAACGAGGAGATTTGGTCTTTGTTAGATATGTGCATTCCCGTTCGTACGAATGTTATTTTCGTACGAAAATGTTCATTTTCGTACCCGCGGGATAATGTGTACATACGAAAACGGTAAAGCACCAAAATACAAAAACGACGGGATAACGGATGAGCCGCATAACGAACGACCGCAAATACGAACGAACGATCCGACGGAAAAAAAACGACAAAACGAAAATGGCAAAATAACGAAAATGAAATCTGTATCAAGAGGTTTGCATTGTGTATTTTGTTTGAATCCGTTTTGTGTTCGTTTTCAGTTGTATGTTCATTCATTGTTCAATGACATCTATAACAAAAGAATTTCATTATGTATATTGAATGAATTCCTTTTTCTTTTTTCTGTGTATTCAAAATACTGAAGGCAATTTTTTTGTTATAGGTGTCATATCAACATACGAAAATAACAAAAGAAACTTGTTCAAATGCAAATCTTTTGTTTATGTTTTTTTTAATGGCCAGAGAGTTAGGCTGACCATACATGATACAATTTTCTGTGCAATTTTCTTTAGATTTACCTTCAACTATGTAGTGCAAGGGCCTGCCTGATTGCATACAATTGAAAGTGTTGTTTAGTTTGACCTCATATATGGTTTTTGGTAAATCTAAAAGAAAACAAACAAATTTTCCTGAGAACGATCGGAGAACGATCGTTTTTATGTTTGTTGTTAAAATAGTCTGACCAAGTGTATGGGGCTTAACAATAGTATTGTTAAGCCCCATACACTTGGTCAGACTATTTTAACAACAAACATAAAAACGATCGTTTTCCGATCGTTCTCAGAAAATTTGTTTGTTTTTAAACTGCATCAGAAAACCATTTTTGGGTTCAGAAGTCTGGCCAACTGATCTCCCTTCAGATGAAAATCCACAGAAAAGTTTATTAGGCTTTACTGTACAAGTGTACTCACTACTCTAGTACTCAGCACAAAAGAGAAGCTGCTTTCAGTCACTGAGGCTGGCCATACATGTTCAATTTTCTTGTACAATTTTCTTTTAGATTTACCAAAAACCATATATGAGGTCAAACTAAACAACACTTTCAATTGTATGCAATCAGGCAGGCCCTTGCACTACATAGTTGAAGGTAAATCTAAAGAAAATTGCACAGAAAATTGTATCATGTATGGCCAGCCTAACTCTCTGGCAATTAAAAAAAACCATAAACAAAAGATTTGCATTTGAACCTGTTTCTTTTGTTATTTTCGTATGTTGATATGACACCTATAACAGAAAAAGGAATTCATTCAATATACATAATGAAATTCTTTTGTTATAGATGTCATTGAACAATGAACATACAACTGACACTAACAAAAGAAAAGCATTCAAGATACACATAATGCAAATTGACGAAAATCCACGATAATTATTGTCTAACAAGAAACGAACATGAATTAAACAGAATAACGAATCATCCCGCATGTACGAAAATAAAACGGTAACGGAAATACGAAACGATCGGAATACGAAAAAATCACGCCATACGACAAACGAACGGGAAAACGGGCGTCTTACGAAAAACGAACGGAAACGAACAGACGGGACCATACGAAACGGAACAAAAAAAAACGAAAAAAAATTCTGTGCACATGTCTAGTCTTTGTCATGGACCGTGAAATCATACTTCATGTATTACATAAGATAACACATTATGGATAGGACATATTGCAGGATGCCTTTGGACATTATGAGGTGTCTGTCTAGATGGGGATTGAACTGAATCATTCTATTGAGGACTATTGAAAGGCTAAGGCGCTTGTGAAAGACATTCATTGTCCAGTGTGTAGAGGTGTTAAGCCAGTCGGCTCTTTGACCTTTCTATTGTGTGATAACACTGTTTTGAGCCTTTTGATTATCAGGAGTATTGGATTAGCATGTCATTATCTAAAAAAGTGTGATATCTCAGATGTAGTAATGACCTCCTCTCTATGCGGAGACAAGCTGGCTAGAAAACGTATTCTGTTAACTTCACTGATGTCATTGTCTACAGGAATGTCATTCTCTCTGAGGTAGTAAAGTCATGCTAAATACATCGGTGCCGAAATGCCTCTGTATGGAAACCCCAGTGTGTGAAAAGGGGGTGGAGATTTCATTGTTCTTTGATTGATGGAAGCTGTAACCTGTATATAACCAGCTGAGTGTTTCAATAAAGTTGAGTTCTGGTTCAACATTCATACAACTCGTTTGGTGTGTGTTCTTCATGGATCCAATCAGCACATAGCTGTAGGTTGGATCCTGGAATCTTGGATGACTGGACCATCAGATGTTGCAAGCTGCAATCTGATCCGATAGAAGCAGAGGAGTGTCGGGAGAGCAGGACCTGGGCGAGAAAGGGTCTCGTCACATTGGTGGCAGCAGTGGGATTTGCTCTCCAGTTACTGGGACAACTCCAAACCACCACCATGAATGACCAGCTATGCAGCCTGCAGGAGAACCATGCTAAAAGATTTGCTTGAAGAGCCGTGGAGGGACTGGTGGGAAGAACAAGGCCACCCTGATCATTACGCTAGCCGAGATGGATCAGAGGGATGGTGATGCAGGACCCCAGTCAGTTGAAGACTTGGTCCAGCAGCGAGTTCAACAGCGGTTGGCATTATATGGTGCTAACCCATCAGAGACTGCCAGACAGGAGGCCATTAGAGACATCCAGCTGCAGGATGAGCGACAACAGAAAGAACTAAAGCGCCAAGAGAGAGAACGAGAGCGGCAACAGAGAGAACGAGAGCGACAACAGAGAGAACGAGAGTGGCAACATGAGCTGGAATTTGCCTACAAACAGCTGCTAGACTCCGCTCAGCAGCAGGATGGGGCTCCCTTTACCTGGGTCTATGAGGAAATATCAGCTGACAACACTGAAATTCTGGCTGAAATCCTGGCTGAAGAATCGTCCATGTGGCAGGGTAACAGTGTGCTTTGCCAACCTGTCCCTGCAGCTATGGACCCGGAGGTCTTATGGCGGATGCAGCAAGTGCTGACTGACCTTGATGATCCTGTTTCTGCAGGGGATGATCTTGAATGGAGGAATGTGCCTGTCCAGCAGTATGCCAGTGAATCGGCAGTGGAAAATCTGGAGATTGCTATTCCCAAAGCTGAAGTACTGACCACAGGGCCGAGCTCTGCTAACCTCTGCTCAGTACCTATAGCATCTTCTGGGTTACATGGACAGGAGATGGTGAACCTCTATCCCCAGACACCAGTTGCAGAGACAGGGGATTTAATAGATTTTTCTGCTGAGGAAGAACAACCTGAGGAGCCTCCAGCAGAAGAGCTGGGATCAGGCACAAACTTCACTGTGCTCTGCCCAGCACCAAGGGCAGTATTTGTGGAGTTACAAGGAACTTCCCCAGCTGAAGCGCTGGTCACCGGACAGAGGGTTCAAGACCTCTGCCCCACCCCTGTGGCAGTTTCAGAGGTTCAGGGTGAGAAGGTGGTGATCACGCCCCAGCTGCAGATTACAGAATGTATGGACTGTTCAGAGGATGTTACGGATTGTGCACCCCCACCAGAAGTGCTGGCAACAGGGCAGAGTGCCAGCCATCTTTGCCCAGCATCGGGACCAACTGTGGAGTTCCAGGGAGCCGGGGCGGTTGGCCCCCCTCCCCAGCAACCAGCTGAGGTGGTAAAGCTCTTATTCCCAGCTGAATCACTGGCAGCAGGACAGGATGCTACTGGCGGCTGCACCCCACTACAGCTTGAGTGGATATCGGTGGATGGGACTGTGGTCTCCACTCACAGCAACCCAGCGGAAGAGCTGGCAACAGAGCAGAGTGCCCCGGGCCTCTGCTTTTACCTAACAGAAGAGGGGGTTCCTGTGGTAGTGGATGGGACTTCGATCTTCACTGACTCAACCCCAGAAAATGATACGGCCCTGAGACAGGAGGATGTCGGCTTGGCTTTACAAGCATCAGGGGATTTTCACCTAGCACCAGTGGTTGGGACTTCAGTCTCCACTGGTATACCCCAGGAATGGTGGCCAGTTGGCCCAGATCCCCAACAGCATGATGAACTGAGCCCGGCCACCCTGTCTTCTCTCCAGCGGCTGAAAGGACTCCAGGGAGAAGGGCCAGTCCAGGCCTCGCCCCAGCGGCAGGCGTATTCCCTGAGAGAGGCAGAGGATGGCGGGGTGAGTAATGCTCTGTTTGGACTAAATTATTTGGGGTACTGTATGGATACTGGCATTGGGGGACTGGAACTACTGACGAAGTTCAGAGTCAACCCATCTGGTGTCTCCTACTGTGTTAGTCTCCTGTGACTTGCCTAGCTGGGACAGGGGCTTTTGGAGAGGACTGAATGCGAGCCTCTTGCCATCCGATTATGGGCCAGGGCCTCAAAGCAGGAAGGCGGATGGGGTATCCTGGCAGACGGTCCTGGAACCTTAAGACAACTTGTCCAACATCCTCGAGTTGACCCGTGTGGGTCCCACTGCGGCTGTTGGACTATTTCCCAGGGGGAGTAATGTCATGGACCGTGAAATCATACTTCATGTATTACATAAGATAACACATTATGGATAGGACATATTGCAGGATGCCTTTGGACATTATGAGGTGTCTGTCTAGATGGGGATTGAACTGAATCAGACTATTGAGGACTATTGAAAGGCTAAGTGGCTTGTGAAAGACATTCATTGTCCAGTGTGTAGAGGTGTTAAGCCAGTCGGCTCTTTGACCATTCTATTGTGTGATAACACTGTTTTGAGCCTTTCGATTATCTGGATAACTGGACCATCAGATGTTGCAAGCTGCAATCTGATCCGATAGAAGCAGAGGAGTGTCGGGAGAGCAGGACCTGGGCGAGAAAGGGTCTCGTCACAGTCTTTAACGTGTGTACAAAAGACAGCTTGTCAAGTTCCTTGACAAGCCTAACAAGGAACTCGACGAGGAAAATGATGTGTTTCGCCCGACAAGTTCCTCAGTCGTGTGTATGAGGCCTAAAAGGTACCACAACAACTCTGTATTTTTCTGATTAGACCAAGCCGTGAGGTGGGTCAGTGGCATCATTATCCCCACCTTGGCCAATCAGAGAATACTTTGCATTCAAAGACCAAAGAAACAACATTTCCCATTACTGAATTAGTAGCAAGTAATATAATGTGAGAAGTCAATGGCTGAATCTGAGACCACCAGAATGAATTTTTTTCTCTGTCACTGATGTAATGTGGGTGCCCTATGAGTTGGCATTGTGCTGCTATAACACTGAACCTCCTGCCTGTCTTCAAAATATCACTGACCTCAGTGTGTCTGACTCTGACTCATGCACTGACTAGGGACAATCTGAGTAATCAAAGTATTGTTAATTTCCCTATGTCCTCCCACCACCAGTGTCATGCATCGTGTAATGCTCATGAATCAGGGCTTTTTCTTTTAAGGAAAAACTTTAGGAGGAAATAGCAAACATTAATGCTGACAACGGCTAGTATACTATAATAGAAGCTATGTATTGTTTATAGGGAATGGAAATTTTTCCAGGACTGCATAGAATATAAAGTAGATGTACACTGTAACTCAATGACTTTTAGTTGGCTAAAGCACTGTGTAACATAAACAACTGCTATTTTTTTAAGTAAAATATGTCTCTTCTCCCTTTTTTCCTCCTTTTTTCAAAGTGCTGCATTTCTTATGGAGGAATTGCCAACAATGAACCATGCTTGTGTAATGGATGTTGGAACAGGTATTTTGAAACCTGAGCAACATGGTGACAACACAAGAGAGGAATTGTGAAAGAGGGAAATAGGTTGTCATATTTTACTAGGAAGTAACTAAACAAGGGTCTTCACAACAGGATCTCAGGTATCATTAAAAAGAAGAACCTACAGATTTAAAATATGAAAACGACATAAATGTACATAAACATGGTAAAGCTATAAGAGTTTTACATTTTTGGGTTTACATACTTTTTTCAGTTTTTCAATATAGTGGGAGAGAGTAAAGATTTCTGTCAAGTGTTTACTTCTCTCTGATACTCCACGGCAGAGAGTTTCATTCACTTTCTGCCTTTGTGACACCAATACAAAAAATGAGCTAAGTCTTTGTCTTCAGTAAAGGAAGATGAGGGCAGCATTTAAAACGCCATGGGGGTTATTTTTAAGAAAGGCAAATCCACTTTGCACTACAAGTGCAAAGTGCACTTGAAAATACACTAAAAGTGCACTTGGAAGTGCAGTCGCTGGAAATCTGATTTAACATTGTCCGCTATGGAGATGGTTCACATCTCCACACCGAAACGCCGTACGTTTGAAGCTCAAAACAAGTCCCGGACCCTTTTTTTCATGTGGCTTCGGCGTTCGGGCATAGCCGACAATGTTAAATTCACCCCTCCAGCGAAAACAAGGCTAAAAAAGGACGCGTTTTGTCGTGGCAAATCGCGGGACAAAACGCAGCAATTTGTAGAGGCAAATCGCGGTACAATACGCCGTGCTATAGTGTTAATGCAGCCTAACTCTCACAAAAACACTGAGCTGTAAGAGAGAATGTACAGCACGTGTGATGGAGGAGAAATCGGGAGTGTTTATTTGTAGATTTACAGGGCAACACAACTTTAGATTAATTAATATATGCCATATCTGTAAGATCCCCTTGGAAGCTTGATAAGACTATAAGGCCGCGTACACACGACCGGTTTCCTCAGCAGAATCCATCAAGAAACTCGGTGGGAGAGCTTTTTTGCCGAGGAAACCGGTCGTGTGTAAATTTTTCTTAGAGGAAACTGTCCAGGAACTCGACAAGCAAAAAAGAGAGCAAGTTCTCTTTTTCCTCGACGGGAGTCCAAATTGGCTCGTCGTGTTCCTCGTTGGGCTGCTTTTCGACGAGAAACTCGAGCGTGTGTATGCTAAGAAACCCGTGCACCCTCGGTAAAAGTAGTATTTGTAATGGAAATAGCACATTTGTCACGCTGTAACAGACTGAAAAGTGCAAATGTCTCTTATCAAACTTTTACCTAACACGCAGTAACATGAGATTAGCAAAAGCAGCCCCGAGGGTTGTGCCAGTGGAATCGAACTTCCCCTGCCGTTGTATATGTTGAAGTCACTGCGTTTGAGAACGAGGAGATTTGGTCTTTGTTAGATATGTGCATTCCCGTTCGTACGAATGTTATTTTCGTACGAAAATGTTCATTTTCGTACCCGCGGGATAATGTGTACATACGAAAACGGTAAAGCACCAAAATACAAAAACGACGGGATAACGGATGAGCCGCATAACGAACGACCGCAAATACGAACGAACGATCCGACGGAAAAAAAACGACAAAATGAAAATGGCAAAATAACGAAAATGAAATCTGTATCAAGAGGTTTGCATTGTGTATTTTGTTTGAATCCGTTTTGTGTTCGTTTTCAGTTGTATGTTCATTCATTGTTCAATGACATCTATAACAAAAGAATTTCATTATGTATATTGAATGAATTCCTTTTTCTTTTTTCTGTGTATTCAAAATACTGAAGGCAATTTTTTTGTTATAGGTGTCATATCAACATACGAAAATAACAAAAGAAACTTGTTCAAATGCAAATCTTTTGTTTATGTTTTTTTTAATGGCCAGAGAGTTAGGCTGACCATACATGATACAATTTTCTGTGCAATTTTCTTTAGATTTACCTTCAACTATGTAGTGCAAGGGCCTGCCTGATTGCATACAATTGAAAGTGTTGTTTAGTTTGACCTCATATATGGTTTTTGGTAAATCTAAAAGAAAACAAACAAATTTTCCTGAGAACGATCGGAGAACGATCGTTTTTATGTTTGTTGTTAAAATAGTCTGACCAAGTGTATGGGGCTTAACAATAGTATTGTTAAGCCCCATACACTTGGTCAGACTATTTTAACAACAAACATAAAAACGATCGTTTTCCGATCGTTCTCAGAAAATTTGTTTGTTTTTAAACTGCATCAGAAAACCATTTTTGGGTTCAGAAGTCTGGCCAACTGATCTCCCTTCAGATGAAAATCCACAGAAAAGTTTATTAGGCTTTACTGTACAAGTGTACTCACTACTCTAGTACTCAGCACAAAAGAGAAGCTGCTTTCAGTCACTGAGGCTGGCCATACATGTTCAATTTTCTTGTACAATTTTCTTTTAGATTTACCAAAAACCATATATGAGGTCAAACTAAACAACACTTTCAATTGTATGCAATCAGGCAGGCCCTTGCACTACATAGTTGAAGGTAAATCTAAAGAAAATTGCACAGAAAATTGTATCATGTATGGCCAGCCTAACTCTCTGGCAATTAAAAAAAACCATAAACAAAAGATTTGCATTTGAACCTGTTTCTTTTGTTATTTTCGTATGTTGATATGACACCTATAACAGAAAAAGGAATTCATTCAATATACATAATGAAATTCTTTTGTTATAGATGTCATTGAACAATGAACATACAACTGACACTAACAAAAGAAAAGCATTCAAGATACACATAATGCAAATTGACGAAAATCCACGATAATTATTGTCTAACAAGAAACGAACATGAATTAAACAGAATAACGAATCATCCCGCATGTACGAAAATAAAACGGTAACGGAAATACGAAACGATCGGAATACGAAAAAATCACGCCATACGACAAACGAACGGGAAAACGGGCGTCTTACGAAAAACGAACGGAAACGAACAGACGGGACCATACGAAACGGAACAAAAAAAAACGAAAAAAAATTCTGTGCACATGTCTAGTCTTTGTCATGGACCGTGAAATCATACTTCATGTATTACATAAGATAACACATTATGGATAGGACATATTGCAGGATGCCTTTGGACATTATGAGGTGTCTGTCTAGATGGGGATTGAACTGAATCATTCTATTGAGGACTATTGAAAGGCTAAGGCGCTTGTGAAAGACATTCATTGTCCAGTGTGTAGAGGTGTTAAGCCAGTCGGCTCTTTGACCTTTCTATTGTGTGATAACACTGTTTTGAGCCTTTTGATTATCAGGAGTATTGGATTAGCATGTCATTATCTAAAAAAGTGTGATATCTCAGATGTAGTAATGACCTCCTCTCTATGCGGAGACAAGCTGGCTAGAAAACGTATTCTGTTAACTTCACTGATGTCATTGTCTACAGGAATGTCATTCTCTCTGAGGTAGTAAAGTCATGCTAAATACATCGGTGCCGAAATGCCTCTGTATGGAAACCCCAGTGTGTGAAAAGGGGGTGGAGATTTCATTGTTCTTTGATTGATGGAAGCTGTAACCTGTATATAACCAGCTGAGTGTTTCAATAAAGTTGAGTTCTGGTTCAACATTCATACAACTCGTTTGGTGTGTGTTCTTCATGGATCCAATCAGCACATAGCTGTAGGTTGGATCCTGGAATCTTGGATGACTGGACCATCAGATGTTGCAAGCTGCAATCTGATCCGATAGAAGCAGAGGAGTGTCGGGAGAGCAGGACCTGGGCGAGAAAGGGTCTCGTCACATTGGTGGCAGCAGTGGGATTTGCTCTCCAGTTACTGGGACAACTCCAAACCACCACCATGAATGACCAGCTATGCAGCCTGCAGGAGAACCATGCTAAAAGATTTGATTGAAGAGCCGTGGAGGGACTGGTGGGAAGAACAAGGCCACCCTGATCATTACGCTAGCCGAGATGGATCAGAGGGATGGTGATGCAGGACCCCAGTCAGTTGAAGACTTGGTCCAGCAGCGAGTTCAACAGCGGTTGGCATTATATGGTGCTAACCCATCAGAGACTGCCAGACAGGAGGCCATTAGAGACATCCAGCTGCAGGATGAGCGACAACAGAAAGAACTAAAGCGCCAAGAGAGAGAACGAGAGCGGCAACAGAGAGAACGAGAGCGACAACAGAGAGAACGAGAGTGGCAACATGAGCTGGAATTTGCCTACAAACAGCTGCTAGACTCCGCTCAGCAGCAGGATGGGGCTCCCTTTACCTGGGTCTATGAGGAAATATCAGCTGACAACACTGAAATTCTGGCTGAAATCCTGGCTGAAGAATCGTCCATGTGGCAGGGTAACAGTGTGCTTTGCCAACCTGTCCCTGCAGCTATGGACCCGGAGGTCTTATGGCGGATGCAGCAAGTGCTGACTGACCTTGATGATCCTGTTTCTGCAGGGGATGATCTTGAATGGAGGAATGTGCCTGTCCAGCAGTATGCCAGTGAATCGGCAGTGGAAAATCTGGAGATTGCTATTCCCAAAGCTGAAGTACTGACCACAGGGCCGAGCTCTGCTAACCTCTGCTCAGTACCTATAGCATCTTCTGGGTTACATGGACAGGAGATGGTGAACCTCTATCCCCAGACACCAGTTGCAGAGACAGGGGATTTAATAGATTTTTCTGCTGAGGAAGAACAACCTGAGGAGCCTCCAGCAGAAGAGCTGGGATCAGGCACAAACTTCACTGTGCTCTGCCCAGCACCAAGGGCAGTATTTGTGGAGTTACAAGGAACTTCCCCAGCTGAAGCGCTGGTCACCGGACAGAGGGTTCAAGACCTCTGCCCCACCCCTGTGGCAGTTTCAGAGGTTCAGGGTGAGAAGGTGGTGATCACGCCCCAGCTGCAGATTACAGAATGTATGGACTGTTCAGAGGATGTTACGGATTGTGCACCCCCACCAGAAGTGCTGGCAACAGGGCAGAGTGCCAGCCATCTTTGCCCAGCATCGGGACCAACTGTGGAGTTCCAGGGAGCCGGGGCGGTTGGCCCCCCTCCCCAGCAACCAGCTGAGGTGGTAAAGCTCTTATTCCCAGCTGAATCACTGGCAGCAGGACAGGATGCTACTGGCGGCTGCACCCCACTACAGCTTGAGTGGATATCGGTGGATGGGACTGTGGTCTCCACTCACAGCAACCCAGCGGAAGAGCTGGCAACAGAGCAGAGTGCCCCGGGCCTCTGCTTTTACCTAACAGAAGAGGGGGTTCCTGTGGTAGTGGATGGGACTTCGATCTTCACTGACTCAACCCCAGAAAATGATACGGCCCTGAGACAGGAGGATGTCGGCTTGGCTTTACAAGCATCAGGGGATTTTCACCTAGCACCAGTGGTTGGGACTTCAGTCTCCACTGGTATACCCCAGGAATGGTGGCCAGTTGGCCCAGATCCCCAACAGCATGATGAACTGAGCCCGGCCACCCTGTCTTCTCTCCAGCGGCTGAAAGGACTCCAGGGAGAAGGGCCAGTCCAGGCCTCGCCCCAGCGGCAGGCGTATTCCCTGAGAGAGGCAGAGGATGGCGGGGTGAGTAATGCTCTGTTTGGACTAAATTATTTGGGGTACTGTATGGATACTGGCATTGGGGGACTGGAACTACTGACGAAGTTCAGAGTCAACCCATCTGGTGTCTCCTACTGTGTTAGTCTCCTGCCAAAAGGGGAGATGTGTGACTTGCCTAGCTGGGACAGGGGCTTTTGGAGAGGACTGAATGCGAGCCTCTTGCCATCCGATTATGGGCCAGGGCCTCAAAGCAGGAAGGCGGATGGGGTATCCTGGCAGACGGTCCTGGAACCTTAAGACAACTTGTCCAACATCCTCGAGTTGACCCGTGTGGGTCCCACTGCGGCTGTTGGACTATTTCCCAGGGGGAGTAATGTCATGGACCGTGAAATCATACTTCATGTATTACATAAGATAACACATTATGGATAGGACATATTGCAGGATGCCTTTGGACATTATGAGGTGTCTGTCTAGATGGGGATTGAACTGAATCAGACTATTGAGGACTATTGAAAGGCTAAGTGGCTTGTGAAAGACATTCATTGTCCAGTGTGTAGAGGTGTTAAGCCAGTCGGCTCTTTGACCATTCTATTGTGTGATAACACTGTTTTGAGCCTTTCGATTATCTGGATAACTGGACCATCAGATGTTGCAAGCTGCAATCTGATCCGATAGAAGCAGAGGAGTGTCGGGAGAGCAAGACCTGGGCGAGAAAGGGTCTCGTCACAGTCTTTAACGTGTGTACAAAAGACAGCTTGTCAAGTTCCTTGACAAGCCTAACAAGGAACTCGACGAGGAAAATGATGTGTTTCGCCCGACAAGTTCCTCAGTCGTGTGTATGAGGCCTAAAAGGTACCACAACAACTCTGTATTTTTCTGATTAGACCAAGCCGTGAGGTGGGTCAGTGGCATCATTATCCCCACCTTGGCCAATCAGAGAATACTTTGCATTCAAAGACCAAAGAAACAACATTTCCCATTACTGAATTAGTAGCAAGTAATATAATGTGAGAAGTCAATGGCTGAATCTGAGACCACCAGAATGAATTTTTTTCTCTGTCACTGATGTAATGTGGGTGCCCTATGAGTTGGCATTGTGCTGCTATAACACTGAACCTCCTGCCTGTCTTCAAAATATCACTGACCTCAGTGTGTCTGACTCTGACTCATGCACTGACTAGGGACAATCTGAGTAATCAAAGTATTGTTAATTTCCCTATGTCCTCCCACCACCAGTGTCATGCATCGTGTAATGCTCATGAATCAGGGCTTTTCTTTTAAGGGAAAACTTTAGGAGGAAATAGCAAACATTAATGCTGACAACGGCTAGTATACTATAATAGAAGCTATGTATTGTTTATAGGGAATGGAAATTTTTCCAGGACTGCATAGAATATAAAGTAGATGTACACTGTAACTCAATGACTTTTAGTTGGCTAAAGCACTGTGTAACATAAACAACTGCTATTTTTTTAAGTAAAATATGTCTCTTCTCCCTTTTTTCCTCCTTTTTTCAAAGTGCTGCATTTCTTATGGAGGAATTGCCAACAATGAACCATGCTTGTGTAATGGATGTTGGAACAGGTATTTTGAAACCTGAGCAACATGGTGACAACACAAGAGAGGAATTGTGAAAGAGGGAAATAGGTTGTCATATTTTACTAGGAAGTAACTAAACAAGGGTCTTCACAACAGGATCTCAGGTATCATTAAAAAGAAGAACCTACAGATTTAAAATATGGAAAACGACATAAATGTACATAAACATGGTAAAGCTATAAGAGTTTTACATTTTTGGGTTTACATACTTTTTTCAGTTTTTCAATATAGTGGGAGAGAGTAAAGATTTCTGTCAAGTGTTTACTTCTCTCTGATACTCCACGGCAGAGAGTTTCATTCACTTTCTGCCTTTGTGACACCAATACAAAAAATGAGCTAAGTCTTTGTCTTCAGTAAAGGAAGATGAGGGCAGCATTTAAAACGCCATGGGGGTTATTTTTAAGAAAGGCAAATCCACTTTGCACTACAAGTGCAAAGTGCACTTGAAAATACACTAAAAGTGCACTTGGAAGTGCAGTCGCTGGAAATCTAGGGGGTAGATCTGAAATGAGGGGAAGCTCTGCTGATTTTATCATCCGATCATGTGCAAGCTAGAATGCAGTTTTTTATTTTCCTTGCATGTCCCCCTCGGATCTACAGCGACTGCACTTCCAAGTGCACTTTCAGTGCACTTTGCACTTGTAGTTTGCACTTGTAGTGCAAAGTGGTACGGTGCTGTCCATTCTACCACACAGTGCTGTCAATGCTACCAGGCTCTTATAGACAAATTAAAAGAAATGTAGTTAGGTACTTTATCACTGTGGCTCATTCTGTGATAACCAGTCAGTGGGGCCACACTGATTCTCCATCAATGGCTGAATGGGCTTGTGAGTTGGACACGAATGAGCTTGTAAAGCATATGATCGTATGGAATGAGGATAAATCTGAATCGCAAAAATGTATGTGGAAGTATGGTCTCATTTCAGAAATTCTTCTGACTTTGACTTAATTTCACTAACGTTTGAGATCAAAATCTTATCCAGGATTGTTCTTTTTCCCCTTTCTTTCCCTCTCATCTTTTTCTCTCCTCTGCTTCTCCCTTTCCTTTTTATTACACTTATTACAACATTTTCTGCATATTTAAATCAAAAGCTAGCATCGTGTTGCCTGCTACCTAGTTATCGTGTTCCTAGCTGATGTTTCTGTTTGGTATCCCTGATTGCACATACCCTTTTTTTTTATCTTACATCTACTGTTTTCTCAATGTAGCCAAGTGTCTTCTGACAACCTGTTGGGTTGTACACTATTTATAATATCGGTTTCTTGTTACCACTGTTTAAAGCTATATACTTCTGTTCTACATGGTATGTTGCTCATCATGTGGTGGATGTATGAACTCGGATACTAGAGGTCCACCCTAAAACTAAAATCCCTGCCTCTACAGACATCGATGCTCCAATGCCGCGTACACACGGTCGTTTTTTGCGATGAAAAAAAACGTCGTTTTTTAAAACGTCATTTAAATTGATCGTGTGTGGGCAAAACGTCGTTCTTTGTCTTAAAAAAAACGACCAAAAAAAAATTCCAACATGCTTGAATTTTTTGTGTCGTTTTTCAAAACGTCGTTTTTTGTTTCACAAAAAGTCACCGTGTGTAGCAAAAACGTCGTTTAAAACGACGTTTTTTAACCCGCGCATGCCCAGAAGCTAGTTATGAAGCGAGCTTCAATGGAAAAGAGTGGTGAACGTAACCTCGCTTTTTGTGAAAAAAACGATGGTGTGTATGCAACATCGTCTTTGAAAGTGACGTTTCAAAAACGTCGTTTTTTACTTCACAAAAAACGTTGTTTTTTTTCATCGCAAAAAACGACCGTGTGTACGCGGCATAACATTAACCTATCTGACCCTGTAAAGAAGAAATCGCTATACATACCTTTTCTGCAGGTGATTCAACCCGATCCCACGCCACGGCTTTGTTGTGGAGGAGGGTGCAGAGGACATGTCTGACAATGGAAACCCCAATAGTAACTCTATGGGTGATGTCACTTCCCATTAATTTCATTTCACAGCCGTTGTCATCTGTGTCCTCTGCAGAGCTTCTGCCACTGGAGATCGGGTCGGATCGGCTTCAGAATGTCCATGCCTGTAGATGCAGGGATTTTAGTTTTAGGGTGGACTTACAATTTAAACATAAAAGCACTGTAGGCAGTTTTCGTACATATTTTCTAAACTTTTTCAACTGTTCCTGCACTCATATACAAAAGTTCTAGAAGCATATTTTAAATGTGTATTCAAGCTTTAAGCATTTTTGTTGTAGCAAAGGAATGCACCAGGGGCAAGAGATAATGTCTTAAGCCCTGTACACATGACCAGTTTTCCCGTCGGAATAAACTCTGATGGTTTTTCCGACGGAATTCCGCTCAAGCTGTCTTGCATACACACGGTCAAACCAAACTCTGACCGTCAAGAATGCGGTGACGTACAACAGTACGACGAGCCGAGAAAAAATAAGTTCATTGCTTCCGAGCATGCGTCGACTTGATTCTGAGCATGGGTTGTTTTTAGTCCGTCGGAATTGCATCTAGACGAAACATCTGAAAAATTGAGAACATGTTCTCTATCTAATTCCATCTGAATTTCAGAGGGAAAAAATCCAATGGGGCATACACACAGATGGAATATCCGATAAATAGATTCCATCTGACTTTTTCTGTCGAAAATTTCGCTTGTGTGTATTAGAGGCTTAAAAACACCTGAAAAGACTCCCAAAAAATTGCATTTTCAGGCATTTCTATTCAAGTCTATGGGGCCACAAACGCCCAATTCTGCCTCAAAAGTAGCTCATGTAGCTTTTGGAGTGTCAGGCATCAAGCTTCAGGCACCTGAGCAGTCACCACAAAAAAACATGGAAATTTGGATGCTGAGCATTTTACAACTTCAGTCTTCAGGGTACAAAATGGTCAGGTGTCAATGGGGCCTAACTATTCCCCAAAACAAAATAACCTCTTTTGGTTGAAGTTGATGACCCTGTCAAAGCAAGATCAAAATACCCTTTCAGTGGCTTGTGTCTTAAGCCTCGTACACACGCATGGTTTTCTTGGCCAGAGTAAGCAAAAAAACTGCGGCACAGATTTCTTGCCGAGTATACCGAGCGTGTGTAAGAGGCTTTGAGGTATCTCGTTGAGAAAACTGCCCAGAATCTAGACGATAAAAATAGAGAAACTGCTCTCTATTTTTTCGTCAGGATTCTCGGCAGTATTTTCCTGCCGAGAAACCCGAGCGTGTGTATACTTGCCTGTCTCAATGGAAACCCGTGCATGCTTGAAATGACTTTGACGCATGCGCGGTAGCTTCCAAGGCATAGGTAGGGTGAAGCAAGACGGTGGCGACGGCATCGAATGTGATGAGAGCATGCTCGTCGTAGTCGATGACGTCACCACGTCACCACGTTCTTTTGAATCGTACGTGTGTGCACTCGGCTGGCAAGAAAATCTTGCCAGGAATCTCATCAGGAACATTTTTTTTTTCCTGACGAGAATCCTGGCCATGTGTACAGGGCTTTAGAAATGCTTCATGTTGCTGGTCCCCAGCTGCTACAGGTATCTCACACTTCCCTGCTATATAATGGCCCAGATTCACAGAGAGATGGGTGCACATTACGCCGCCGTAGTGCAAACGCCATACGCCATGCCAACGTAGCGCGGAGAGGTAAGCATTGCATTCAGAAAGCCAGTGCTCCCAACGCTGCGCCAGCGTGGTGTGGGTTTCGAAGGCACAGGCCGGCGTAGGTGGAAGTGGGCGTGACCCCATGCAAATTATGGTCCGAGCATGGTGCAGTGTTTAACGCCGGGCGTATCACGAACTGCGCATGTGCCGTGACGTTGCTGTGATGTGGACGCATGGACAGCACCCTTATGCGCCTGCTAACAAACTTAACGTACGCCCAGCCAGACACGTCCAACACACAATACGCCGGCTTGTGTTCCCTGGTGCAGACCTTTGCATGCCTGTTGCCGGGTTGCACCTCATCTATGGGGAATAACTTTACGCCGGACGTACAACCTACACGCACCTCGCGTAGCATGCGTCGGGTGCACTCACGTTCGTGAATCGCCGTATTTCCCTCATTTGCATGTTTGAATGCCTAATCAATGGGAGCAGCAACATGCGTCCAGCCCATATGAACGCCCACGCTACGCCGGCGTGTGCAAGCTACGTTGGCGTAGGGTGGCCAGTTTTTAGGCGTATGTTGGTTTGTGGGTCTGGCGCACACGTGCGCCAGTGCACATTTGCACTTACGTCGGCGTAATGTGCTATGCGTCGGCGTAATGTGCTATGCGTCGGCGTAAGTGCTTTGTGAATCTGGGCCGATGTGTTTTACTTCACTACAGTCTATGGGCCAGATTCAGGAACAGTTAGGCTGGCGGATCCAGTGATCCGCCAGCCTAACTGTCACTTTGAGCCGGCGTTTTTGTTTTCTGTAACCAGAAAACAAGAAACGCCGGGTTAAAGCTCCGATGCGATCAGCGTAACTGAGTTTCGCCATCGCATCGTTACTTCAACTTAAAAATGGCGCCGGGGGCGTTCCCGCCGATTTCCGCTCAAAAAATATGTTAATGAGCTGAAATCGGCAATTCACGAGCGAATTCCGGCGCGACGCAATGACGGTACGATGTTTCCGGAAGCGATACGCGGTGCGAAGATATACCTACATGGGGTTGGAGTATCCTATGTTAGGTATAGGCGTCGTCATCGCGTCGGGAAAAAAAAAAAAACGTCGCTTGCGTAAAAAGATCATGAATGGGAATGTGACGTCATTGACGTTCATTTACAGAATTTGGAGCATGCGCACGGGGATGCTTTGACACTCGACGCATGCGCAGTACGTTCGCGGCGGGATCGCGCTTAGTTTAAATACTACACGCCCCGTACCCGCCCAATTTGAATTCCGCCGGCTCATTTTCGTTACGCTGCCGCAACTTTAGGAGCAAGTGCTTCGTGAATGACAGCACTTGCTGCTAAAATTTCGGCAGAGTAACGTAAATGAGAAGCGTTACTCCAGAGCAAAGATGCTCCCATCTACCTGAATCTGGCCCTATGTGAGCAGTTGGGAGGAACCACAGCATGTGGTCGGAGAACAGGCATTCAACACACACAGAAGTGACCGGGGATTAGCAAAGCTGAAGATTTTTAAGACATAGACCACCAAAAAGGTAGCTTACTTTTTACAGGGAGGTTTTCACTTTGTTCTGAAGTGGCAGGGTCACTTTAAATCTATAGAACACACATTATTTTCAATTCCCACTGAGATTAATAAAGGAGAGTATGGAACAAAATAGCGTTCTCTTTACACAATCCACTTAACATTTAGTTAAAATAAATAAGTAATAAACCCCTTTAAACTGGGGATTTACCATGGTAGGTTAGTAAACAGATGCACTTGTTCATTTGTCCAAGCTCTCATCTTGGCCGCCTTCCAGATACAAATAAACATAAAATACAAAGCCGCAAACACCACAGAGCACTACATCACACCACACTGCACAGCTCAGATAGAACAGAGTGGATGTAGGAACCAGACAGACACTTCTGGGAGTCTGCGAAGGAATGAACATCTACATGGATGAGCCCGAAGCTCTAAATTGGAAGAAAGGAAAATTGGAGGTGTTAACATGGACATGCATGAGGCAAGCTGAAATGTTTTTCTTAGGAGAGGTGGCAAAATAATTAGCGAGCAATAGAATTACTCATTAGTAGCACATAGGATGACATTACTGCTGGAAATTGTGAAATCAGCTTCAGATCTTCTTATTTCGACAGACAAGGCCTTGAATGAAATGTCGCATCACTGTCACGTCATATGTGATGACATTCTAAGGGCCACTGGAAACTCTATATTTCATTAACCACTTAAGACCCAGACCTTTATGCAGGTAAAGGGCCTGGCCAGTTTTTGCGATTCGGCACTGCGACGCTTTTACTGACAATTGCGCGGTCGTGCGATGTGGCTCCCAAACAAAATTGGTGTCCTTTTTTTCCCACAAATAGAGCTTTCTTTTAGTGGTATTTGATCACCTCTGCGGTTTAAATTTTGTGCTATAAACAAAAATAAAGCGACAATTAACCACTTCCCGCCCGGCCAATAGCAGATTTACGGCCGGGAAGTGGTTATGAAATCGTGACTAGACGTTCTGAAACGTTTTAGCACGATTTCAATGCCGCGCGCGCCCGTGGGGGCGCGCAGCGCGGCGATCGTTGATGCGGGGTGTCAGTCTGACACCCTGCATCACCGATCTCGGTAACGAGTCTCCGGCGGAGGCTCGCTACCACGTGATCAGCCGTGTCCAATCACGGCTGATCACGATGTAAACAGGAAGAGCCGCCGACGGCTCTTCCTCACTCGCGTCTGACAGACGCGAGTACAGGAGAGCCGATCGGCGGCTCTCCTGACAGGGGGGGTTCGCGCTGATTGTTTATCAGCGCAGCCCCCCCCCTCGTATGCCCATACTAGACCACCAGGGATGCCCACACTGGCAGGGCAAAAAAAAAAAACGTAAAAAAAAAAAAAAAAAACACAGGATAAAAAAATAAATAAAAATACAGGTAAAAAAAAAAAAAGATGCCAGTCAGTGCCCACACATGGGCACTGACTGGCAACATATACATCAGTGCCACCCCTCAAAGTCCATCAGTGCCACCCTGCAGTGTGCTTCAGTGCCACCCCTCCGTGCCAATACATGCCCAGTGCCCACCTATCAGTGCCCATCTGTGCCACCCATAAGTACCCATCAGTGCCACCCATAAGTGCCACCCATGAGTGCCATTCTGTGCCGCCTATGAGTTCCAAGTGCCGCCTATGAGTGCCCATTAGTGCCGCCTATGAGTGCCCATTAGTGCCGCCTATGAGTGCCCATTAGTGCCGCCTAAGAGTGCCCATCTGTGCCGCCTAAGAGTGCCCATCAGTGCCGCCTAAGAGTGCCCATCAGTGCCGCCTAAGAGTGCCCATCAGTGCCACCTATGAGTGCCCATCAGTGCCGCATACCAGCGCCGCCTATCAGTGCCTATCAATGCCACCTCATCGGTGCCCATCAGTACTACCTCATCAGTGCCCATCAGTGCCGCCATATCAGTGCCCGTAATTGAAAGAGAAAACATACTTATTTACAAAAAAGTTAACAGAAAAAAATAAAAATGTATTTTTTTTTCTAAATTTTCAGTCTATTATTAGTTGTTGCGCAAAAAATAAAAACCGCAGAGGCGATCAAATACCACCAAAAGAAAGCTCTATTTGTGGGGAAAAAAGGACGCCAATTTTGTTTGGGTGCAGTGTAGCATGACCGCGCAATTGTCATTCAAAGTGCGACAGTGCTGAAAGCTGAAAATTGGCTTGGGCGGGAAGGTGCGTAAGTTCCTGGTATGGAAGTGGTTAAAAAAAAAATATATATATATATATATATATTTAACTTTTTGCTATAATAAATACCCCCAAAAAAGATATAAAAAAAACATTTTTTTTTTAAGTTTAGGTCGATACGTATTCTTCTACATATTTTTGGTATAAAAAATCGCAATAAGCATTTAACGACTGGTTTTCGCAAAATGTATAGCGTTTACAAAATAGGGGATAGTTTTATGGCATTTTTATTAATATTTTTTTTTTTGCTACTAATGGCGGCGATCAGCGATTTTTTTCATGACTGTGACATTATAGTGGACACATCGAACAATTTTGACACATTTTTGGGACCATTGTAATTTTCACAGCAAAAAATGCTATAAAAATGCATTGTTTACTGTGAAAATGACAATTGCAGTTTAGGAGTTAACCACTAGGGAGCGCTGTAGGGGTTATGTGTGACCTCATATGTGTTTCTAACTGTAGGGGGGCGGGGCTGGAGGTGTGACATCACTGATCGCCTTTCCCTATATCAGGGAACAGACGATCAGTGACATTGCCACTGTGAAGAACAGGGAAGGTGTGTTTACACACACCTCTCCCCATTCTTCAGCTCCTGTGACCGATCGCGGGACACCGGCGGCGATCGGGTCCGTGGGTCCCGCGGCCACGGTCATGGAGCTTCAGACCGGGTTGCGTGCGCGACTAGGGTTGCCACCTTTTCGTCAAGTCAAACCCGAACACTTTAGCGACGCACGGCATTTTTTTTGTAGTATAAACTATACATATATTTTGTGATGAAATAAAACTTTTAAACACTATTTGTGCACTGATTATATTATAAAATATTATTACCTATAAGAAAGCAAATATATTGCATGTAATAAGTAAAAAAAGTCAAGATTCAGTAAGCGTTTTCACCTTACAAGGGAAGAGTTTAGTTAGTTACATTCTGTGCAGGTGTAAGAAGAGCCCATGATGACGCACCCTTAGACTGGGTTCGCATATGTGCAAATTGGATGCGGTTTTCACCACATCCAATTCGCATGACAGGTGAGTGTGACCAGCTCTCTATGAGGCCAGTTCACACAGGTCTGGGGGGTGGCCACAGTCTGCATACAAAGGGGCCTTTCGGTCTGGTTCAGGAGCAAATTCAGGCAGAAATTCAGACCTGATTTTCTCCTGAACCAGTAAACGGACACGTCCAGACCCCACGAGCAAACATGCGGCCACACATATGTTAACCCAGCCTCAGGGGTTATACCTTTGATTGCCTGGGCTCAGTGGGTTAAATGATGTTGGGTGTCATTCATCTGTGTAAGTTTTTCATACAAATTAAGCTCTATTGGTTAAAGCACAAAAAACACATTAATACTGGACACCTGTCACCGGACTCTAATCTAATGGGGGTCTGTAAGCGGTAGGTGCTGATATAAGGCGACTCTGATATAATGGGGGTCTCTAATGGGGGGTGCTAACTGTTGATCTAATGGTTGGTCAGCAACCATTAAATCAGCAGTTAGCATTCCCCATTAGTTCATCTTATTAGAGTTATCTTATATCAGCATCAGTGGCATCCATAGTGTGAATGAGCCCCCCTGTAGTGACAACACTGATCTGCACTCCTCCTTACAGAGTGACCCCATTCGATTAGTGTCCCTTTATATTAGCAGCATAGTCCTCCCCGGGGGCCAACTTTTATATCAGCAGCATCCATAGACCTCCCTAGGGCCCCCTTTATATCAGCAGCATAGACCTCCCCAGGCCCAAAAAAGGGGGGCCCAGGGGAGGTCTATGCTGCTGATATAAAGGGGGCCCTAGGGAGGTCTATGATGCTGATATAAAGGGGGGCCCTGGGGAGGTCTATGCTGCTGATAATAAGGGGGCCCTGGGAGGTGTATGCTGCTGATATAAAGGGGGGCCCATGGGGAGGTCTATGCATGCTGCTGATATAAAGGGGGGGCCCAGGGGAGGTCTATGCATGCTGCCGATATAAAGGAGGGCCCCCGGGAGGTCTATGCTGCTAATATAAAGGGGGGGCCCTGGGGGAGGTCTATGCTGCTGATATAAAGGGGGGCCCCTTTATATTAGCAGCATGCATAGACCTCCTCCAGGGCCTCCCTTTATATCAGCAGCATGCATAGACCTCCTCCAGGGCCCCCCTTTATATCAGCAGCATGCACAGACCACCCCTAGAGCCCCCCCTTTATATTAGCAGCATGCACAGACCACCCCCAGGGCCCCCCTTTATATTAGCAGCATGCACAGACCACTCCCAGGACCCCCCTTATATTAGCAGCATGCATAGACCTCCTCCAGTGCCCCCCTTTATATCAGCATGCATCGACCTCTCCCAGGGCCCCTCTTTATATCAGCATGCATAGATCTCCTCCAGTGCCCCCCTTTATATTAGCAGCATGTGCATCGACCTCTCCAGGGCCCCCCTTTATATCAGCATGAATTGCCTAGACCTCCCGACCCCAGGACCCCTTCCGACCCCCCCCCCTTTAGAGCGTGGATGGATTCCGTGGGGGGGGGGACATTACCTTTCAGGAGCCTCAGACGCTGCATCAATGTGGAACCTGTAAGGGGGCGGAGTCTCTAACACCATGCTCTCTGAAGTCTCTCGAGTCCTCCCCTCCTGCTGCCTGCATAAGCGTCCCGACTCCCACCTGGTTGCTAGGATACAGTCCCCCTTCACTGTCTCTAGCATCGGCGGGAGAGAAGAAGACACAGACAGTGTGTGACGCGTCAGTGCGGCGGCACGCGGGGGTCACATGGCCGCACGGCGACGGACGATACAACGAACGGAACAATGCAATAACAATTGCACAGTGCACACATGTGAAATAGGGGGGCGGGGCAACCGAGGGTTAACAGAGAGCACTGCCACTGCTGCGGGTGGCACACGTACACTCAGACAAGCTGGTGGTGGAGCCGAGCCTTGGGAGATATACCAGAGCCACCAGGACTCGGTGACACAGCTAGCGCCCAAGCAGGGAGGTGGGAGTCGGGAGTCGGCCGGGCCAGGATGGACGGCTAAAAAAAAAAAAAAAAATATATATATTTTTTTTAATTTAAAAAATGTGCCCGGGTTTCAGGCGGCTTGAAAACCGGGCACATGTGTCCAAACCCGGACTGTCCGGGTCAAAACCGGACAGGTGGCAACCCTATGCGCGACCCACGGCTGGACACTTAAAGAGGATGTACAGGTACGTGCTTGTGCCCGGCCGTGCCATTCTGCCGACGTATATGTGCAGGAGGCAGTCCTTAAGTGGTTAAAGTGTAATTTTAACAAAAAATGTTTTTTTTTATATATGGTTGCTTATCGGTTCTTAGATCACTGCGTTAACGTTACCCCGGAAGCACGGGTGTACGTTTTTTAGATTTCTGCCAGCAATTTTAAAATTGTGTTTGTATTTTTTACATATTTTGTTACTTAATTTAAAGGATCACTAAAGGATTTTTTTTTTTTAGCTAAATAGCTTCCTTTACCTTACTGAAGTCCTGGTTTCATGTCCTCATTGTTTGTTTTTGCTTTGAAGTTGCTGTAATTCTGCTCTGATCTCCACACTTCCTGCTTGTCTGGCTCCTTATGACAAATCTCATGGCAGCTTTTCACTGTGGTCCAAGCTGTCATTACTGTGTGTCTAAAACACATCAGAACCAATCAGATTCATTTTAAAAACAAAACACTGCCCTGGATTTGTTTGTTTTTGTTCTGTGTGTCTCTTTACATCACAGAAACATGAAACCAGTTTAAAAGTGAAACTAAAGGCACATTATATAATTGATTTTTATCTATTTTTAATAATTTTTAAAAGGAATCAGTTAACTATTATGTCTCTATACCCTGTAAACAGTCATTTCAGCAAAAACATTTTTTTCCTTTAGTGACCCTTTAATAAACCTAAGTGGTTACGGTATTACACCATCTCGAACCTCCTTTTTTCTGGTTCCCCGTGTGACGCTGAGTCCGAGCCCAGGAGCAGATTGCCTCTTTTGGAGGGTGAACACCTACTCAAGGTTTCTCATTGGACGGGACAAATACAGCCTTGGGAACAGCTGGGAGCAGAACAACGCACGGCCCTTAGGATCTCTCATTGCCCCGGAGAGGGTCTTCTGCAGGCTTTCATGACCTCATCTTATAGCGGGTCCATCAATTCTGGTAAGGGCGCATACTTACTTTTCTTCCTGGTGCAGCCGTGAGGAGAAGCTACTTTCAATCAACTTGGTGGTGGATCTTCTTTTCACTTTTTGATGTCATTATAATTTTCACTAATTAACCCTTCGGACCAGGGCTGGACTGAGACAGAAATTTGGCCCTGGGCTTCATCCAGACTGGCCCACTTTGACAGGTCTCTCCCATGGCGGCCGGACAACTCCCGCACTCCCCTGGCCACCCAAGCCCCCTCTCCCCCTTCACTACCCACTAGCCGTTCTACTTTATTAGAGTAGAACGGCTGGTACTGGTACTCTCATAGGCAGTACCAGGGGCAAGCTAGACATTATTTCACTCGGGGCAAATAATCAGTTCGGTGCCCCCCCTTATGGGACAAGAATAGGCAGAAGTAAGAAACTTCCAGGCCATAGCTGTTGAGTCAGCTGTCTGTCCCCTCCCCCCATAATCCTCTGTTGTCCCCCCTGCTCCTCTGGTCCTCCCTTTGCTTCTTTGTCCCCCCCAGGTGAGCGAGAGACAGAGGAGCAGAGGGGGCGGCAGTCCGCTGTCACTGAAACCAGCCCACTGAGCCATCGGCCCACCGGGAAACTCCCTGTCAGGGATGGCCAGTCCGTCCCTGCTTCGGACTTGGTGTGTCAATATATATATTCATTTTTTTTTTTTTGTCCTTACCCCCTAGAAGGGGTTCTGGTTTTCAACTAATTGTTTACACTAATTATGCACAGTTTTTCATGTTATGTATAAAATTTAGCGCAACCTATTTTCCTTTCTTCTTCCACATTTGTTACATGAATATCACATGCAGCTTTATTTTTTCACAAAATTCCACATCAATTGTTTTATAATCATTTATTTTTCTTTAGCAAGCATATTTTTCTTTTGGTGATTGGTTTAGTTTTTGGACTAGCGCAATATTTCCCCTCTTATTCTCATCTCCCTGAGAAAACTGAAAAAAGGAGCACATTAAGGCATTTTTATCCACACAACCTACCGGTCACTGGATATTTTCTCTTTTTCAAACCATTCTCTGTAAATATCATGCCTCGTACACACAACCGTTTTTTCCGACGGGAAAACTGCTATGAGAGCTTTTCGTCGTGTATGCTCCATCGCAGTTTTAACCAACGGAAAACTGCCGGACAAAAAAAGAGAGCAGGATCTCTTTTTTCCATCAGGAAAAAATCCTGGCCGGAAAACCGTTCGTCTGTATGGTTTTCCGATGGGCAAAAAAACGTGCATTCTCAGGATCAAGTATGAGACGGGATCGCTCTTTCTGGTAAAACTAGTATTCGTAATGGAGATATCACAGTCGTCACTCTGCAAAGAGCAGAAAAGCGCAAATCGTCACTCACCAAACTTTTACAAACACGAGGATCAGCAAGAGCAGCCCAAAGGGCAGCGGCGTTGGAATGGAACTTCTCCTTTATACATGTTGTACGTCACCGCGCTTTGGATGGGCGGACTTTTGTCTGAGCATGTGTATGCAAGGCAGGCTGAGAAGAATTCTGTTGGGAAAACCGTCGGTTTATTATGCAGTGGAAAACTCGCTCATGTGTACAAGGCATCAGAGATGGTTGTGCGTGAAAATCCCAGTAGATCAGCAGTTTTTGAAATACCCCTTTTCTTCCCCTTTCTGTGAAACAGGAAGTGAGAAATTCAGACAAAGAAAACAAAGAAAAAAAAACATTTAGAAGGGAAATTGAAGGAATCAATTTGCACTAGCTTAAAGGAATCTATTTAGAAAAAAAAAAAAAAAACCTTTACAACCCCTTTAACCAAGTAATCTTATCCCACATCCAGATGCCTAAATGCATTGAGTTGCTTCTATGTGATTGGCTGATTAGCAATTTATGTTACCAAGCAATTAAACAGGTGTACCTAATAAAGTGGCTGGTAAGTGTATGTTCTAAACTTATATACAAAGAATATAATTAAATTACTAACGGTAGTGTACCCATAATTCCAGTGCAATGATTCATCAAAATATGTGCAAATAGCAAATAAATAGATCATCGAAATCTTAGACACCAAATAAAAATATATATAAGTTAGTATATATACTTAGCCCTGGTTTCCACCCTCGGTCCCATCACAATCTTTCTGGGAAGATTCTTGGAATGATGAGGTTCCCAAATATAGCAAGAATTTGCACTTGCACTGTGCTGGACCATCATCTTGCGCTAATTAAGTGATAATACCACTAGAAGTGACCATAGGTACCAATAAGATATCCTTTTAAAATCAGAATATGGACTTATACTTTATACTTCTTAATCAAAGCCCCCTCCTTAATCTCCTCTAATCATTCCTCTGCTGAGCTCCACCATATATCTTACCAGTTTGGTTGCCCTTTCTCTGCACTCTCCCCTGTTCTCTGATATCCTTTTTGTGAATTGGTGTCCAAAACGAAACTGCATATTCCAGATGAGGTCTTATTAACCTCCCTGGCGGTATGATTCTGTCTGGAATTACGTACCAAAAGCGGTACAATTATTTGCATGGAAATTTGGCGTTTTATACTGTAGGCCTGCAATTCTTAGGAATAACTTGCTTAAATCTGTCCAAACAAGACATCCCGGGTATGATAAAGTTTGAAAAACAAAATGATAATTTTTTATATAATAAAAAAACTATAAATAATTATAACAAATTATAATGTAATTATAATAAAAAATATTCAATAATGTAATCAACTCAAAAACACTGAAATGTGCTCAGTTGCAGAATTGTCACTGTCATTATTTTTTTTTTATGACGAATTTCCCCACAAATCACTATCGCTCAATTCTGCAAGTGATTATAATTTATTATCGCTGTTTTCTAGCTGATCTAAAACCATTTTTGACATAAAGGGACACTTTTGGTTGCTATGGGCAATCTACAGTTTCCAGGCAGAAAGAATAGTTTTTATTATATAAAAGGACATGTAGGGCACAGGACAGACCACTAGGGACAAGGGGGTGTGTATTTTTTACATACAGTACTGTAATCTATAAGATTACATTGTACTGTATGTAAAGTGTTTGTTTACTTTTTTGAATTTTTGCGCCGTTCTACGCCCCCGTGCGTCGTAACGTCGCAGGGAACGGAGATCGGCGGCACAAGGGGACGCTGTGTGAATCGAGCGAGCACCCGCTCGCTCACACAGCATGGATGCATCGCTGGATCCAGGAAGAAGGTAAGACAGCACGCGCTGCAGGCTCTGCATGGCTACCCCGAGCGTGACTCGGGGATACCGATCTCTGCAAAAAAAAAACACCCCGAGTCACGCTCGGGGATACCGCCAGGGAGGTTAATGATTTATACAGGGACACAATTCTCTCTCTCTCTCTCTCTCTGGAGTTTATACCTAATTTAAAGTGGAGCTCCACCCAAAAGGCGGAGCCACTGTCACTCCACTGTCACATTTGGCACTTTTTGTGAGGGGGCAAGAACCTGGACTTGACAGGTACCTGCTCCCACTTATAGGTAAGATTGCTGCTCTAAGGCCCTGTACACACGATCAGACATGTCTGATGAGACTTGTCTGACGGACCGTTTTCATCAGACAACTCTGAACTTGTCTGATGGTCTGATGTGCGTACACACCATCGGACCAAAATCCGATCAGACCAGAACGCGGTGACGTAGAACACAACGGCGTGATGAAAAAACGAAGTTCAATGCTTCCAAGCATGCGTCGACTTGATTCTAAGCATGCGCAGATTTTTGGTCCGATGCTTTTGTGTACTAACCATCGAACCTGTCCGACGGACAGGTTCCATCAGACAGGTTTTAAAGCATGTTTTAAAACGTTTGTCTGACGGACAACGGTCTGATGGGTCGTACACACCATCAAACTGGTCTGATGAAACTGGTCTGCAGACCAGTTTCATCTGACATGTCTGATTGTGTGTACAGGGCCTTAGATATATTCCCGGCCCCTTCTGCTTCCCCATGCGGCCTTCTGGGACCTGGGGGTGTCTCAGAAGATGGCCTGATCATTCAAAAAATGCAGCTTAACTGAAGGCTTTACTGCTGGTTTCCCTTACTTGCAATGCCATGGGTAATAGGCAATACCAATGCTTGGGTGCCAACATTTTGGAATCCCGTACAGGTAAGTGTAAGGCCTTGTACACGCGATCAGAATTTCCGATGAAAAGAGTCAGACGGACTTTTTCCATCGGAAATTCTGACCGGGTGTATGACCCATCGAATTAATTCCATCGGAAATTCCGATGAATTCCATCGGAGATTACATAGAGAACGTGTTCTCTTTTCCTCCAACGGAATACCGTCGGAATTCCGATGTGAGTTTGGTTGGGCTAAAGCCCGATCGTGTGTACAGGGCTTAAGTGTCCTTAAATTATATAAAAAAAAAAAAACTCAGATGGAGCTCCGCTTTAATACAAAACTATTTTGGCATTGCATGCCACGTGTGGCCCCTTACCTTGTTTCAGAAATTTGGAAGGTTAACAGTGTGATTCATTACAGAGATTAGATCAGTTCTAAGTTGTATCAGACAGGTGAGGGATTCTGGGAGAGCTTAATGCCAAGCATTTCCTCCAGTGTGGTTACCTGTTATATCTTGCCCCCACCTCATTGCTGCTGGCCATCTCCTTTATCTCTCCCCCTGCGGCCCCCCATGAGGATAATGCACAATATTCATTTGTCTATTGAGCTGTTGTGTTTCAGAGTCATAAATCTTTTATGTCTGGTGCATAGCATCCTGCTTTCTGCTCAGCCTGCAACTCTCTCGCTATATATATACACTCATATATGTATCTGTCTGTATAGTTCAAAAAACACAGTGCACTGTCAGGAAATTATCTAATGTAAAATGACACAAGGCATTGTGTTAAATTACTTGTATCGAGCAAGTGGCTTGAAACATAATCTCAAACAAATGCTGACAGTGTGACAATAGTACTGCTAGATAGTGCTAATATGTCCATCTCATGTACTTTTCATTAGAGCTTACCCACAGCTGGCTTTTTTTCTTGGCCCAGAGGGTGATCAGATTTGAGCTGTGCCTGGTACTGCATCACAAGCTGTATGTTTGCAGTCGCAAAAGTTTTGAGGTTAATAAAATAATTCAGACTTAGTGTCAGGCTGGCACTCAAAAGCAGTACTGGCACACAGTGCAATCCAAGACATGTTATGAACCCAACCAGTGGAGGTACATCCATTAAGGGCGCATGGGCGCCGCCCCTCTGTCACTCCACCCACCTCTTTGTAGAATGGATAGATTCATGCATATTATGGGCACAGGCTGCATATGATGGGCACAGAGGCTGAATATGATGGGCACAGGCTGCATATGATGGGCGCAGAGGCTGTATATGATGGGCACAGAGGCTGCATATGATGAGCACAGGCTGCATATGATGGGCACAGAGGCTGCATATGATGGGCACAGGCTGCATATGATGGGCACAGAGGCTGTATTATGGGCAGAGAGGCTGAATATGATGGGCACAGGCTGCATATGATGGGCACTGAGGCTGCAAATGATGGGCAGATGCTGCATATGATGGGAAAAGAGGCAGCATATTATGGGCACAGGGGCTGGATATGATGGTCACAGTGGCTGCATTTGATGGGCATAGTGGCTGCATTTTATGGGACACAGTGGCTGCAATTAATGGCGCAGTGAGGCTGCAATTTAAGCAACAGCCACCACTGTTCCTACCAAAATATGGTAAGATAGAAAAGCAAAGATGTTTTAAAACGTGTATGTATTGCCTGATGTTTGGTATTGGGGGCTAAGCATGACCACGCACATTCAAGAAATTTGTATGCATGATCCAACAACCAGAGGTGGATTAACCACTTATAGGTGGCAAAGAAACCACTTTTTATTCTACATACAGTAGTTTCCAGCCACACACTTTTTTTTAATTATCAATGGAAATACAGTAATAACATATAAGCCTACGGCCTATTGTTACTGAGGCTGAGTGAACCTGGCTGGGTTCAGTTTGAGCCAGCATGAATTCTGAAATTACTGCCATACTCCATTAAGTTCTATGCAAGCTGAATTTTATGATTTTACTGCCCATTTTCAAGGCTAATGACCAAGCAATTGTTGATAAAAGGGTACAGGGAGCTGTACATGGCTATACAGAACACATACTAATGTAAAAAATAAATAAAAATAAAACACCATTTAGTTGCATGAATTTTCGGGGGGTCCAGATCAATAGCCAGCTGTGTCTAAGTAAACAAACAAAAAAAAGTTTTTATTTTCTTTAAAAAGGCAAACTAGACAGCTTTTCTTCAGCATAAAAAATGAAACACCCCATGAACTTTGGTACAAAGCAAAGTTTCAGCCCACCAGCAGCATAAACTTTCCCTGCAAAAGGGTTTTCAGTCCCTTTTTGCCGGCAAGTCTGAGGTCCAGGAAACAAGCCAGCAGCATCTCAGCACTCAACCAGCCAACTGCCCTCTCTACCACTGTGACTTGTTCCACACAAACCCTCATCGACACCCATTGACTGCTTTCTTCCCTTTTCAGGGTTCTCATGCAGGTGGGTTAATCCTTTCAGATCCCCCTTAAAGGGACCAAACCCAAATAATGGTGACTCATATATGCAAGTCAGGACCCATCCTTGGCATCCTGTACAGCTGGGACCTTTCAAATCCCCCTTAAAGGGACCACAACCCAAATAATTGTGACACATATCTGCCATTCAGGACCCATTCTTGGAGTCCTGTACAACTGTGCATTGACACCCATTATCTAGGTTTTCATCCTGCCCCTAGTCTCTTGTCCATTCCACATTTTTCTGAGGATCTGACCTCCTGTAGCAGATGATGCCCTCATACTGTGTGGAAGCTCTCTGACATAGGTCAGTGTGAGACCACTGCTTGCCCTGTGATCTCTAGGTTCATTGGATGTTAACCTTTATGCCCCCATGACTTCTTGAGGGTGTTTGAATGCAAAATACAATTGCAAGTCTCCCATTGACTCTGTCACTTTTTTTCCTTTTCTGGATGCATCCTTAGTAAGCCAGGTGCTAAGGGGGCACCACGCGCACTTGAGCCAGGCTATGTGCTTCCATACACACGCACAGCGCCAGTAAGCCACACCTTCTCTCCCTCCTCACTGGAAATTGACTGATAGCAACAGGAGCCAATGGCTCCACTGCACTTAGTGTTTCCTGTGAAAGCAGGAAGTGAGGGGAGTGATGCCGCAGCTGAGACAGTGCTGAAACAGTGACAGGAACCAGGTGGGTGTTTAGGGATGTGAAAGGATAAGACAAATATTAGGGTGCTTTTTACCTTAAAGTGATTGTAAAGGTGATTTTTATTTTTTATTTTTTAATGACAAACATGTCATGCATACTTGTGCAAGTATTGCACAGAGCAGTCCCAAACCACCTCTTCTGGGGTCCCTTGTCAGCGATCCTGGCATCTCCTACCTTCCGAGTAGCCCTCCCCAAGCAAGTGGCTTGCTAAGGGGTCATTAATGGTGCTTCATCCCAAGCCACACTGTTTGCATCTATTGACACACACAGTGTGGTTTGGCCCTACTCCCTAATTTCTGGATTTGATTGGCAGCAGAAAGAGCCAATGACTTCAGTTGTTCTCACTGAATGCTTTCAAAAATGTATTTTTTTATTGTTTGATTTTATTAATTTACAAAATGTAAAGTGAGCAGACAGAAGAAAAATATAAATCAAATCAATATTTCTGTGACTACCCTTTGACTTCAAGCCAGCATCAGTTCCTACACTTGCACCCTTTTGAACACAAGTCAGGGATTTTGCAGGATTAGAGTGTGTGATTAATCAATTATACCAAGCATCTATCTCATGTGTAGGTTGAAACACACTCATTACTGAAACAGAAACACCCGTGTAGGATGCTTAAAACTTGGTAAGGAACAGACAAATTCTGCTTGTGGAAGACCGTTTCACATCACAGGTCATACACCATAGCAAGACTGAGTACAGCAACGAGACCCAAGGTGTACTGCATCAGCACAGTCTCTCCTAGGCAAAGATTTTAGACTTGGATTTAAAAGCTCTTCGATCTCTCTTGAAAAGCACAAAGAAACGGGCAAACGCTAAGGATCGTAGATGCAGCGGTTGGCCAAGAAAACCTAATGCAGCACTTGAAAGACACATCGTGAATACTGCCCTTCAACATCGGAAGATGTCCAGTAATGCACAGAACTGATGGTAACCAGTGAGACACGGGTACGCCCATCTACTGTCCAGAGAAGTCTGGCAATAAGTGGTCTTCATGGAAGAATTGCAGCCAAAAAGCCATACCTCCAATGTGGAAACGAGACTAAACTATGCACAAAAACATAGGAACTGCACTGGGGTGCAGATAAATGGCAGCAGGTGCTCTGGACCGATGAGTCAAAATTTGAAACATCTGGCTCTAGCAGGAGGCAGTTTGTTTGCAAAGAGCTGGAAAGTGGTACAATGAGTGTACACAGGAAACAGTAAATAATGGAGGAGGTTCCTTGCAAGTTTGGGGCCGCATTTCTGCAAATGTAGTTAGAGATTAGGCCAGGATCAATGATCTCCAAGTTTACATACCCTGGTGATTTTGGCCTGATAACATGCACAGAAGTTGACACAAAGGGGTTTGAATGGCTATTAAAGGTAACCATCCTCACCTGTGATCTGTTTTCTTGTAATTAGTGTGTGTGTATAAAAGGTCAATGAGTTTCTAGACTCCTGACAGACCCTTGCATCTTTCATCTAGTGTTGCCCTGACGTTTCTGGATTCAGAGTCATGGGGCAAGCAAAAGAATTATCAAAGGATCTGCAGGAAAGGGTTGTTGAACTGTATAAAACAGGATAGGGATATAAAAAGATATCCAAGGAAATGAGAATGCCAATCAGCAGTGTTCAAACTAATCAAGTGGAAAATTAGGGGTTCTGTTAAAACCAAACCACGGTCAGGTAGACTAACTAAAATTTCAGCCACAACTGCCATGAAAACTGTTCGGAATGCAAAGAAAAACCCACAAATAACTTCAGGTGAAATACAGGACTCTCTAAAAACAGGTGGTGTGGCTGTTTCAAGATGCACAATAAGGAGGCACTTGAAGAAAGATTGGCTGCATGGTCGAGTCGCCAGAAGAAAGTCATTACCAGGCAAATGCCACTAAGTATCCCAATTACAATATGCCAAACAGCACAGAGACAAGCCTTAAACCTTCTGCCACAAGGTTATTTGGAGTGATGAGACCAAAATTGAGCTTTTTGATCACAACCATAAACGCTACATTTGGAGAGGAGTTAACAAGGCCTATAATAAAAGGTACGATGGCGAAAATTTGGTCAAAATTAATGGCAAGATGAATGCAGTACATTATCAAAAAAATACTGGAGGAACATTTGCATTCATCAGCCAGGAATCTGCGCATGGGACCTACTTGGAAATTCCAACATGACAATGATCCATAACACAAAGTCAAGTGGACCTTTCATTGGCTAAAGCAGAATCAAGTGAAGGTTCTGGAGTGGCCATCTCTGTCTTCTGACCTCAATATCATTGAGCCACTCTGGGGAGATCTCAATGGTGCAGTTCATGCAAGACAGCCCTATAATTTAAAGTAACTGGAGGCTTTTTGTCAAGAGGAATGGGCAGCTTTACCATCTGAAAAGATAAAGAGCCTCATTCACAAATGCCACAAAAGACTTCAAGCTGTCATTGATGTTAAAGAGAGCAATACATGGTATTAAGAACTGGGGTATGTAAACTTTTGATCAGGATCATTTGGGTAGTTTCTATTGCCATTATGATCTAAAAAGAGTAAACACAGTTAATTGATAATGTCGTGGAAAAATTGGTTGTATGCAGAGCACACCACCATTCTGCCTTGTCCTATAAGCACACACTTCATCTTATTGAAATAATCCATCTTTAAGCTAAAAGTTTCACTCACCATGCATTCGGTCAAGAGACACACCAGACACACCAAGACTGCCCTGCCAAAGCCCATACAGCATCCTTTTATTATAACAAAAGCCTTAACAAACCACAGCTGATTGGAGGAGGTCACAGTGTGTGACCATAGGAAGTGATGTCACAGCATGCAACCCCCTCCATGGGAAGCCAGGACACAGCATGGGGGCTCCACACAGCAAATGCCCATATATGGATGTGACAATATATGATAACCCTTCCGACAGGGATACTTAGATACATATAATACATGAATACAATATAATACAACAACAACAACATGATATGATACAATAACAGTAGAGTAATAATTCAATAACAATACGATACAGTAATAATACAATAACCAATGAACACAGTTCCTGATGAGGGGAGCTTATCTGCAGGTGTATGCTCACGTGGCAATACAGTGTTGATCAGGCACCGAGGGATGACAAGAGCATATATCTGCTAAACCGACAATGCGTTTGCGGAGTGGACGCATCCCACAGGCAAATATCTGTGCATGACACATGGGCCCTTTCGCCGGCCGACACCCCCACTCCACAAAAACCCTTCTCCAAATCAGGAAGTTTATCTCAACCAGTCTCATTTCACCCCAGTCAGCTCTTTAGAGCGGGTTGCGGGAGAACCAACAATGGGTGACACTATGACAGTACATATTAACCACTTTCTGACGGGCGTCTATATACGGCGGCAGGGTGGTTCTAAATCTCTGAGTCACCGTCTTTTTATGGCCTCCGCTCCTCTGGGCCACTGGGGGGCGCGCGCGTGCCCGCCGCATCACTAAGATGCTGATGCACGTGCCTGGCGGCCTCTATGTCCGCCAGGCACCCGCGATCGGCGGTTGCAGAGACAAGGACGTGGATCTGTGTGTGTAAACACACAGATCGATGTCCTGTCTCTGCAGAGGAGACCAATCTGTGTCCCTTGTACATAGGGACACAGATTGGTCAGCTCCCCCAGTCACCCTCCCTCCACCTACAGTTAGAACACTATACAGAGTACACATTTAACCCCTCCCTCACCCCCTAGTGTTAACCCCTTCAATGGCAGTCACATTTATACAGTAATTAGTGCATATTTATAGCACTGATCGCAGTATAAATGTGAATTGGGCCAAAAATGTGTCAAAAGTGTCTGATGTGTCCGCCATAATGTCGCAGTCCCAATAAAAGTCGCCGCCATTACTAGTAAAAAAATAATAATACAAAATAATAATTCTGTCCCCTATTTTGTAGGCGCTATAACTTCTGCACAAACCAGTCGCTTATTGCGATTTTTTTTTGTTTGTTTACCAAAAATATGTAGAATACGTATCGGCCTAGACTGAGAAGAAAACAATTGGGCTATTTATTATAGCAACAAGTAAAAAATATTATTTATTTTTTTCAAAATTGTCTTTTTTTTTGTTAGCGCAAAAAAATAAAAACCGCAGAGGTGATCAAATACCACCAAAAGAAAGCTCTATTTGTGGGGAAAAAAGGACGTCAATTTAGTTTGGGAGCCACGTCTCACGACCGCGCAATTGTCAGTTAAAGCGTCATAGTGCCGGAAGCTGAAATTTCACCTGGGCAGGAGGGGGGTATATGTGCCCAGTAAGCAAGTGGTTAAATACATCTTCATGAAATTTCCACAAAAATAATAAATGGCTTCAGACAAAAACTAATCATGAGTGAAAGAAAAGTTTTTGTGTTAATTAATATTCTCTGAAAAATGGCCAAGAAATCATAAATTCTGCCAGGGTGTGTAAACTTATGAGCACAACTGTATATAGTATTGCAAGTATCACAAAGTATGCCAATCTGATTTGCCTAAAAAAGTCTGCTGAAGACAGAACAGGTAAACATATGGTTACACGTGCCACACACAGGTATATTCGGGTATTCCAGGAACACAGCTGCCTTCCAAAATCTGTACGGCTGGGTTCACACTACGATTTTCCCGTCCGTCAGCCGCATACGATTTCAGTTTTGAAAACGTACGGGCCCGTACGGGAAAACGCATACATAGACAATGCATTGCAAATCATATGCACTCAGATGCATCCGGGTGCGTACGATTTGCTGGCAAAACGTTTTTTTAACAGTACACAAAACCGTGTTCGACCACGGTTTTGAGTCAGTTTATGAAACCGTATGGCAAACGCATACGTTTTTTTTTAACATTAAAGTCAATGGAAAACGCACATATGTGCGGTTCCATACGTATAAACCGTATGCGTTTTTCATCTGCGCATGCGCATTTTCAAAACAAGAAAATCTTTTTTTATTAAATGACACTAATTCCAAAAACGTATGCGTTTTTTTAATCAAAACCGGATGGAACCGTACGCACTTTTTGAAACCGTATACGTTTTATAAACGCATACGTTTACGTACGGTTCAATCCGTTTCAGCCGCATACGTTTTTTCATATAAATCGTATGCGGCTGACGGATGGGAAAATCGTAGTGTGAACCCAGCCTTAGCCTGTAATTGGGCTGTATGAGGTTTCTTCTTTGTTTTATAATGTAACCACTTTAGGGATAATTGAAATAAATGTCTGATAGCTGGTCATACATTTCCATAAGAAGAACATAAGTGTATAATAAAGCAGTGTTTTTCCACTAGTGGTCTGCAGACTGATTGCCACCGATACCTTATCACCTTAGCAGGGTGCATACTAAATGGCATATTATAATATATATTTTTTGTGAATTATGTTATTCTCAGACTGCCTTTTGACACAAATTTCCATGAAATCAGGTACAAATAGTAGCAGCAAAGTTTTCTTTTACATTATTTTAGCATGTGTTCAGCTACAATTTATTTTAAAACCATAGCTGCTGAGGCCAGGTCACCATAAAAACGCTTTTAAATGTTTTTAATTACTGTTCTTTTTGGGTTATAAAAGATTCTTACCTTTGTGAATATATAACAGTAATTTGAGTAATTATTTCTTATTGAAAAGTTCAGTGTAAGGTTCAAATTTAGAGACCTATAATACTGTTTGTTGGTTTAAAAATGCGATGCGCACCACTTAAGCCTTTTATATTAAAATTACATTTGAAAAAGGTTTGTGACTGTGGACAAAGGTCTTGATTATTTTAATAAATATACAGATTACAAATTTTATAAATGACAAAAAAAAAAAGAACAGGTCTCACTGATAACTGTATTTTATATAATAAGACTACAAAAAGACACGTGTGCATGTTCAAACTGTGTTTCAATTTGCTTAACCACCTCAATACTGGGCACTTTCACCCCCTTCCTGCCCAAGTCATTTTTCAGCTTTCAGCGCTGTCACAACTTGAATGACAATTGCGTGGTCATGCAACACTTTACCCAAATGAAAGTTTAATAATTTTCCCCACAAATAGAGCTTTCTTTTGGTGGTTTTTAATCACCTCTGCGGATTTTATTTTGTTCGCTATAAACAAAAGAAGAGCGAAAATTTTGAAAAAAAAAATCCAATATTTTTTACTTTTTGCTATAATAAATATCCACAAAAATATATATAAAAAAATGTCCTCAGTTTTGGCCGATATGTATTCTTCTACATATTTTTGGTAAAAAAAATCGCAATAAGCGTATATTGATTGGTTTGCGTAAAAGTTCTAGCAGATACAAAATAGGGGATAGATTTATAGCATTGTTTTTTTTTGTTTTTTACTAGTAATGGCGGCGATCAGTGATTTTTATTGTGACTGCGATATTGCGGCAGACACACCGCACACTTTTGACACTGTTTTGGGACCATTCACATTTATACAGTGAACAGTGCTATAAATATGCACTGATAACTGTGTAAATGTGACTGTCAGGGAAGGGGTTAACCACTAGGGGGCGATCAAGGGGTTAAATGTGATTCTAACTGTAGGGGGAGGGGACTGACAGAGGGGTGGCCGATCTGTGTCCCTATGTGGCTCAGCAAGGCGAGGACGTCATATGAGGTCCTCCCAGAACTAAAGCATTATCATGCCGCCATCAATTGACAGAGGCCAGTAGTAAAGTGGTTAAAGGGGCTGTAAAGGTTCAGCTATTTTTTTTAATTAAAAAACAAACATATCATACTTACCTCCACTGTGCAGTTAGTTTTGCACAGAGTGGCCCAGAACGTCTTCTTTTGGTGTCCCACGGCGCCTCTAGCGGCTCCTCCCCGCACAAGCTGACCACCTCTGGGATGTTCTCTCCCGAGGGGTTTACCTTGTGGGCGTGCTTCCGTGTCATACACTCGGCGTCCATAGCCACCGATTGTATGACTCTGACCTGCCCCCCGGTGGCCGCGTCATTGGATTTGATTGACAGCAGCGGGATTCAAATAGAATCAATTTGAAATGTGTATAGAATAGAAAATAATTGATTAGAATAGAATAGAAAAAACTGAATAGTAGGAGAATATACAGAACAGAACTGGGTAGGAGGGAGGAGTCTAGGATGGCGCGAGCCTCACTCTGGGGCGGTTAGGGAGAAGGCTCCCGAGAAGGTCCCGCAACGCTGGGATGGCTGAATAGCATGCCGTCCACCTAGCTGCCTGCCTGCCGATACCGAACCCTAACTTAGCTGATCCTAATGCGCCCTGCTTAGCTGTATCCTCCGCTCTGCTCTCCCCCCCTCTGGGCTCTCCCAAGTCCTCTCAGGCTCTCAGGCTCATATCCTCTCCTTTAAGCTCCCGCAGAAGCAGATAGCAATCAGCTGCACCACCCCCCTCACGGAGCGACTCGGCTCTCGTCTCAGCCTCGCTGACGGTTACCTGGTTGTCCGGCCCCGGGCGTCTCTCTGTTCGCGTCGGCGGATCCTCCTCGTGGGATTGCGGCCGGCTCTGTTGGGGGGAGCGGAGGTTGCTGGAGCCGCCTTGCCTGTGGCGTCCTCGTGTCGGCGGCGTCCCTTGTGGGGGCTCCCAGCGCTTCGCCGCGGTGTTGTTCCCGGGTCGCGGGACCGCGCGGTGCGGCGTGCAGTGAGGAGCCGGGGAGGCGACGGGCGCAGACGGGGGGGGGGGACTATTGGAGGTAGAGACGGAGGTGGAGACGGACGGGGACATGAAGTTTAGACCTTTTTTCACTAGATCCCTCAGCATTCTACACTAAAACTGGAAATCATTGGATCTGGAATTGGACTTGGTTATTTTGTCAAAGACATCACCCAAATCTGCCGCCCCTACCGATTTTCAGGACGCAGTTATTGCCTCAGTAATAGATAACCTGCAAAGTCTGTAAACAAAACTGTAAGTATTAAATATAAAGAAACCCAGAATAAGGATGTCGGACTAGGACAAGGGGAAGAGGATCTGCTGGTCTGTGAGTAAGACATTATTTTTCCTTGTTCTTGCTGCCCTTGCTGGGAGCTGTTTATTAAGTAATATTGTTCAATTAAAATAAGAACCAGCGTGCGTAGTGGAGGCTGTTGAAAAGGAGATCAAGTCAAAGTGCTTCTACACCTTCAAAGTGAACACATTAACATGCCCTTCTCCCCCTTGCTCTATTACATGAAACAAAGTCCACTAATACCACCAATTGATTTATAAAGCAGATCGTACGCATATAACAATTATACTTTAACTATTTAGCATTATTTCTCTGGGACATATGGTGAAGTATGGTCACCTACCAAAAATTAAACGGGCGAGATTCACCGATGTGAGTGTCATATGGTAATATGGTGTCATATGGTCATACGGTGACATATCCGATCACTGACACAGCGTTGGTAAAAGTAAGACTGGGAGGAAACTGGGAGGAAATAGTGAACCTCAACACCTTGTAATATCTAAAGTATCAATGTCTCTGCTACCCTGAGAAATAACAGTGGGCCTCGGGGAACCATCTTTAAAAGGCCCTGTCTCCTTCCCTCCTTCCCTCTTTCCCTATCTTTTTTTTTTGTCTCTAGTTGTGTTAATTATAGATATGAGTACTAGAGCGAGGGGAGTCAGGGGGGGTTCTTCCTCGACCCCCCGTCTGAGCCAAAGCCCAGGGCCAATGTGCAAATACGTAACGCAGGGAACGAACGGGAGGGAGAGGGAAAAAAAAAAGGACAAGACAAAACCAGCCTTAATTAATTCAAATAGTTCAGCAAACCTAGAATCCCAATCAGAGTCAGCGACAGACTGCGATCATGAAATAGCCACAATACTGGATGTAGAAGACCAATTAACAGACCTGGCATTACCAACAAAAACCGAAATAAAGGAAATGTTTGCTTCTCTTGAAAAAGCTCTCTCATCACAAATGGAGAGAATGGAGAGAAATATGGGATTTATGTTAGAAAGGAAGTTGAAAAAAAAACAGACCATAATTTTATTACCATCAGAAAACTGGAAGCGGAGTTAATAGAAATAAAAAAAAGAGCAAAGGGAACACGCATATAAAGCAGAAGACCAGGAAAACAGAGACAGACGAAAAAATATCAGGATACGTGGAGTCCCCGACTCCTCCCAGTCAAAAAATCTCCCAGAAATTATACGGAAAATATGCAACCCAATACTTGACAGAGAAATATCTCTCCCATTAAAAATAGAACGCGCCCATAGGATAAGGAGGCCCAGAGAAATCTCTCAAGATAAACCCAGAGACATTATAATACGATTTGATAGTTGGGAGGAAAAAAACCAACTATGGAAAAATCTAAGGGGAAAGCCCCCAATTAAATTCGAGGATCAGAGTATTCAAATATATCAAGATCTGTCACAAGAGACACTTAGAAGAAGAAGGAACTTGAAGCCACTATTACGGGTGTTACAAGATCTAGAAATACAGTATAACTGGGGCTTCCCAGCATGTCTGATAGCCAGAAAAGAGGGGACTACGGCGAAGCCAAGATTCTTGGACGAAATCCCTGAGTTCTGTCAAAGGTTGGGAATCCCAACCCCAAGTAATTAATGAAGAATCGAAGATCCTTATTTGTGGGGGGAGAGAGAGGGCGGGAGGGGAGGTTAATAGTCACTAATAATATGATATATGTTTGGGGCTACTAGGTATAGCGTTGCAGAGACATCGGGGATCGGGAGCTCTCGACCGCCGGAGGAAATCTCCCTGGGTTCAGGGGATTAGAGGAGGCGCCGAATTGTATTCCGCCTCATCGCAGAGGGAGCACCCTTGCACATTAATGTGTAAGAGATGATGCTTCGAAGGATGACCTTAGGGTCAAGATTCCATCAACACGGGAAAGGGGGGTGGGGTGGTCCGGGGACGGGGAGGGGTAGAGGGGGGGAGGAGGGAGGGGGTTCTGGGGAGGAGGAAGGGGGTAATGGGGATTAGGGAAATAGGAGGTAGGGGAGGGATGGGTGAGATGGAAACGAGAAGAAGGAATAATGGATCGGGCGATTATCAGATCATAATGAGAAGACGAAACAGCGAGGGAATAGACATAAGAGATCAGAAACAAACATATGTCTAAGGTAAACTTAATTACATATAATGTAAGGGGCCTTAGTTCTCCGTGTAAAAGACATACGATCCTAAAAGAGATCGAGAGATATTCCGCAGACTTAGTTTTCCTCCAGGAGACACACATAACCCTTGATTCAAGGGTGAGGCTTAATTCTCGGGCAGTCCCAACATGGTACTATGGAGAGAACAAAAAAGGGTCGGTGGAAGACGCCGCTCTGGATGCATGAGGTGTACCACCATCCATCGGAACTTGGGGCACATTGCGATTAAAGGACTCTACATGTCTCACGACTCCTACCATTTCCATCTGCTAAAAGAAGGTTCTTTTTCCGCTTCTTGGTTCGGTCTTATGCTGCAGGGATGAGAGGGGCGGCGTGACTTTTTGTCTAGTCACATTAACTCACAAACAGGATTGACGACTATCTTTCAGAAGAGACCAAGGTGCAAAGCCCTGAAGAAGCATATAAATGCGAAACTAGTTGGCAATAGCGTACCAAACCTCGTTTGTGCCTTGTTTGTAAATATTGTGGTCGTCTATTCACCTTGCTCTATCTGTATATATAAATTTGTTTTTATGTAAATTAAATTTTCTAATTTTGATAATCAACATACGTGTTTTGGTGTGCCTACCTTATTACTAAGATTGATACCTCACATAAAGATCCCTAAAGTTGGGAAGAGGTTTCCCCTCAACCCTTCTTGTTCAATTCCTTTTTATGGTACTATGGAGACTCTCCGCAGAGAGGATCTAGAGGAGTCGCCATAGGGATAGGGAAAAATTTAAGTTTTGTAGTGGAAGATAGGCTAGTGGACCCTGATGGTCGATACATGTTCCTAAGAGGTCTCCTACAAGGTAAGCGATACACACTGGCCAACGTTTACTGTCCAAATAAACTCTCCCAGAATTATTTAATAACTACCTTGAATAAACTTACTGAATTCAAACAAGGAAATGTGGTTCTAACCGGGGATTTTAACTTCACCCTTGACATACAACTTGATAGAATATCGACAGTTATTATAGCAAACACTAAGCAACAACAAGTAGTGAAAAAAAAACTTTTCCAGAGTCAGTTAATAGACCCTTGGAGGGTTTTCAATCCAACCAAAAAGGATTATACATTTTACTCTACAGTACATAATATGTACTCAAGGCTAGATTACATTATGGTCGACCATGAAACCTTAGAGTATGTAGATAACGCCGCAATAGGGGTCGTGACAATTTCAGATCACTCCCCTGTCGTGGTGTGCATACACTTCCCAGAAACTGAAGAAAGAAGGGGATCCTGGAGATTAAACGAGGAGTTATTAGAAGACATAGAAGTTTTTGATATAATCAGGACAGACATAGATGAATATTTTAAGCTTAACAACACCCCCGACGTAAGCACCGCAACTATTTGGGAACCCCATAAGGCTAGTATTCGAGGTAAATTAATTTCCCTAGGGACAAAAAAAAAAAAGGAAAGTGATATAAGCAGAAAAAAGATAATAAAAGAGCTTCAAGACCTAGAAATTAAACATAAAAACCAAACAAACAACAAAAAAGTCTATCAGGAATTGTTAATAAAGAGGACTCAATTAAAAGATCAAATGAAGAGTGAAACTAGGAAAATACTAAAAAACGTGATGAAAGAAAGGTACCTATGGGGGAACAAACCTGGGAAATATCTGGCTAGGATCTCAAAAGAAAAGAGAAACCTAAACTACATAGAAAAAATAATAGACCAGCAAGGACAGATGCGGTATAGGACGACCGAGATCGCCGAAGCCTTCCGGACGTTCTACGCCTCTTTATACTCTATCAGGAAAGGCGAGACACAAGAGGAAAAGGCAAATAGAGAAGAAAAAATAAGAGAATATCTAAGTGAGACCAATCTACCAAAACTAACACAGGAAATAGTAGAAATCTTAGAAAAACCAATAACACAAACAGAAATCAGTCAAGCGATCCAAGGAACTCCAGGGGGGAAAAGCCCAGGCCCTGACGGCCTGCCAATAAAATATTATAAAAAATTTAAAGAGTCATTAATCCCAGAAATGTGTACCTACTTCAATAAAATAGGGGGAATAGAAGAAGTCAGGAAAGAATCCCTCCTAGCCAATATTGCCATTATAGCCAAACCAGGAAAAGATAAGACCCTTTGCTCTAATTATCGCCCAATAGCATTGTTAAATGCGGATATAAAAATCTTCGCAAAAATACTCGCAACAAGGATAAAACCGTACATGCTTGACCTAATAAGCTCAGATCAGATGGGTTTTGTAATAGGCAGAGAAGGGAGGGACAATAGCTTAAGAACACTTTTAATGCTACAAGATGACAAAAGGGAAGGACCCCCAGCCGTACTCATGTCATTAGATGCTGAAAAAGCGTTTGACAGAGTCGACTGGGGGTTCATGATGGAGACTTTGAGATGTATAGGATTGGGACCTAGATTCATGAAATGGGTCGGAAATCTATATAAGTCCCCTACGGCAAAAGTAAAGGAAAATGGGAGGGATTCCAAGGTGATTGATATGATGAACGGAACAAGGCAGGGCTGCCCGCTCTCCCCCCTCCTTTATGTGATGGCCTTGTTTGTTGTGTAAGATCAGGAACAACCCAGACATAGGTGGGGTGAGAGTAGGAGAAGAAGAACAGAAGTTGGCAGCATACGCCGATGATGTCCTCTTGTATGTGACCAAGCCCAGAATATCAATCCCTAAAATACTGGAGGAAATAGGAAGATATGGTAGACTTTCCAACTTCAAAATAAACCCAGTAAAAACTGTCATCATGAATATAGGGATCGATCAAAAGGAAGAGGAAGTTCTACGTAGAACATTTACCTTTACGTGGGAACAAAAATCACTTACTTATCTGGGGATAAAAATAACCCCTAAAGTAGCAGGCCTCTTTGAGGCAAATTATATTCCTCTACTCAACGACATAAGACGAGATCTAAAAAACTTTTCCCACAAACAGATCTCCTGGATGGGGAGGATCAATTTATTCAAAATGACAGTTTTACCAAAGATAATCTATAAATTTCAATGCTTCCAATAAATGCCCCACAAAGCTTCTTCAAGGTAGTAAAAAATATCATCTCAAAATTCATATGGCAAGATAAAAAACCCAGAATAAGCTATGCAACCCTAACCCGAGAAAAAAAAAGAGGAGGACTGGCTCTCCCAGACATAAAAAGATACTATCAAGCTGTAATTCTAGCGAGACTAGTCGAATGGACAAATAAGAATTCACAAAAAAAATGGGCCCAGTTGGAAAACGGGAGAAGCAATCAGCACCTAAGCACAAACATATGGATCCCACCTAAATATAGAATTATTAACGTAAACACACATTCTACCACAAAACAGGTTTTTAAGACATGGGATCTGGTACACAGGAGGGAAAAATGGGAATATAATTCCCCACTAATCCCATTAGCAAACACAAACTTTTTTGCACCGGGGAATAGGTCCACATTTGGAAAAAAAACTTGGCAGCACAAGACTTGGGGATATAGTAGCACAAGGAAAAATAAAAAATAAAGAAGAGATACAAGCAGTAGCAGGGGCACAACAGATAACTGAATGGGAATACTTACAATTAAAGCACTTTGTTATCATCCTTCCATCACCAATAAGGGATGATATAGCACAGAACCCAATAGAAAAACTCTGCACCTGGGGAAAACCACTATCACATGGAATCGCTAGGATTTATAAAATTCTTACAGAAATAGGGACAAAAGACACACTACAAAGTATTGAAGCCTGGGAGAAAGAAATCTGAGAAAGAATAGAAGAAGCACATATGACTAGAGCGACATTTACTTATGCAAAAGACATAACAACAATAGAAGCTAATTACAAATGCATGTTGAGATGGCACCTGACACCTGTTAGACTTAATAAAATATCTCTGGCTAATTCCCCCCTTTGTTGGAGGAAGTGCAACCAAGTAGGGACCACCCTGCATATATGGTGGGACTGCCCGAGGATCCGGCAATTCTGGACTGAGATTCTTAAATTAATCGAGGAAGTCTCTGGAGAAAAGATCCCATTAGACCCACTGTCCTGCCTATTTCATAGACAAGGACTAGTAAAAGGGAAAAAAATACGCCTCAACATTGGTCCTAGTGCTGTTAAACGCAGCAAAGGGACTGATCCCGAAATTTTGGCTCAACCCATATAAACCACCCTTAAAAGAATTTATACATCGAGTTGACCATATAGCAGAGATGGAGCACCTAAGAAGGGTTGACCAGGGTGAGGAAGAGGGCGGAAGTGGCGGAAAGATATGGGATCAGTGGAGAACTTACAAAACTACTGAAAATTTCTCTATAATACTATTAGAAAAAAAATCAATAAACACTGTAGACCCGACCACAAAGGTAAATGAGGTAAGAATAGGGGGGGGGTAAATATCAGGGGGGGTGGGCAATAAATAAATAATACAAGCATATATAGAAACCCAGGGGGTAAAAAAAAAAAAAAAAAAAAGAAAAAACTGAATAGTAAAGAAAAAAGTAACAGAATAGAATAGAATAGAAAGAATATAACCATTTCCTGAAATTTGAATAGAATACATTACAATTTGAATAGAAAATAATAGAATATAATAGAAAATAAAATAATAGAAAATAATAGAATAAACAAATAGAAAAATAATATAATAAAAAAAATAGAATAGAATAGAAAGAATAAAACCATTTCCCAAAATTCAAATAGAATCCATTCAAATATGAATAGAATAGAAAATAATGGATTAGAATAGGAAGATGGTTATATTCTTTCTATTCTATTATATTCTTTGTTTCTATTATAATCTATTATTTTCTAATTCAATTCGATTTGAATCTTTTCTGTTCAAATTTCATAAGATGGTTATATTCTTTCTGTTTTATTCTATTCTTTTTTGTTTTATTCTATTCATTTCTATTCCATTCTATTATATTCTATTATGTTCTTTTATTTTCTATTCTATTTTGTTTGGTTTTACTCTATTATATTCTATTCTTTTATTTTCTGTAATATTCTTTTCTATTCATTTTTTTTCTATACTATTCATTTATTTTCTATTGTATTTTATTCTCTTTGCAAATTGGAAAACTATTAGGCTGCATTCACACCTGAGCGTTTTGTAGCCTGAAGCCTGAAGCTATAAAATGCTAGAGGGGGGAAAAATAAATTATTCTCTATGGAGATGGTTCACATCTCCACTCCAAACGCCTGAAGCCGAACACCTGAAGCTCAAACAAGTTCTGGACCCTTTTTTGTCGCAAATTGGGCTGATTTGGGCGTTTTTTAACATTTGTATTCCCATAGAAACGAATGGAAACGCTCGATTTAAGCGTCTAGCGTGACAACGAGCGTTTCTACGGGCATTTTGTCGATTTAATCTGTTCTGTGAAATAGAATATTCACCCAGGAAGAAAATAAAAAAAATCTACAAACATAGCAACAAATGATGAAAGAGATGAGCATTTTTCCTATTGGCTAAAATAAAAAACGACGAAGTTCAAAAACGTCGGACAACGCTGTATACAAACGCGCGAATACGTGTTAATACGCGTGACAAAACGTACGAAAAAAAGGCCGGAATAAAAGACCGAAAACGCTACGCTCAGATGTGAATGATTCAAATTCTGAAAATGTTAATCGATTAGAATACGAATAAACAAAACAAATTCCTAAAACAAATTAAATGGTTAAACAAATGTAACTAAACAAATTGATGTGAATAATGATTTGAAACGAAACAAAATAAATGTTTTCGTTCTGCACATGTATACTTACAACCAAGGTCCTCTGTGCCCTTCATTTTGTTTGGTTAAAGTGGTTATGAAGGGTTTACAACCACTTTAAACGGCATGAAGTCTATAGGCCAGTGCAAGAGAGACCATGGTGGGCATCAGGTGCCAGCAATGTCTCTATGGAAAGCTATAGTAAGGCCGCATACACACGACCAAATAAATCAGATCAAATCGATCTGTCAGACCGATTTGATCGGATTTGTCTGCTGGGAGAAATTGGTTTGATCGTGTACACACGATCAAACCAAAATCCCCGCCGGCAGACAGCGCGGTGATGTGGCGGTGACGTTGACGCCGCCACGTCACCGCACCAGGAAGTAAAACACTTCCGCGCATGCGTCGAATCCATTCGACGCATGTGCGGGCAGATATGTCGGACGGACGGGTTCCCAGCAGACAGATTTTAAAGCATGCTTTAAAATCTGTCTGCTGGCAAAATCTGTCTGTCCGCCCCTACACACGATCGAATTTGTCTGCTGAAACGGTCCGTCGGACCGTTTCCAGCAGATAGATTCGATCGTGTGTACGCGGCCTAAAAGTCACAAAAAGAACTAAAAACAGGCAGTATTATATCTTCCTTCCCTGTTAGAAAGCCTCATTTACTAAACCCGGAACTTATGGCTATAACCCCTTATCTCATTCCTGTAATTTGATACAAAACAATAATTGTATTATCATTCCTATAATCACACTTTCCAGAAATTTTAAAATAAAAACAAATTCTGTAAAACTAATATCCATTTCATAATTTAAATAAATATATCACTTTATATAATAAAAATTAAAGGAGCACTAAAGGTTCATTTTTTAATAGATCAATTGATTGCTGTAAGATAGAGCATTTAAATATCACTTACCTCGTTTTTCCTTTTGACCTCCAAAATACAGTAATCCAGGTTTGAAAATGCCATTTCATGTCTCTCTTCTTCTTGCTTTCCACCAGCACCTGAGCTGTTTTGCATGGTGGAAAGTAGAATGTTCTCACCCCTCCCTATGACTACAACCCTGCGTGAAGATGCTCTCTTATCCCTCACAGGCATGGAGGCTAAGCCTAATGGGAACTGTAGTTTCCATTAGACCGTAATGTAGTAAGAATGAATGCGCACCGCAAACCAGGAAGTCAGTGAGAATAACGATTCAGGAGTGATGGAGGTGAATAAAACAGCTCGATTTCAACAGGTATCAAACTAGTTATACTGCAAAACATTACTTTTTACTTTATCAGCTACTGTCAGACTTTAATTTAAGAGGAAAATATTTTTGTCTTTACAACCCATTTAAGAAGTTGCGGTGCCCCATGTTATATAAAAAAAGTTCCTAATGTTAAAATAGTTTTATACATTTGCGGAACGTTTTTCTTTCATTTGTTGAACCTTGTGATTTCAAGAGCTTCTCATTTTAAATCAATTTTCTGTTATTCTATTAGACTCAAGTTCTTCAGAGTACCGGCAATATATACAAAATAACTGTGTACTCCTAGATACCACAAAACATATTTTCTCCCCTACATGGAAAAAGTTTGGATTTGATTTGAGATGTATTTAGTAAAATGTTTATCTCTCTGGTGAAAGAACAATTAAACCATTCATTCTCCTCCACCCACAGGGTCTGTTTGTTTTTCACTTACTGGAAGAATATATTTTTGCCAAAATTTGTTACTGAAGTTTAAACAATTACAAAGCAGTTGTTTAGAATAAGAAACATCGTAAAGTAAACCTGTCATGAGAGAAATCTGGGGGCTTCCAATGTTAAGCTCTTCTATCACGCTGTCACCCTGACCCGAATACCATTACCCACCTAAGGACTAAATACTTTCCTCCGACATTCAGTATTCAGGCTTGCATTCTGTCATTGATTCAGAAAGGATTAAGGCCCCATTCATGTTTATGATTAAAGCCGTTAAGGATTACCCACAAGAGACTTAGCAGGGATCCAAGCAAATAGGTGCAGGTAGAAAGCCCAGTCGGAAGTATTGGGAGTCTGACAGTGCCCTCAGCTATTTGTGGACATTCGCAGATAATCGCTCATGCAGTGATTACCTGCGGAGCATTGGCCCTGGATGCAGGTACGAGGCAATGTGCGTAATTCACAATAAATCAACAAGGATTGTTTGTAACAGAAAAAAATAATGTATTGTGTAATAGAGAGACTAGAGGAACTTTGTGTAATTCACAATATCTTGTGAGAATTCAAAGCCAGTAAACACACATACCCAAATTTGACCGGTTCACGCCGACACGGAGGTGGAGGTACCAGTGTTACTGACAAGCCTGCAGACCCAGTGCCAGGATAGGCACTTGCCAATGTAAGCGGCCATTCGGCCCATGTTTTTATATTTTTTACTTATTAAAACCGGTTGCACTATGGAGGCTTTGTTTTGTTGTTACATATCCATTCTTTGAAATCCTGGAGAACCCAAGGTGTTTGTCTATCATCTGAGACGCTATCTATGCATGCAGGCATTATCCTGCATATGTGCATTAGACCTTCTTTTCTAGGAAAGAGGTCCAGCATTTCTGGTAAGCCTTTGACCATACCAAGCACGTTTGAGGTGTCGATCGTTTCTATGGTGGAGGAATGCACAGAGGCACTTACTGAATCAAACGTTTTTTCACTCCATTTCTAGTGGCACCAGAGCCATCTGGACCTATGGTATATTGAACTTTCTATTTATTTTTGTGTCCCACTTTGCTTTATCTTATGGATTAGACATTTCCTATTGGACTAGGTTTGTTGCACTTTTTTGGGACATTGCACTATTAATTATTTGTCATAAAGTCACCTAGCTCACACGGGATGCACTTATTTATGATCATATGTCATTTTCTGTTTTGTGGAATACTATTTATTTAATCTATATCCACCCAATTGATTTTGCACTAGCACTTTATAGGATTTATCTATAGCGCCCCCTATCATACTAACCATTCATTAAAATAGGAGTTATACACTCCTTTTTTTCTGGGGTGAGCAGCTTTATATTCACCTACAGTACACTTTACTTCGAGTGTATTTTTATATTAGATATTTTTTTGGCACGGAAATTCAATTTGTTGTCAATCATGATGCTTAAATTAAAAAAAAAAATCCTTAAAATATTGTATCTGCTGGGTGTCTATAGTATGCCTGTGTAGCTTTATGGTGCACACTGCAGAGGACACAGGCAATACACCGCGTGAGAATACTGCATCTAGCACAATCTGTAGCTGGCCAGCTAGAAACTGTTCTAGGTAGCTAAGCCTGCTAAGAACCTAATGTAGTGCACATGTTTATATGTGAGAGACAAAGATTATTCACTGTGATTTTGTGCTTGGATGTCATATAACAGTTGTATGTTGTGTTCACAGAAGGAAAAGAAAAAATATGCCTTTATGAGTCATTTGTTTGTATGGCAGCAGGAGGTAAGGAATAACACAGTTGAATTCATGCCAGCAAGCATAGAGTTAAGCTTTTGTGACTCATTGGTAGCCTTGCCCAATCACAGCTAATCTCACATTGAGCAGAGTCTTGACCCATCACAGCCTCCTTTGCATCCATTTCTGTCTGGGAGGTTCCTAATACACAGCATGTGCTGCTAGATTATTCCACCACAGAGACAGAGAGCCACATAGAGACAGAGAGCAGACACACAAAGCCAGAGTCTTGTTTTATGGAAGCCAGGGGCTAAAAATAGGTATGTGGCACAGTTATATATATGTTCTTATTGTAAATAGTGTGGTTAGAACTGTATACTGATCTAGTTGTGTGTTCACTTGTAGCTCCACCATACCTCCTAACCGAACCATACCTTCAAACCATACCGAACCATACCATACCTTCAAACCAAACTGAACCATACCATACCAAACCATACTTTCATACCTTCAAACCAAACCCAACTAAGCTAACCCTGCAAAAGCAACCCTGCAAACCAAGTTGCAAACCACAGTTATACCTTTCAGAAAACTCAGAGAATGCTTACACAGAGAGAGAGAGAGAGAGAGAGAGAGAGAGAGAGAGAGAGAGAGAGTAAACACTGAAAAAAGAAATATATCCACCATCTTATGTTAAATGACAAGATTGAATATCTGAACCATTTTCTGTTACGTTGTACGTGGACTGCAAAGCAGCAGTATTATATATGAAGAAAAGTGAAGTTATTAAAGAAGTTATTTTAAGCATTCGGTGTGCTCTACTAAAGACATGTGGCTAAATAAATTTTGGCCTAAATGTTTGACTAAAATTTAGTTTATTTGATTTTTTTTTTAACAAAAAGTAAAAAATATAGTGTTTTTTTTTCAAAAATGTCGCTCTATTTTTGTATATAGCGCACAAAATAAAAATCGCAGAGGTGATCAAATACCACCAAAAGAAAGCTCTATTTGTGGGAAGAAAAGGACGCAAATTTTGTTTGGGAGCCACGTCGCACGACTGCGCAATTGTCTGTTAAAGCGACGCAGTGCCGAATCGCAAAAACACCTTGGGTCATTTACCAGCGTATTGGTCCGGGTCTTAAGTGGTTAAACCTACTGCTTCCATAGAACAGCGCTAGAGGAATTTTCAGAGTAATAGAAAGTCTTGTTGGACTGAAAAGTCAGAGATGTCACAATTCTTCTAATGCCACAGCGCATGAGGCACTTCATAGTGCTGCGCCTGCCACACAATCAACTACCTGCCAGTAAATTAGGAAGAACTGATCTAGCTAAACTATACCGTTCAGCGTGTAGTGAACCCATCCAGGGGGGTCACACACACCCGCTACCGAGTTAATCCCTCACAAGTGTCTAAATATATGTACAACACCTGGGATGCATATATATTCTCTACACACTGTAAATTTAACTGACTAGCCTGCCTGCTCTATCTAGCTAGAAAAAAACAAGACACTCTCTCTCTCTCTGTGACTGATATCTAACCAGCACCGCAACACACTACACGAGGCCGCCCTGCAGGCGGCCTTTTATAGTGTGGGGCGTGTACTAAAGCCCTGAGTCATAATTGGTCAAAACCACCCTGGCTTTGGCCAATTATGGCTCTCTGTACTGACGGCGCTGTGATTGGCCAAGCATGTGGGTCATAGTGCATGCTTGGCCAATCATCAGCACGCCATGCCGCAGTGAATTATGGACCGTGGTGCGTCACTCGAATTTGGCGCGAACGACCCGTTTTGTTCGTATTTCGACGAACGATCGAACATACGATGTTCGGAGTGAACATACGTTCGACTCGAACACGAAGTTCATCCCTAAACAGGAGGAACACGAGTGTCAGCAGATGTTGGTAGTAGAACTTGCAGCAGGAGATAAAGGCTTGTGACATCAGACAGGACATCAGGCCAGGACCAGATGTGAAGCATGCTGGACAAGCTGAGGCTAAAGGGACACTCCACATGTACTGCAGATTATAGAAGCCTGGCTTATTGAAGCTCTCAGCAAGCTTTTAGCAGGAACACACTGTGATGGCTGGAGTGGTTATGAAGGACGGCCGAAGCAGACACTCTGTAGTATGAGGCAAGAAGCAAGGTCACAGAGGTAGAAGTGGTAAGTAGCAGGTGGGAAACTGGGTACAGAAGCGTAGGTGGACGCATGGTCATGAACAAAGCCAGGGGCAGAGGTACAGGCAGAATCCAGGATCAGGTCAGTAACAAGCTGGGTCATCAATGGAAATCAGATACAGGATACACTCAGTCAGGACCAGGGGAGGGCTGGCAGCCCTTAGGCCTGGGGGGCAAGTCCAGTCAAGTGGCCCATTGAACCGCTGAATCAGCTCACCATCCATGGCCCATCTGTTTTTTAAATGCAGCCTCACCAGTGCCCATCAGTGCAGCCAACTCCAGTGCCCATCAATGCAGCCTGATCACTGGGGCAGGTTACATGGGGTGTATATAGGGGGGTGGGGGTCAGCTAGGGGTGTCAGGGTCTCTCACTACAACTCCTGGAATACAACAGCTAGTGGTCGGCCCAACTTCCAAGACCAGAATGAAAAATAAAATGGTAGCAGACATTTTGAACCTAAGTTAGGGCAGCCTGGGAGGCAATTGCCACCCTGCCACCCGGCCCAGCCCTCCCCTGGTCAGGACACAGGAAAAGATGAAGACCAGTCAGCACTGACAGTGAGCAAGAGCAACCCTAAAAAGCCCGTCTGGTGCCAGAAATTGTGGGCCTGCGTGCGTGCATGCACAAGCCTATGCGCTTTTCTATGAGCGATGCTATACATATATCTATGCACCAGTCGCCATACTAGAACTCCCTTATGACCAGCTTCTGTCGCAAGGTCACGCTGGAAAGCCTGATCTGTATATTCTGGCAGGGGAGTGGTCCTTGCTGTCAGAATACAATAACGCTTCATAGGTGTTGATGTGAGAATCGTCCATTTTTTTTTTTTTAAACCTGTTGGGCTTTTATAAAGGAGTGAAGAATGAAAGTCATGGGGGAAATTGATTTAGTAAAAAGACATTGGGCACTGAGTGTAGTACAGAGGCTTGAGACACTGCATGTGCATTGCATTAATTGACTGTAGGGTGGAAAATACTCACCCAACAGTTGATCACTAGCCTAATCTACGTGCCACCACCCTGAGGAATAAATACGTATTCACTAAGTACTCTTTTTATATGGTTTGCAGTTAAAAGATTGCAAGCCTTTGTGCCCACATAGTGGCTGTCTACATGTATTTGTAGTAAAACAGTTAATTTCCCTGCTACTAACTTTTGTGCCCTTTTCTATTATACTAACACTTGCAGTATCTTTCAGTGGTATTTTGAAGTGCTCAGTTGTCATACTGAATCCATTATTTTTTCTTTAGAGGTGTATTAGAAATGCACTGAGCTCTTGATTCTCTACGTGTAACATATGTTTTTATACTTCCAACCTCACAAAGACACACTTTAAAGGGAATGTATAATAAGTCTAGCATATATTTTCTTTAGGACTAAAAAAAAAAAAGTTAATTTTTTTCTTTTTTTTTAGTTTGATAAATATGAATGATTGCATATGAATATATTTTATTTTTATAATTCTATTTTTATTGAAGGTTTTCAGAGAATGATGCCGCGTACACAATATCCTTTTTCGGCATGTAAAAAACAATCTTTTTCAGCCTCTAGAAAAAACATAGTTTTTTTCCAACTTCATCATTAAAACGAAATTGCCCACACACGATCGGTAGAAAAAAAATCCTCTAGCAAAGCGTGGTGACGTACAACATGTACGACGGCACTATAAGGCTGCATTCACACCTAGGCGTTTTGTCGCCCTACGCCCGAAGCTGTAGCAGCCTGAAATACGCTGGAGGGGCGAATTTACATTGTCGGCTATGGAGATGGTTCACATCTCTACGCCGAACGCCAAAACGCCGTACGCCTGAAGCTCAAAACAAGTCCCGGACCCTTTTTTTCAGGCGTCTTCGGTGTTCGGGCATAGCCGACAATGCTAAAATCACCCCTCCAGCGAAAAACAAGGAGCGACTTGTCGCCGCAAATCGCCGCGGGGACAAAACGCCGATTTCATGTCGCCGTAATACGCCGCATACTACGCCTAGGTGTGAATGCAGCCTAAGGGGAAGTTCCATGCGGATGACGCCACCCTTGGGGCTGCTTTAGCTGATTTTGTGTTAGTAAAAGACGATTCACCCTTTTTTGTCTGTTACAGTGTGATGAATGTGCTTACTCCATTACGAACGGTAGTTTTACCAGAACGAGCGCTCCCATCTCATAACTTGCTTCTGAGTGTGTAATGTCGTTTTAGCCCACACACGATCATTTTTTACAACCCGAAAAACGACATTGTTGTAAACGTCGTTAAAAAAATGCAGCATGTTCGAATTATTATTTTTTTGGCCGTTTTTCAGAACCCAAAAAATGATGGGAAGCCCACACACGATCATTTTAAATGACATTTTTCAAAAACGTTGTTTTTTACATGCCGAAAAAAAGTGTGTACGCGGCATGATTCTTGACTCCCCATGTTGTCTGAAAGCAAACAGGTTGGGTGCCCCCTGTACTGTATGTATGTTTGTATAACACATTTTTTTACAATGTGTGAAAACTATATTTAAAATATGTTGAATGAATAGAAAAACTTAAGACCCCTGAAAAATGAAAATGGTCCCACACTTGTTGCAACTCATCATTCTGTTTATATTTGAATAATCACCAATAACATTTGAGACAGAAATGGGCAGCATTAGGTGGCAGGCCAGCTTGAAACCCATGTAAATAATTACATTTTGCTTGTGGTAAGTTGCTACAGACTGATTATAGTCATTGTTACCTTAGAAATTGCCACAATTCTGTTGTTCAATTCACATTGCAGCAGTAACAATAACAACTAAAGTAATTCTGAACACATTTAAGGGTCTTTTTTTTAAAGGTTATGTGAGTTGTTCTCATTTTTCTTTTTGTGTTTTGTCTTCTATGAAATTGTTATGCATTCCGTTTCAGCGCTTTGGAGAACTGTAGCAACAAACCTTTTTCTTTTTGTACCAGGGTGGAATATGCAGGATGTTGTTTACAAAATTACCAATAGAATTACCATTACCACACCATTCCACAACAAAATAAATTTTGGGCACTTATGAAGAGTACAGCTTTTTTGACTGTTTGCATAATATATAAGTAGGGTTTAGGCAAGTCTTGACTAAACAAGATGGTTAACAATAAATTTCCCTAAGGCCATTTAAACCTTTATAAGAATGTCCGTCCAACATTGTTCAACACAACAAACTTCAGAATGACACAAAGGAACCTTCTTACTGGGGACATTTTTGAAGGGTCCAGCATTTTATTATTTCTGATGCAAGAGAGAATGAGTGTATGTATCTACAGCCACACGCAGTACACAAGTAGTTACAGCATTTTTTTTCTTTCTTTTGGGATAAAGGTTTTACATGAAAAAAGCTGATCACTATAAGCACCCCTGTCAGTCATAAATGGATTGTTTCAACTCTTTAGCTGCTACATTTGCAGACGAAACGCATTTGGTGGAGCTTATGTGACATGTCACTGCTGCCATCTGGAGCGCAGATGAAATGCAGAGCAGCTGTTTCAGTTTCCATTTACATACTAGAAATAAAAATATGTCTGATTATACTTTATAAGTCTAAGTGCAGTGGCGGCTGGTGATCCAAATTTTTTTGGGGGGTGCAAACAAACTGAAAAAAAAAGAAAAAACAAACCCATCAATTGCAACCACTGGGCCATCAAAGGCAGCCACTGTGCCCAACAATTGCAGCCACTGTGCCCATCAAATGCCGCCACTGTGCCCATCAAATTCCGCCACTGTGCCCATCAATTGCAGCCACTGTGCCCATCAAATGCAGCCAATGTGCCCATGAAATGCTGCCACTGTGCCCATCAAATGCAGCCACTGTGCATATAAAATCCTGAGCGCTATGCCCATCAAATGCTGCCACTGTGCCCATCAAATGCTGCCACTGTGCCCATCAAATGCTGCCATGCTGCCACTCTGCCCATTGAATGCCGCCACTGTAACCCCCCTCCCACTCGCCGTCTGCCTGGCACTTACCCTGTCTCAGTGGGGCAACGGGTGACAGCGGCAAGCAGTGTTCTACATGCGTTTCTTTCCGTTCTCTCCTCCCATCAGGCGTCCAATCACAGCACCTGTCGTTTCAGTCAGGTGACAGGTAACAGACTCGAGCACCTGATTGGTGGAGAGGTGGTTCAGTGTTAGAAAAGCGAATATTCATTGGCTTTTCTATTACACCTGGGTGAACTGCGAGTGCCAAGCATGGCGTTCGAAGGTCACCTTTTTTGACGCCTATTAGAACCTATGGCTCCAATCAGGTGCTTCAAAAAAAAAAACGCCGCTATAATTCAGGCGCCAGATGCCCCAAAAGGGGCTGAATAGGTGGTGCCATGGATAGATTCATCAATTAGTCATAGAGGGGTGGCTGAAGAGAGGGGGCAGCTCCCATGCACCCTTAATGGACGCACCGCCACTTTGTAAGTGCATTTTAAACTTTTTAACCACTTGACCACTGGGCACTTAAACCCCCTTCCTAACCAGACCAATTTTCAGCTTTCGGTGCTCTCACAGTTTGAATGACAATTACTCAGTCATACAACATTCTACCCATTTGAAATTTTTGTCCTTTTTTTCACACAAATAGAGCTTTCTTTTGGTGGTATTTGATCACTTCTGGGTTTTTTATTTTTTGCGCTATTAAAGGAAAACGACTGAAAATTCTGTAAAAAAAAAAAAAAAAAAAACTTGTTTCTGTCATATTAGCAGGTTATTTCTCACACACAGCATATGCATACCACAAATTACACCCCAAAACACATTCTGCTATTCCTCCCGAGTATGGCGATACCCCATGTGTGAGACTTTTACACAGCGTGGCCACATACAGAGGCCCAACATGCAGGGGGCACCTTCAGGCATTCTGGAACACCCAGACCAATTCTGACATTCCTCTCCTACATGGAAAAATCATCATTTATTTGCTAGAAAATTACATAGAACCCCAAAACATTATATATGCTTTTTTAGCAAAGACCCTAGAGAATACAATGGCGGCCGTTACAACGTTTTATCTCGCACGGTATTTTCGCAGAAATTTATTGAACGCGTGTTTTTTAAAAAACTGTTTTGTGCTTAAAACAAAACAAAACAGTAAAGTTAGCCCAATTTTTTTTCATAATGTGAAAGATGAAGTTACGCCGAGTAAATAGATACCCAACATGTCACCCTTCAAAATTGCGCACACTTGTGGAATGGCGCCAAACTTCGCTACTTAAAAATCCCCATAGGCGGTATTGCAGAGTATCGCGCAGGGTATTGCAGAGTATTGGGGTATTGCAAAGTATCATGCAGAGTATTGGGGTATTGCCGAGTATTGGGGTATTGCCGAGTATTGGGGTATTGCAAAGTATCATGCCGAGTATTGGGGTATTGCCGAGTATTGGGGTATTGCCGAGTATTGGGGTATTGCCGAGTATTGGGGTATTGTTGAGTATTGGGGTATTGTTGAGTATTGGGGTATTGCCGAGTATTGGGGTATTGCAAAGTATCATGCCGAGTATTGGGGTATTGCCGAGTATTGGGGTATTGCCGAGTATTGGGGTATTGCCGAGTATCATGCCGAGTATTGGGGTATTGCCGAGTATTGGGGTATTGCCGAGTATTGGGGTATTGTTGAGTATTGGGGTATTGTTGAGTATTGGGGTATTGTTGAGTATTGGGGCATTGCCGGGTACTGGGGTATTGTGGGGTACTGGGGTATTGTGGGGTACTGGGGTATTGTGGGGTACTGGGGTATTGTGGGGTATTGTGGGGTACTGGGGTATTGTGGGGTATTGTTGGGTACTGGGGTATTGTGGGGTATTGTTGGGTACTGGGGTATTGTTGGGTACTGGGTACTGGGGTATTGTGGGGTACTGGGGTATTGTGGGGTACTGGGGTATTGTGGGGTATTGTTGGGTACTGGGGTATTGGGGTATTGTTGGGTACTGGGGGATTGTTGGGTACTGGGAATTGCAGGGTACTGGGGGATTGCAGAGCTGGGATGTTTTGAGGGAGGGCTGGATCTGTGACTGCATTTGTCACAGATCCAGCCACAGCTCAGCTGCTGACACCCCGCTCCCCCCCCCCTCTCCTCGCACACTGTACAGAGAGGAGACGCAGGAGAGGGAGGAACCGGCGTCATCAAATGACGCCGGTTTGTTTACAAGTGATCGCGCCGTCATTCGACGGCGCGATCACGTGGTAAACGGCCGCTATCAGCGGCAATTTACCGTGATCCGTGATGCGCCGGGTCTTCTAGACCCGGCGAGCACGGACACTTTCGCGAGCGCGTCCCAGGGGACGCGCAATCGCGGAAGTGCACGAGGACGTCCCAGGGACGTCGTGTCAAAGCAACTCCACCGCGCCGTAGCAGTAAAATGCTTATGGCGCGGTGGGGAAGTGGTTAATAAATATTTTCTGTGATATACTACACTATGAGAGATTCTATCTTCATCCCTGGCAAGTGAGTTTTATGTAGAATTTCACCAAACATCATTCAGGACACCATTGGAGGATGGGAGATCACACGGATGTACACAGAGATTTATACCAAAGCGATTTTTTACCTTTCTTTGAAAAAGAGGTTTATACTTTTTGGGTGAGTGTGGTGTGAGATGGTGAAGAAGAGGAAAAACTTTCTTTCATTTGGTGGCACTTCACTAATGGATAGATTTAAAGACACAGAGCACATTAATTATGGACTTTAATTTTACTGCGTTATTTTATTGTATGGATGAGAATATTTATGAGTTATGTTTGTATGCACATTTAATGTTTGACACAATTGAGCACAGCCCCAGAGAGCGTGATCTCCTCATAGAATTTTATTTTAGAGCTTTCTTTAGTTTTAAGATGAAGAGCTCTTTTTTTTGATGATTTCATATTCATTTTACTTATTTATTTATATTTTTTGGAATTGCGTGGGTGTTATTGTAGATTTGAAAATTTGTAGAAGAGCTAGGTCTTTTAAAAAACAACAGACTTACTGGTCAGATCACGAGATGAAAAAAATAAAAAATAAATAAAACTAATACTGCTTTAAGGCCCAATTCTAGCATGGGCCAAAGAGACAAAGATGGATTCTTCAGCAGCTCCTTCTGTTACTCGCCTTATCTATAATACTGTCTCATGCATACTTTGTCCTCCTGATTCAGCACCACTTATCCTCTGAGTTAAATGATGTCCATTCATACAAAAAAGATTTGAAGGGGCAGGATATACTCTTCACTTTGGTGGTGTATTTATGGTGCATCATCTTCAGCAAGAAAGAACACTTTTTTGTGACACTTATATGGACTTAACCACTTCCTTACTGGGCACTTAAACCCCCTTCCTGCCCAGACCAATTTTCAGCTTTCAGCGCTGACGCATTTGAATGACAATTGCGCGGTTATACAACACTGTACCCAAATGATATTTTTATCATTTTTTCCCCACAAATAGAGCTTTCTTTTGGTGGTATTTGATCCCCTCTGCGGTTTTTATTTTTTGTGCTATAAACAGAAAATACAGAAAATTTTGAAAAAAAAAAACAATATTTTTTTACTTTTTGCTATAATAATATCCCATTTAAAATATATATATATATATATATATATATATATATATATATATATATATATATTTTTTTTTTATTTCCTCAGTTTAGGCCGATACTTATTCTTCTACATATTTTTGGTAAAAAAACAATAAGCGTATAATAATTGGTTTGCGCAAAAGTTATAGCGCCTACAAAAAAGGGGATAGATTTATGACATTTTTATTATAATTTTTTTTTGTAGTAATGGCGGCGATCTGCGATTTTTGTCAGGCCTACGATATTGCGGCGGACATATCGGACACTTTTGACACATTTTTGGGACCATTCACATTTATACAGCGAACAGTGCTATAAATATGCACTGATTACTGTATAAATGTGACTGGCAGGGAAGGGGTTAACACTAGGGGGCGATGAAGGGGTTAAATGTGTACCCTGGGAGTGATTCTTACTGTGGGGGGAGGGGACTGACTGGAGGAGGTGACCGATCTGTGTCCCTATGTACAAGGGACACAGCATCGTCCCCTCTCTCCCTGACAGGACGTGTTTACACACAGAGCTCCACGTCCTGCCTCTGTAACTGCTGATCGCGAGTACCTGGTGGACATCAAGGCCGCCAGGCACGCGTATCAGCACCACAAGACTTATTTATTTGTTTGTTTACACATTGAATTTTTTTTTATATTTACTTATTGTTTATTTTATTTGTTTGCACTATTGTGGATTATTATTGGTATATTTCTGATGATTCTTCACTCTAATATACAAATTCTTTGTGTAGGTGTAAGTACTGGGTGAAGTTTAGAAGTAAGCCTCTCGTAGCATTATTCATTGAGGATACCATCATCCTAGCAATACAATGATTGGAAAACTAGAGCATCCCCCACTGTGTCCCCCAGGAGAAAGAAAGTGGACTATCTCGGTACCCAAAAATGGTTAACAACATAGGGCCAGATTCAGGTAGAAGATAAGTCGGCTTATCTCCAGGTAAGCCGTCTTATCTCTGCGTTTTAGGCCTCCAATCTATGCCACTGATTCATAAAATCAGTTTAGCATAGATTTTATTAGATCAGACATGCGTAAGTCTCTTACGCTGTCTAATTTTATTTTCATATTTTAGGCTGGCCGCTAGGTGGCGTTCCCGTCTAAAATATGCAAATGAGCGTATACGCCGATTCCCGAACGTGCACCCGGCCCGGCCTAGCTGTTTACGTCTATTACGTAAGGCTTTCGGCTGGCCTAAAGTTATCCTTGCTATATGAGGTGCAGCCAATGTTAAGTATGGACGTCGGGACAGACATCGCTTACGTCGTTTGCGTAAGTCGATTCAGAATGGGGCTGGCGGTACTTTACGTTCACGTCGCTTTCATTGACAATTTGCGAGGTGATTTGGAGCATGCGCACTTGAAAATGTTCACGGCCGGCGCATGCGCAGTACGTTCGGCGCAGGATCACGCTTCATTTAAATACATGACGCCCCCTACCCACCCAAATTGAATTAAGACGGGCGATTTACACTACGCCGCCACAACTTTACAGGCAAGTGCTTTGAGAATAAAGCACTTGCCTGAAAAAGTTGCGGCCGCCTAGTTTAAAATCCAGACGCTAGGCATGCCTAAAGATAGGCATTTCTACCTGAATCTGGCCCATATAGTATAAATTAATTTTTTATTTGTATAAACGTTTAAAAAAAAAAAAATCTGCATACATAGTTAAAAAGCTTTGAAGCATTGTGTAATAACATCTTCAATAAATGTAATGTTCCACCCTGGGATGACCGGTAACCTAGTATCCTCAGATGATTCTGGGGATATAAGATGTAATCAGTTCACAATGTACAGTACAGCCTCTACATGTTTTGTGGCTTTGGCCACTTCTTCAGGAGGATTTATACAGAGTGACATCTGCAAAAAAGCATGATAACAAACAGTTATGAGTTAAGAATGGAAAAGTGTAGTCTGATGAATCTCAAACTCCTCTGACTGTCTCTATAAGTCTGCCGGACCCCTGACCCTCTGTCTGGACAGTGCTGATTGACCCTGTGTTGCTAACATGCACCCTCCCAAGAAAAAAAGGAAACACTTTCTAGTAATACACACCCAACTGAGCATGTGCAGCTTGTCCCCTAGACTCTGTTTTATCAGGAGATGGATTGAGGACAGTGGAAGCATAGGAGCATCATAGAAGACAGGATCAAACAGCCTTTTTACACAATGCAAAATATGAACCCCTTAGGTTCCTCATTGAGTATGACAAGCTTTACTGCATATACAGACTGATTTTACTGTTGTGGGTTTAGTAACACTTTAATCTCACTCAACACAAAGAGCAATAAAAAAATGAAAAAAGGTTCTAACCCTACCCTATTCGATTCAAAACTTAAAGCCCAACTCTGGAGCCCCACTTACTGCAAGGGTTAACTGCTTGTTTAGGTCTAGGCACATAGAAAAGAAGATTTACTTACCTGATCCCGTTGAATCTGGTACGTAGACTGGTTCCTGCAGAATCTTCTCCCCCCCAACCCCCCCATGCTCCAGCAGTCCTGACATTATCAAGACCTCTGCATAGTCCATAGCCAAGGGACAGTCCACTGCCAGAGCATGTCTGCTGGGGAAGTGGAGAACTGGGTAAGTAAACGTGCTTTTATGCCGCGTACACACGATCGGTTAAACCGATGAGAACGGTCTGATGGACCGTTTTCATCGGTCCAAACCGATCGTGTGTGGGTGCCATTGGTTATTTAACCATCGGTTAAAAAAAGCCAACTTGTTTTAAATTTAACCGATGGATTCCTAACCTATAGCAAAAACCGATCGTTAGTAGGCACGACCATCGGTTAAAAATCCACGCATGCTCAGAATCAAGTCGACGCATGCTTGGAAGCATTGAACTTTTTTCAGCACGTTGTTGTGTTTTACGTCACCGCGTTCTGACACAATCGTTTTTTTTTTAACCCATGGTATGAAGGCGCGACGGACCATCAGTCAGCTTCATCGCTTAACCGATGAAAATGGTCCTGCGCGGCATAACTCTCTCCTATAATAACCAAGCGTTTAACCTTTGCACCGCATTAGTAGCCCCACTGAAAGGGAGAATTTTTGAATTTCCCAGAGTTTAGCTTTATACAAGCATATAAAAAAACAGCTGTAGTTTTAAAATGTTTCTGGTGAAAATGTAAAATATAAATTGTTTCCCAACATTTTTTTCCCGAGCGTGATGGACTTCTGCTGTTGTGCAGCATATGATGGGCTTCAAATTGGCTCTGGAAACGATGTTAAAATGTTGGCAGCTATGCATGTGTTTTGTCAGACTCTCGATTTAACCAATTTAAATCATTACAGAACCTTTCAAATCTAAACCAGGAGCCTTGCTTCCATTTATGTTCCTTTAATTAACCCTCGAGTGCATCTGCACATGAAGCAGGCCCTTACAAATGCCTCTGAGAAAGAATTTAGCAGTGCTAGTGAACTGGAAAGGTTGATGATCTAAGCTAAGCTAAAATTATAAAACAGAGCGGTGCAGGTCACAGCATTCCAAATGGTAAGTGATTGCTGTCATAAAGATACTGTATATAGTACAAGCAGGACACATCATCATCAGCAATGTTCAGGTACAATAATGCCCTTTTGATTCTAAAGTGGTATTAAACCCAACATCAAAGATGTATTGGCACTCACAGCTTACCAATCATTAGATGAGGTGTCTGCTTTCGTTTTCTTATTTGTTAAGGCTTTTTTCCCTCTGTTTTCCCCTGGTGATCTGGCCAGTAACACACCTCCTGTATTCCAGTGCCTCCACTTTAAGGCCTGATTCACATCTATGCATTTTTAGTGCTTTTTGCATTTTGGAGATTTGTACTACAGAATGTGTTCCATAGGAAACCGTGTTAAATGGACTGCAGTGCAAATCTGCAAATTACAAAAAGCACTAAAAATGCATAGGTGTGAATCAAGCCTAACAGTGGATGTAAACCTGATTCATGAAATTTGAGCTGGGCACACATATCTGCAGTGTTTTGTCATCTCTTTTCAATGAGCCAAGTCTTATAGCTCCCTTCTGAACGGTTCCTCTGTTATCAGTCTGAGAACTCCTGACATATTTTTTGACTTTTTAGACCACAGGTGGCAAACACAAGGCCCGCGGGCCGAATACGGCCCTCCAGGCCATTTCATGTGGCCCTTGCACCTCTTCAGTCCTCCTCCAGACACTTACTTTCTGCTTTCAAGCAATGCATCCAACTTCTTCCCAGCAGGAGCAGGTAAGTAAATTTTCTTTTCTATGTGCCTAGACCTAAACAAGCAGTTAACCCTTGCAGTGAGTGGGGCTCCAGAGTTGGGCTTTAAGTTTTGAATCGAATAGGGTAGGGTTAGAACCTTTTTTCATTTTTTTTATTGCTCTTTGTGTTGAGTGAGATTAAAGTGTTACTAAACCCACAACAGTAAAATCAGTCTGTATATGCAGTAAAGCTTGTCATACTCACTGAGGAACCTAAGGCCGCGTACACACGGAGGGACATGTCTGATGGAAACGGTTCGTGGACCGTTTTCATCGGACATGTCTCCTCGGGATTTTCGTCCGGCGGTGTGTACACACCATCGGAACAAAATCCCCGCCGGCAGACAGCGCAGTGACGTGGCGGTGACATTGACGCCGCCACGTCACCGCACCAGGAAGTAGAAAACTTCCACGCATGCGTCGCATCTATACGACGCTTGTGCGGGCAGATGGCCGGCGGTTAAATTTTAAATCAAGCATGCAAATTTGTCCGCCGGTCAGACATGTCCGCTAGCCCATACACACGATCGGATTTGTCCGCTGAACTGGTCCGTCGGACCAGTTTCAGCGGACAAATTCGATCGTGTGTACGCGGCCTAAGAGGTTCATATTTTGCATTGTGTAAAAAGGCTGTTTGATCCTGTCTTCTCTGATCCTCCTATGCTTCCACTGTCCTTAATCCATCTCCTGTCAAAACAGAGTCTAGGGGACAAGCTGCACATGCTCAGTTGGGTGTGTATTACTAGAAAGTGTTTCCTTTTTTCTTGGGTGGGTGCATGTTAGCAACACAGGGTCAATCAGCACTATCCAGACAGAGGGTCAGGGGTCCGGCAGACTTATAGAGACAGTCAGAGGAGAATGAAAACTCCTCCTATAAGCTTTAACCAGACACGGACAGAAGTCACAAGACTGCTGTAACTGCTGATGAGAAAATGTATTTTTACTAAAATAATTGCATTTCCATGTTCTGTGTACTGTGAGAAACCAGATATAGTGAATGGGTCCTGGGTTTAGTAACACTTTAACTTCTTGTTCTGCTGTCACTAGAAGAGGAAGTGGAGAGACATCTCTCACACATAGAAACAAACAGCAAAAAACACACCTGTAGCATAGTGTAAAAAGATTAAATGACTGTAAAGCTCTTACTGTTACCTGCTGCAAAAAAAGGTTAAGATACAGTTGGGCTTTAAAGCTTAAATGTAGCTAAAATAAAATAAAAACAGAAGGGACATAAGTTACAGTCAGTAGGATATGTCCCTTGTGCTGATTCCTCTTCTGTTAGTAGAAATACTCCTCCATCCTGTCCCCCCACCCCTACCACTGTAATAATCCAGTGCAGCAGGGGTTAATACAACTAAAGGGCTGTCTCAGGCTCTCTTTAAAAAAAGTCCATCTTTGCTCATTAGTTCTGCTAAACGGCTCTATTCACAGAAGCCATAATACAGCTTCTATGAATGAAGAACGATCTATGAATGGAGGACGGTGCATAATTGAATGTTTCGACCCCTCCATTCATAGATCCTTTGTCATTCATAGAAGCTGTAGTATAACTTTTGAATTAAGAAGCTGGACAGAATGGTGGGCATAGTTGAGCATTCTTGATGACAGCCTCTGATAGCCCCTTAGTCCTATTAACCCCCACTGCAGCAGATAATTATGGCGTTGGGGAGGGGGTGGCATGAAAGGAGGAGGATTTCTACTAACAGAAGAGGAATCAGCACTAATACAGTACATAGATACAACCTTAGAGGGCTTCTTTTCTCAGAGAATAGGTGCACTATCCCTTGGTTTCATTTCCTACCCACCTCCCAGTACCTACCCTTTGAGACAATACAGAACCAAGTATCATTTTGTGGTGCTAAATAATTTGTATAGAATTTGGTGATAATAACAAGAAAAGCAGTAAAATAGATCCCCTATAGCTAGTAACAATAGTCCCCCCCCCCCTCCAGCAACAATAAATCCCCACACAACAATAGACTCCCCCAGCAACAATGGACTTCGTCTCAGTGTAGCGCCCCTGTACTTTTAAGTACGGACGCTGTTTAAATTTAGAGGGGGATGAGAGAGTTACACAGCTCTCATCCATGTGATTTATGTTAGTTTAGTGCTGTGCTGTTGTTTCATCCTGTGTTCCAGAGATGCCTTACCATCTTGGAACGACAGATGGCAGCAGTGGAGACCAGCGAGAGCGCCTTCTTGCCAGCAGCCAATCAGAGGAGGTTTTCCCTCGTGGGGCATGCTGGGGGAGGGTACTTCTTGAGGGCGCCATCTTGGCATCGGAAGTTCAAGGTTGGATCCGGGTGCGGCACCCACCTTTAGGGTGTGCGCACATCACGGGCCCTGGCGTTATGGCCTACCAGGCCGGGGCGCATGTGCTACGCAGAGTCCCTGCCTCTGGGCCCTCATGGCCCGGAGCAACTAAAGCTGCAGAGAAGCCCCAGTGACTTACTGGGTCCTCATTTCTAAGAGAAGATCCCAAGCGAGTTGTGCTGTTCGGCGGGGAGTCAGTCTGAGAAGGCCCAGACAAGCTATCAGGGATCAAGGTGACTGGACACTGGGAGTTTGTTCTATGGCAACCTGTCAGTCGGTCACCCAAAATCAAGACCTACCTGAAGACAATTCAGGCAAACTACTTTACTGAGAAGGAATCGCTCCATCAAGTTACATTCTAGAGTTGGGGCCTGTGGCAGAGGTACCTCTCCTATTCTATTGAGCCAAGTCTGTGGCAGAGGCTTGCTTCCTTCTCAGGGTTCCGAGTGATACTACGGCTGCCAGTTTTGTGAGAGAGACTGTCCGGGCACACTACACCCACTCCGGCTGGTATTGTTGAAGCAGAACTGCTTCTGTACATAGTAAAGGCCTGCACCTGCAACTTCTTCTTTCATCACCTTTCCTCTAATCACCTGAATTTACCTGTTGCCGTGTTGGCATAAGAATAAAAGCACAGAAAACGACATCTTGCTGTTTGGACATTCGATCATTGCTCACACCATCTGCCTTTCATCATACCCCTAGACAAGCTACAGAGGTAACACGCCGGTCCCAAATCTAACCAGTGGCTCCTTTGGGGGTAGCACTGCATCAGCAAGAATAGATACCACCCCACCAATAATAGATCCCCAACAGCAACAATGGACCACCCACAACAAAATACCTCACCCAACAACATTAGACCTCCCCAGCAGCAACAATAGATCTCCCAGCAGCCAGCATCAATAGACCCTCCAACTGCCAGTAACAATAGATCTCTCCCATAACAGTAGATCCCTACCAGCAACATAAGACCCCCCAGCAACAATAGAGCCCCCACCAGCAACAATAGACTCTCACACAAAAACAGATCTCCACCAGTGACACTAGATGCCCCAGCAGCCAGCATCAATTGATCCTGCAGCACACCCTACACCCCTCGCTATTGTATACATTCAGTGCTGGAGAGGCTGCAACTGTGTTCCCCCACATTCTCATTTCCCCTGTGCAGATTTTCCTGTGTTTTGTTTTTGCTCCACTTTAGTTTTAATAAATCTATCCATCCAAAACCAATATTTTCGTTTGATAAAAAAAAAAAAGCCTGTATCACCTGCTGGCTTCTTAGGTTCAAACTTAGGGAAAGACGTTCTGGACAGCCGCACTCCAAAAATAAATTGCTTTTATTGTAAAATCAAAAAAACACACAAAAAACATGCCACAGCAGACGGGGTAAAAAGCTGTGCTGTGGCATGCTTTTTTTGTGCTTTTGTGATTTTACAATAAAAGCAATTTATTTTTGGAGTGCGGCTGTCCAGAATGTCTTTTCTTCATTTTGCATCATTCCATGCATTACCAGCACCATTGGCTTTGGATCAGGTGAGGAGACTTTCTGATTGGTATCTTAGAGCGGTGATTCCTCTTTTGTTGGCTTCTTAGGGGTTCCAAAGTCTTTGCCCTGAATGTCTACTTTTTCTATCTGCTATGACTATTGTCAAAGAGTCTTAGGCGGCGTACACACGACCGAGGTTCTCGCTAGAAACCAGCGAGAACCTCGCTGGGAGCTGCATTCCAGCGAGAACCTCGGCCGTGTGTACGCTCCTGGCTCGCCCCGCCCGTAGGGGAATCCCGTCGAGCGAATAGAGAGCAGGCTCTCTATTTGCTCGACGGCCCGTCGGGATGAATGGCTGGTTGCCATTCCCGACGGGCGGGTCGCCCATTTCGACGGCCGGGCGAGAACCTCGACGGGCGGAACGATGTGTGGTATTACTAGCACAGAGCAAGGGTGCTTTCTTGTGAGATTTGGGATCCTCTATTTTCCCAGCATTCCATAAGAGGGATGTCTCTGGCACAGTGCAGGAGGGCAGTCTTGGAAGATTTGCGATGCTCAGTTTTCCCAGCATTCCATGGTTGGGTTGAGTGATGTCTCTGACACAGTGCAAAGGTACATTGTTGAATAATTTGGGATCCTCAGTTTTCCCTGCCTCTTGCAGGGAGGTTGAGTGATGTCACTAGCACAGTGCAGTGGTATATTCTTGAATAATTTGGGATCCTCAGTTATCTCAGCATTCTATGGTTGGATTGAGTGATGTCTCTGGCACAGTGCAGGAGTGTGTTCTTGAATAATTTGGTATGCTCAGTTTTCCCCGCCTCCTGCAGGGAGGTTGAGTGATGTTACTGGCACAGTGCAGGGGTGTGTTCTTGAATATTTTGGGATCCTCAGTTTTCCCGGTATCCTGCAGGGAGGTGGAATGATGTCACTAGCACAGTGCAAAGGGTACGCTCTTGCAGGGCCGGTGCTACCACTAGGAAAACTAGGCAGCCGCCTAGGGCGCACTAGTGTTCCTACTCTCTGCAGAAAGCACCCAAATCTCAGTATCAGCAGGCGCTCCATTCGCACATAGTGTCAGAGCCGCAGTGGCGGCGGAAGACTGTGTGTGTCCCAACTCTCACGAAGGAATGGAAGCAAGCAAACATTTATTTATGGGCACTAGTAGGCTGCATTGATGGGCGCTGGGGAGGTTGTATTGATGGGCGCTGGGGAGGCTGCATTCAATGCGTGCTGGTGAGGCTGTATTCGATGGGCGCTTCATTAAAAAGGTGAGGTATACATGGGCAGGACAGAGGATGGAGTCAGAAGTGGAGCCGGGGGGGGGGGGGGTGCGGCAAAATTAGGTTTTGCCTAGGGTGTCAAAAATCCTTGCACCAGCCCTGTGCTCTTGAATAATTTGGGATCCTCAGCTTTTACCGTCATCCTGCATGAAGGTTAAATTATGTTGCTAGCACAGTGCAGGGGTGCATTCCTGAATAATTTGGAATCCTCAGTTTTCCCAGCATTCCATGGTTGGGTTGAGTGATGTCTCTGACACAGTCAGGGGAGGACTGGCAGCCTTAGGCCTGGGGGGCAAGTCCAGTCAAGTGGCCCACTGAACCACAAATCAGCTCGCCATCCATGTCCACATGGTTTTATAACGGATGATTGATGTTATGAAGCAAGACAAATATGATACAATATAGTAATTAAAAAAGTGCAGATAGTGCCTGTTAATGCATCCTGATCAGTGCCCATCAGTGCAGCCTGATCATTGTCCATTAATGCAGTGCAGTTCCCATCAGTGCAGCCTGATCAGTGCAGACAGTGCCCATTAATGCATCCTGATCAGTGCCCATCAATGCAGCCACACCAGTGCAGTGCCCATCAACGCAGCCTGATCAGTGCAGACAGTGCCCGTTAATACATCCTGATCAGTGCCCATCAATGCAGCCACACCAGTGCAATGCCCATCAGTGCAGCATGATCAGTACCCATCAATGCAGCCTAATCATTGCCCATGGCATGTGGGGTCAGCTGGGGGTATCAGGGTCTGTCTCAACTTAGCAGGCCCGGTTGCCATCCACTATATGCAGTGGATAGATTCTTGCATAGCATGAATCTATCCACTGCTGCCCCATATTCATGCATCTGGCGCCTTCCGGGTCACTGGGCACATGAAGTACAGCGGCCAGGTTTTTTTAATAACCTGATTAGAGCTAGGTGATGGGCTAAGTTGCCGGCAGACAGTGGGCAGGGGTCCTCCTGGATCAGTCGGCTCCACTAACCGGATTCTGGCTGAGTCTGCTGGGGGGGGGGGGGGGTGGTTCTGGCTGAGTCTGCTGGCCGGGGAGGGGGGGGGGCTGGCTGAGTCCGCTGGATGGCTTCTATGGAGAGCTGAAGGAGATACAGTACTAAAGAGGCAGGTCATCATCAATCATCTTTATTATCATTCACATCACCTTACTTTACTTTCAATTCAGTGCAGTGCAGTCTCTCTCGCAGTCTCACTGACTCTTCTCTGCTTCTCTGCAGCCAGCCCACGAGTCACAGAGATGTATGGTGTGGTGCTCGTGCCCTGACATGCCACATGACCTTCCTACAACTCCCACAATGCAGCGCGGCAGCAGCCAGCCAATCGGCGGCCGCCGCTGCTGAGTAGGGCTGCGCATCTTCACCGGTCTCACGATTCGATGCGATTCTGCGATGCATCACGATTGCAGCACAAGTGCGCATGGCTCTCCCCCCAAAATACTAAAGGAGATGGTCAGAGACTGCAGACATAGTACAGGGGATGATCAGAGACTGCAGACATAGTACAGGAGATGATCAGAGACTGCAGACATAGTACAGGAGATGATCAGAGACTGCAGACATAGTACAGGAGATGATCAGAGACTGCAGACATAGTACAGGAGATGATCAGAGACTGCAGACATAGTACAGGAGATGATCAGAGACTGCAGACATAGTACAGGAGATGATCAGAGACTGCAGACATAGTACAGGAGATGATCAGAGACTGCGGACATAATACAGGAGATGATCAGAGACTGCATACATAGTACAGGAGATGGTCAGAGACTGCATACATAGTACAGGAGATGATCAGAGACTGCAGACATAGTACAGGAGATGGTCAGAGACTTCAGACATAATACAGGAGATGATCAGAGACTGCGGACATAGTACAGGAGATGGTCAGAGACTGCGGACATAGTACAGGAGATGGTCAGAGACTGCGGACATAGTACAGGAGATGGTCAGAGACTGCGGACATAGTACAGGAGATGATCAGAGACTGCGGACATAGTACAGGAGATGATCAGAGACTGCGGACATAGTACAGGAGATGATCAGAGACTGCGGACATAATACAGGAGATGATCAGAGACTGCGGACGTGGTACAGGAGATGATCAGAGACTGCAGACATAGTACAGGAGATGGTCAGAGACTGCGGACATAGTACAGGAGATGGTCAGAGACTGCAGACATAGTACAGGAGATGATCAGAGACTGCAGACATAGTACAGGAGATGATCAGAGACTGCAGACATAGTACAGGAGATGGTCAGAGACTGCGGACATAGTACAGGAGATGGTCAGAGACTGCGGACATAGTACAGGAGATGGTCAGAGACTGCGGACATAGTACAGGAGATGGTCAGAGACTGCGGACATAGTACAGGAGATGGTCAGAGACTGCGGACATAGTACAGGAGATGATCAGAGACTGCAGACATAGTACAGGAGATGGTCAGAGACTGCGGACATAGTACAGGAGATGATCAGAGACTGCGGACATAGTACAGGAGATGATCAGAGACTGCAGACATAGTACAGGAGATGGTCAGAGACTGCGGACATGGTACAGGAGATGGTTGCAAATGTTTAAGAACCCTAATTGGTGCACAGACAGCAGTTCAGTTCTACTTCAATAGTTCCCAGATTCAGTCCCAGGAAGCTGAAATCTGATGGGTAACACTGCCCGCTGCACTTTACCCACTGATTTTTTTTTTCAGGCCCCACTCACACCTATGCAGGTGCAACAGAGCAGTTTTATGGATCACGCTTAGGGCAGCTTGAAAAAAAAAAAAGAAATCGCACAAAAGTGCATGATGCTTTATAATTCATAGCACACCAAAACGCATGACACTTTATCACACACTTTGTGTGCCTGAAAAAAAAAAGTTTTGCCTTGGACAATTCACTACAAATCCCATCATACAACATGTATTATGAAGGTATTCAGTGTAAAAGTCACAGCCTACTGGTGGACAATACAAGCATGTGTTCCTGAACAATAACCTGCATTGGATAGAGAGGAGGACATTACCAGAGGAGGTATAGAGTACACATAGGAGGGGGTCATATGGCAGGACAATAGGAGGTGATGGAGGAGATCACACACTGATGATGAAGCCTCTCTGACCTGTACACAACGTTTGGACAGTCTCTCCCCTCCAAGATCCAGGAAGGAGCCGTTCACTCACTGACAATGCTGCTCTCAGTGTCCACTCACCAGGGGGACTCAGGTTACAGGTCCTGGCAGATCCGTAGATGTTATCATGGTACAAGCTATAGGAAAAGCTCTGTGCAGAATGTTGTAAGTACACTACAGATTATAAAAAATAAGTACATCGCTATCAGTTATTGTATAAATAACTGATAGCGATGTATTTATTTTTTATAATACACAGTCTATATTTGTTAGTAGTTTAAAGGACAGGAGCTGACAGGACCTGCCTCTTCTAGCAGGCTGCGACCTACTGAGCAGAGAAGGTAATATCTGAACAGCGCGCTCTCCCGGGACCCTCCCCTGACGTGCCACATGACCTTCCTAGTTCCTACAACTCCCACAATGCAGCACGGCAGCAGCCAACCAATCGGCGGCCGCCGCTGCCGAGTTTTAGAAAAAAACAAAACAGCGCTGCGGCCCTTTTAAATATAATGTGAGCGGCCTGGGGGGCAATCTCCATTTTTCCACCTGGCCCAGTCCGCCCCTGGACACAGTGCACGGGTGCATTCTTGAATGATTTGGGATCCTCAGTTTTTTTACAGCATCCTGCAAGAAATTTAAGTTAGGTCGCGAGCACAGTATATTGGTACATTCTTGAATAATTTGGGATCCTCAGCTTTCCTGGCATCCTGCAGGGAGGCTGAGTCAGGGGAGGACTGGCAGCCTTAGGCCTGGGGGCGCAAGTCCAGTCAAGTGGCCCATAGAGCGTGGAAAAGTGATGGAAAACAGTCTAAGATTTTTCATGATCACAAGAGTCCGCACAGAGGCCTCCCCTTGCATCAGAGTCCGCACAGAGGCCTCCCCTTGCATCAGAGTCCGCACAGAGGCCTCCCCTTGCATCAGAGTCCGCACAGAGGCCTCCCCTTGCATCAGAGTCCGCACAGAGGCCTCCCCTTGCATCAGAGTCCGCACAGAGGCCTCCCCTTGCATCAGAGTCCGCACAGAGGGCTCCCCTTGCATCAGAGTCCGCACAAAGGCCTCCCCTTGCATCAGAGTCCGCACAAAGGCCTCCCCTTGCATCAGAGTCCGCACAGAGGCCTCCCCTTACATAAGAGTCTGCACAGAGGCCTCCCCTTACATCAGAGTCTGCACAGAGGCCTCCCCTTACATCAGAGTCTGCACAGAGGCCTCCCCTTACATCAGAGTCTGCACAGAGGCCTCCCCTTACATCAGAGTCTGCACAGAGGCCTCCCCTTACATCAGAGTCTGCACAGAGGCCTCCCCTTACATCAGAGTCTGCACAGAGGCCTCCCCTTACATCAGAGTCTGCACAGAGGCCTCCCCTTACATCAGAGTCCGCACAGAGGCCTCCCCTTACATCAGAGTCCGCACAGACCCCATATACATCAAATCTGATGTAAGGGGTGTTCTGGGAAACTTGATTTAAGGGTGCATGCTGTGGACTATTGTGTAAAGAGGGTCTCTGCTCACCAAAGCCTGCCCCCCTTCCCTTTAACAACGTCCACAGAGCACCCATTTTTATACACTGGGAGGCAGGAGAGACTAGAAAGGGTGACCTTACCAGGATGGAGGCTGAGGCGCAGGCAGGCTGTCTGATGCTTTTTTGGGTTCAAACCTCCTGTCCAGTGCCCACACATGCCGGGGGAGTGTGGGCAGGGCAGACTCAGAAGGAGGAGCACATGAGCTCTATCTCTCCTCGTGTCTGTGCAGAGAGAAGGGGATGTCAGCGCTGGTGTGCGCTGAGGCTGAGCTATGTGTGAGACGAGACATAGCTCAGCTCTGCAGCCATCTGCACGGCGGGAGGTGAGCGGGGGCCGTGGCCTGTGTTAACAGAGCTCCAGCAGGCATATTCCTGCTCTGCAAAAACAGCATTTGGTAGTGGCGGCCGGTGGCTGTGCATAGTGTCACCAGCCCAGGGGGAGATTTCCACCCTGCCACCCCTGCCAGCCCTCCCCTGGGCTGAGTGATGTTTCTGGCCTAGTGCAGGGGTGCATTTTTTTATATTTTGGGATCCTCAGTTTTCCCGGCATGTCACTAGCACAGTGTAGAGGTGCATTCTTGGACAAAATGTGATGCTAGGTGTTTTCAGCATTCCACGATGGAGTTGAGTCATGAACAACTAGTGAGAGAACCAAAAGTCGTGGTCTAAGGTGCGTATCGTTTACACTTTTCTCCGCATTTTATGGTTTGTTTTTTACATAGCATGATCTTTTTTTATCATTCCAAGATAAAAAATAATTGCGTTCATTTTTCCTGGTGTATCTTAGCTTAGGGAATGTGGATTATTACTCTACCCGAATAGATCTGCCTGTGTATAAATGCATACATAAATACATATGTAAGCGTTGTATCTATTCTGCCAACGTCTGTACCTCCCACAGGGAACACACTGCAATGACTTGCTAACAATGTGTATAAATATTTATGACATAATGTGTATTCATGGACACACGTACTGTACGCATCACTTTTATCTTGCACAAGAGTCCTGTCGATGTAGTCGAGCATGTTCTATTTCAGGGGTAAGTGGATAATGAGACAGCTGAATAGCAGGATAAACACATACATAGTCACACAAAATACGCCTCAAATGTAGATCAAATGCAATGAGAGATCACACAGTGACCTACAAAATACTGATAAGGTAATACAAATGTGTATCATAATTTGTCACTCTTGCCTGCTTTCATTACCCTGGCTGAATTTTAAAGTATGTTGTGCAATAAGAAGTCTATATTGTGTTTTCCCACATATTCTGAGATACTTTTGCAATGTTTACCCTGAAATCAATATTGATGTACCTTTTACACCTTAAATGGTTTGTGTAATTTGATAGTCTTGTATTTATGTTCATCACACGCGATAAACTCATTATTTCTTTGCCAGCTCATATTTATTTATGTGCATTCAGTTAGACAGAGATAGCCAAACAGAAAGCAGGACATGCTTCCCTATTAGCATGCAGATATTATGAAACTCTGGCCCAGTTCCTTGAAAAATCACACTTGATATTGGCCACCTAATATGATAGGTGGCCCACTGGAAAACAGGAAGGGGCAATTGGCAAAATGAAGAGCACTAGAACTCAGTCATGGAAATTGTGGTCAATATTTGTATAATAAAGTTTTGGGCTTCCTGGGGGAATGGTAAATATACCATAATTCAATATTGGGAGCAGTTAACTGGAGGTGTAAGAAAGATACTACAAACCTATTTTCATCCCACTTTGGTCTGATGATCTTCCCTGTGACAGCTAGTGGCCAGTTAGAGGGAAGAGGAGATATCGTTCAATAAAGACTGATGAGCCTTGAGTGGTGACGTCACCCATAGATTTTAATGGCCCATCTGTTGTCAACACTCCCGACTCTCTCCTACAGCAGGTAAGTATAGGCAGGGTCGTCTTTACCGCAGGGCAAACGGGGAAGCTGCCCAGGGCCCTGTGACTGCTTGGGGCCCAAAGCAGAGCTGCCCCTTTGGCCCGCGAGCTGCCCGCAAATCGCCACATAATCGGCACTAAAAATCCCCACAAGCAGCCGCAGTATCAGTCGTCATCAGCGCGCATTGTCTCGATCAAGGATTAGCATCGGGTGGGTGGGGCCTTTAGCTCCACTGACGTTGGCCCTGCCCCTTGCAATGCGTGCACAGCCACTGCTGCCTGTACAAGTGTATGATTGGAGGAGCAGAGGCCTCGGTAGGAGGAGTCAGACCACGGAGTGGAGTGCTGTCAGAGTGCTGGATGGTCAAAGGAAACTACCTCCTGGCCAGGAGGACAAGGTAGGCCTTCTTCCTCCTCCAAAAGACAAAAAAAGCGGCGCCCTCTAAGCGTAGCATTAAATTTATTAAAATGGGTCAACAATTCAATTCCTATGAGATGGGTACTCACAAGACTACAGGGAATCAAGGCGTATCACAATACAGTATCATTCGTGAATGGCATCCCGAGTGGGTGAGATCAGCTGGAGCGATGACATGATGATAACAACTCTCTTTGCAGGGGGACACACGACCAGCAGTTCCTCCAGCCCGTACAGGTATCAACCTCTGTGTGGGTCCCTGGATGATCGTTCGGCGCTGGTTAACCAGGGAGAGGGCAGGGGAGCTGTGTAACTTCCTTGTCTAGGCAGTGGAACGCAGCCGTGGAGCGCAAAACAGCGCAACGTCACTTCCGGGATGGATCACGGGGCGGTGCACGCATTCGAGGCATGCGTGCCTCTTCGTCAAAATTGTCACTCTATTTTTGTTTATAGAGCAAAAAAATAAAAACCGCAGAGGTGATCAAATACCACGAAAAGAAGTTTCAAAAGGATGGACAGCCGCACTCCAAAAGAACTCTTGAGTTGTCTTTATTGATAAAAACAATAAAAAATCCACCACAAAGACAGAGCAAAAATCGGGAAAAGGAACAGTCAATGCGTGTCACACTGATTCAGTGCTTAGTCATGGCTAAGCACTGAATCAGTGTGAAACGTGTCGGCTGTTCCTTTTCCCGATTTTTGCTGTGTCTTTGTGGTGCATTTTTTACTGTTTTTATCAATAAAGACAACTCAAGAGTTCTTTTGGAGTGCGGCTGTCCATCCTTTTGAAATTTATACAATTTGCCTAGTGCATTGCCAGCACCCTCTGTATCCTGAAGAGTTCTTAATTACCTAGCAGACTCACCTGGAGCGGTGACTCCCTTTTCCTACCACCAAAAGAAAGCTCTATTTGTGGGAAAAAAAGGACGCCAATTTTGTTTGGGAGCCACGCGCAATTGTCAGTTAAAGCAACGCAGTGTCGAATTGCAAAAAGGGGCCTGGTACTTTACCTGCATATTGGTCCGGGTCTTAAGTGGTTAAATCAGCATTTTTACATAATCCTTGCGCTTCGAGAATTAGATATGTAGCTTCACTGACTGTTGAAACACTGGTTTGGCCGTCGTCGACATAAAAGTTCTTCTCAATGAAAGCTGATGCTGAAGGATATTCTGCCTTGTGTTGTTGTGCAAGATACTTGAGGCCAAAGTTGGCACATCCTGGAGAGGAACTGGCACCGAAGAGGTGAACTGCCATTTTGTATTTATTGTATTTATTGTTTTTTTTTTTCCAACTGGCCGTTCTCCCACCAAAGGAACATTAAGTAATTATGCAATTTCTGGGGGGATGTAGAACTGGTGGAACATCCTTTCGATGTCGCATATCACTGCAACTACTTCCTTCCTGAAGCGACAGAGGACTCACACTAAAGAATTTATCAGGCCAGGACCTTTCATTAAAGGTGTCATTTAGGTAAATGCCTTGAAACTTTGCTAAACAATCAAAGACAACTCTTAATTTGTCTGGCTTCTTGGGGTGATAAACCCTGTGCTGTGGGATGCACCACACTGTTTCTTCCTCTGATAATAAAAGAACTGGTTCTGCATCACCTTTTCTGATCGTTTCTTCTATGAATGCAGTGTAGTGTTCGTAGTACTGTTTATTGGCCTTTAACTTTTGCTTAAGATGTTGAAATCAAAGAATGGCCAGCCTCTTATTGTTTGGTAGTGCCGGTTGACTGACGTCTTTGAAGGGTAACGGCATCTCGTAGTGTCCATATTTTCTTTTAATTATGGGTTCAGAGAGAAACTGCACAAAATGAGCGAAATCTTGAGACACATACTTATCTTCATAATTTTTTTCAGAGAAGTCCATTTCTAGAGCCTTTAACGCATCAGTGACCGGGGCATTGGCATTTCTTTTACTGTGACTCTGTATACAAACCTCTGCCTACCCTGTCTATTCGAGATGTGGATTTGTTGATCCTATGATGCTCCAGCCGAGCATAGTTTTTTAAGGAAAGGGTTCATCTTCGGAGCCAGTACTGACCTCCAAGGGAGTCATAACCAATCAGTAGTCCGACTTCACAGTCTTGAAGTGGCTGTAACTTGTTTGCCAAATGCTTGAGGTGTGGCCACTGAAGTGCAGTCTCCTTGGTCAGGATGTGAGACTTATCTACTGGAATGAAATCTCTCATATAGACTTAATGGAGTTGGACTAGAGCTTTAGAGTTGAAACCACTCACTTGCAGACCGTGAGCAATTTGGCTTGATATAACTGTATTAAAGCGGAGTTCCACCCAAAAATGGAACTTCCGCTTATCCCACTCCTTACCCCCTTACGTGCCACATTTGGCATGTAATTTTTTTGGGGGGGGAGTGGGAGCTTCAGGAGGAGTGGGACTTCCTGTCCCACTTCCTGCTTCCGCCGAGGGGCTGGTTAGGCGATTAGGCTTAATCGCCTACACCAGCCCCTCGCTGTAGGCGATCGCATGGGACTCATGACAGGTCCCATGCGATCGCCTGTCCAATCAGCGGCGAGCTGTCACGGCTGGGTGGCCAGAGTCGGGATGGAGACGCCGGCCGGGGAGGGGGGGAGAGGAGCGGAGCCCCGGTCGGCGCGTCACTGGAACACAGGAGCAGGTAAGTGAGTGTTTATTAAAAGCCAGCAGCTACACTTTTTGTAGCTGCTGACTTTTAATAAACACAATTTTTGGCTGGAACACCCCTTTAATGGCTGTCATGGTGCTGGCTTTAGCTGTAACGGCTTGGTGCTCACACTTAGCTTAGATACCAGGTCTGCCCAAATAAAGGTTGAATCACTCTGCGTGTCAAGTAAGTCATAAGTGAGGATTTCTCTCTGAGGCTCTACCGCAGTTGACAACAGAACTGGAGCAATGCAGGAGGTGGCAAGAGTATGCCTTATGTATAGGACATAACTTTGGAAACGTTGTCAGTTACCTTATCTTCCGTAGCTACTGAATCATTGTTTGGTGTTTTGACAGGCTCAGTGTTTCTCTGTATATGCAAACAGGTTGGATGACATCGACTACATATGCTACATGTGTGTCTTCCTTTGCAGTCTTTTAAAGTGTGGCCCTTTCTTAAGCAACCAAAGCAGAGGTGGTTTTAATAAATGAAGGTCTTCCTTTCTTTGATGGTCCTTGCTGCAAAGGTCAGACATTTGGCAACGTTTTGTTTTGTGCGTTATGTCTTTGCAGACTAGGCAGGGTGGTTTTGGTCTTGAAGCTGAGATCTCTGCAACGCTGGAGGTTGAGGGCTTCATTTGAGTGTTTGTGTTGAGTGCCTTGTTTTTTTTGGGAATTCTCTATTCTGTGGTCTTGGTACTGAGAAGGAAGGGGGAAACAATGGGGTTGCATGCTATCTTGTATGCCTTTTGCAAGAACTCTGTGAAAAAAAGCTAAAGTTGTGTATTCTTGAGACTTGTCTAATTTGTTCACAACTATACGACTCCATCTGCGCACGACCAATTCAGGCAGTTTGTTGAGAAGCTTGTGGTTTTCTTCGCAATCGTTTAGAAAAGCTAGGCCTTTAACATGGGGAATGGCCTCCACACAACCTTGAAGGAAATCTGCAAACTCTCTTAATGCTACAGAGTCGTTTGCTAATGTCTTTGGCTATTTAGTCAGCTTTTCTCTGAAAGCTCTTTGCACTATGAATGGACCTCCATACCTGTCCTGTAGGATTCCTCAGGCACCTAGATAAGCGTCTTCAGAATTTCAATAGAAGAAACCTTCCACTGCCTTATGAGCTTCACCACCGAGATACCTCTTCTTTAAGTACAGCATTTTTTCCCCACACAGTGAGTGGTTTTTAATCAATCAGTGCCATAAAGAATATCTTCAGTTGGTTCAAGTATAGGGAGATTGTTGGAGATGAGCAGACTTCCAAGTCCTGGAATTAGACTACCTTCTTCTTCTTGTGGTCTTGACACCTCAAGTGGTCTGTTGCATTGCCTTTGCCTGTTCTATCTTGGCTGCAAGGTCGGTTTTCTGCGTCTGTGCATTTGCTAGAAGATCTGGAAGTGGCTCTCGAGCTTGAGCTAGTGTCTGGTAATGACTCTGAGAAGACAGTTTCTGTCTCTGTGTTTCCAAAGACTGACTTGTGTTCTTTATCTTTATTAAGTACCATCCTCACTCTTTAGATAGAAGAAGATCCTGGACTTCCGCACTCCTTAAAACGATGTCTTTATTGTACAAATAAAATCCAAAAAACAGCTACGAGTAAGCATCACATGATGTTAAACATGTCAGCCACCTTTTTCTTGTTGTCCACTACGTTTTGACTGCATTGCTTTGGTTGTTTTTTGGATTTTATTTGTACAGTAAAGACATCATTTTAAGGAGTGCGGCAGTCCAGGATCTTCTTCTATCCAATGTACCTGTGCATAGCCAGCACCCTTTTAGTTTAGTGGGACGGAAGCAAAAGCCAAGGGATCAGCAGTTTTTAGAGCGGTATTATTTCTCACATCCTCACTCTTTACTTTTCAAGTTGATCATTAAAAGTTTCCTCTATATTCTTTAGCCGTTTGCTGGTGAAGTTGCAGATTTCAGCTGTTTACGTGGTGCACGCATCTATTCTTTTAACAACGTATGAGGTATTGGAATGATTACGGCAAATGGACTCATACTGTTGATGTACTAACACTTCTTTGGCTTTAATCTCCTTCATTCTTGTATCAAGGTCTTCGGCTAGGCAAAGGTTCTTTAACTTTGTCCTAATTTCTTTTGCTAGCTCCTTCCAAGAGTTGTACGCCTGGTTGAATGCTATTTCATTTTTCTTAACTGTTTCTTTGTGCATTTCTTGGCCTTTTTCTGTTACGCTTCACTCTCTGGAGCTGGACCACACTTGTTGTGACTCGGTGGGTTTGTCTGTTTCTTTAGTGGGTGACAACATTTTGTTCTGGTGTGCCTTTGTCCTTCAAGTGTGTGTGTCCTGAAACCTAATTTGAATGAGAGTTGGCTCAAACTTGCTACTAAGGGGCTACGAAAGAAAATATGCATTTACGCTTGTAACGTATAAGATTAGCAAACAATGCATACCATACAACAAAATGTATAGTGCTGTCTGGAATGGAGGTACAACAAAAAATCCTCATACAACGTCCAAAATCCTTTTATTTTTTCTCTTAATCTAGGCTTACCTGTAGGTAAAAGTGGTTGTGGAAGAAAGGGCATAAATGTCACTCTCTAGATGTGCAAAGCTGGTAGAGACATATACCCACTGTACATTGGTCATGTAGTTTAACTGCTTGCGGACCCTGCACTGTATATATACGTCCTATGGATACCTCGGTAACGGCAGCAGCTGCTGCCACAACCGAGATATCCATCTCTTCAGTGCAGGGTCCTGTACACGATAACGGTGGTCTCCGCGGCAGATTCACCGCGAGATCGGCATTATCGGGGGCGGGAGAGGTCCCCCCCTCCCGCCGCTTTCCCGTGCCCTCCGCCGCTTACCGTTGCCGTCGGTAGCGGCGGAGGCGATCGGGTCTGTGCAGCTCCTCAGCTGGGCTACGAGTGAGGGAAAAATGTCCCTCACCGAACCCCATAGCAGCGCTGGGCGGAAGTGACGTCAAAACGTCAGTCCTGCCCAGCGTCTTAAAGAGACATTTTTTTTTGTGTTATTTGACAGTCAAATTTTTTTTTTTTAAGCCTGCATATGAGATCTGAGGTCTTTTTGACCCCAGATCTCATATTTAAGAGGACCTGTCATGCTTTTTTCTATTACAAGGGATGTTTACATTCCTTGTAATAGGAATAAAAGTGATCAATTAATATTTTGGGTTTTTTCAGTGTAAAAAATGTTAAAATAAATAAAAATAAATAGGAAAACAAAAAAAAATATTTTTAAAGTGCCCTGTCCCGACGAGCTTGTGCGCAGAAGCGAACGCATATGCGAGTAGCGCCAGCATATGAAAACGGTGTTTAAACCACACAAGTGAGGTATTACTGCGATCGTTAGAGCAAGAGCAATAATTCTAGCCCTAGACCTCCTCTGTATCTCAAAAAATGCAACCTATAGAATTTTTTAAACGTCGCCTATCGAGATTTTTAAGGGTAAAAGTTTGACGCTATGCCACGAGCGGGCGCAATTTTTAAGCGTGACATGTTGGGTATCATTTTACTCGGCGTAACATTATCTTTCACAATATATAAAAAAATTGGGCCAAATTTATTGGTGTCTTATTTTTTAATTCAAAAAAGTGTATTTTTTCCAAAAAAAGTGCGCTTGTAAGACCGCTGCGCAAATACGCTGAAAAACACCTAAGGTCCTTAAGTGGTTAATGATTCATTTGTTGTCCTGTACACACAGCCTATTAGATTCGATTCACATATATACATGTTGCTTTTGAGCGTTTCTGCCATGCTTTTTGCTGTGCTTTCCGCATTTTTGAACATGTGTTTTTGACACGTTTATGATGCCTTTTTTTTCTTTTTATTTGCCCAATTTGTTGTTGGGCAGATTCAATAATGCAAAACAGCGTCTTTATTGAAGTCTATTGAACTAAAAAAGCTAAAGGTGAGAGCTAAACAATTATTTGATCTGACACAGACACAAACATGCAGAAAAATTAGGCGAGTCTGTTGTATATTGCTGGACTTATGTTACAATATATTCTTGTTCGTGCACTTGGCCTGTGTTTGTTTTCTGCCTGCAGCATCAAGCTGCATCTTCCCACATACACATACACCGTTTAAAGGGGTTGTAAAAGTTTAGATTTTTTTCTGTATATAAAAATAACAAACATAGGATTTTGCACAGAGCAGCCTGGTTGCCCTTCAGGCACTCCTGACCCCTTCCCCGTCATCGGATGCCCCCATGGAGAGCCAATTTTTATGGGGGCACCCGTGCGGGCTTGCTCCTGAGTCCCGCTGCTGCGTCCATTCACACAGACATCGAGGCTCAGTCCTACCCCCCTCCCGTGTCACTGGAGCCAATGGCTCCTGCTCTATCCAATGAGGAGAGAGAGTGGCTGGAGTCACTGAGCTCATGCACTTCGTTGGAACTAATTGGCTCAGGTAATAAAAAGTGGGGGCTCTGAGGGAAGCTGCAGCAAAGAAGGTTTTTCACCTTAAAGTGGTTGTAAACCCTGTTACACCACTTGTACCTACAGGTAAGCCTATAATAAGGCTTACCTGTACTTACTGTAATTATCTCCTGAACCTGCACATCATCGGCGGATGTGCACTGAAGAAACGGCTCGCTCGGGAGGGACATCTTTGCTGCTCCAGCCAATCACCGCAGCCCGCAAACCCGGAAATAACAAATTTTCCAGGGATATGACAGTCTCTAGTAGATATCTGTAGATATCTTTCATATATTTTGTCATGAAAACATGTTACATGTGTGCATTCAACTATACTGTATAGCTTAAAGGGGTTGTAAAGGTTTGTTTTTTATTTTCTAAATAGGTTCCTTTAACCACTTAAGGACCCCCGCACGACTATGTACGTCCACAACATGGCTCGTACAGGCACAAGGGCGTATATATACGTCCTCGCCTTAGTGCGGGTCGGGGGTCCGATCGGGACCACCCCCCCCCCCCCCCCCCCCCCGCTGCGTGCGGTGGTCGGTAAGTGGTCGGGCGCGATCCGGGATGAGGGGGCGGCTATTCGTTTTCAGCCACCCCCTCGCGATCGCTCCCAGCCAATGGGCGTCCGCCTCCCGCCTCTTCCTGTGCTAACTGTAAACACAGGAAGAGGGAAGTGCTGTGTGACTCCTCGTGTCTGGTCTTTTCGACCGGATCCCGAGGAGAGAAGACATCAGTAACGTGAGTTGCACCTAACAGTACACTGACACGTTACACATAGGCACACAAACCCCCCTCAGTCACCGCTGATCAACCCCCCCCGTCCCCCCGTCCCTTGTCACAGTGTCACTGAATGCAGTGATTTTATATTTACTTATCACTGCATTTAGTGTCATTGTTACAGAAAAAAGTTGCAGGGCAGTTCGTTTTAGGTCCCTTTAGGTCCAGGGTAGCCCCCTACCCCCCCAATAAAGGTTTAACCCCTTGATCACCGCCCTAGTTTACCCTTTCACCCCCTATTGCCAGTGTCACTAAGCGATCGGTTTTCTGATCGCTGTATTAGTGTCACTGTTGCCGCCAGGTAGCTAGGTTTTTTTGAGGTTCACCGCCAGGTTAGATAGCGTTAGGTACCCCCATAAATAAAAGTTTTAACCCTTGATTGCCCCTAGTTAACCCTTTCACCCCCTATTGCCAGTGTCACTAAGCGATCGGTTTTCTGATCGCTGTATTAGTGTCACTGTTGCCGCCAGGTAGCTAGGTTTTTTTTAGGTTCACCGCCAGGTTCTATAGCGTTAGGTACCCCCATAAATAAAAGTTTTAACCCTTGATTGCCCCTAGTTAACCCTTTCACCCCCTATTGCCAGTGTCACTAAGCGATCGGTTTTCTGATCGCTGTATTAGTGTCACTGTTGCCGCCAGGTAGCTAGGTTTTTTTGAGGTTCACCGCCAGGTTCTATAGCGTTAGGTACCCCCATAAATAAAAGTTTTAACCCTTGATTGCCCCCTAGTTAACCCTTTCACCAGTGATCACCGTACAAGTGTTACGGTTGACGCTGGTTAGTTAGTTTGCTGTTTATAGCATCAGGGCACCTGCCGTATATTACCCAATAAAGGTTAAACCCCCTGATCGCCCGGCGGGTGATATAAATTTAATTTCAGCGCCAGTCAGAGTCTGCGTTGCCCCAGGCAGCGTTAGGTTAGTTCCAGTACTGCTTACACCCACTCGCAAAGCATACACCCCCCTTAGTGGTATAGTATCTGAACAGATCGATACTAGCGTACCCAGCAGTTTAGGGTACCCAAAAACGCATTTTTTGCGGAATCAGCCCAGATACCCGCTAGCACCTGCGTTTTGCCACCCAGCCCAACCCACCCAAGTGCAGTATCGATCAATCACTGTCACTTCAAAAACACATCACACACAACTGCAGCGTTCGCAGAGACAGGCCTGATCCCTGCGATCGCTAACAGTTTTTTTGAAGCGTTTTCTACATTTGCTTTTCTATAGTCAGGTGCTTTTTTTACCCGTGAATCATCACCAATCTACGACTAAATTTAGAGCCCAAAATGGCAAAGCGAATGTACACTGGTGAAGAGGCTGTTAGGATCCTGTGCATGTCGTCAGATGATGATGAGGAGGTCACGCATCTGACAGATTCGGGCTCAGAATACGATCCTGTTTACGACAGTGGCTCCATGTCAGATAGCTCTGACGACGGAGTGGTGGTCCCTGCTAAGGCCAGGCGTACCCAACCCGTTTTTGATGTTGTTGAGCAGCAAGAACCGCAGGACCCTTGTATGGAGCAGAGAGCCAGTACTAGCACCGCTATTCCTTCTGGTGGATTGGCAAGCACCAGCGGCCTAGTACACCCTGGTCGTTCATCCAGCACTGCAGTATCACGTGGTGACGTGGCGAGTCCCATAAGTGCAGTTCAAGCTGGCGAGGTGGCAAGCACAAGTAGTGGCCCGCTTCCACCAAGAAGAAGACAAAGACAGGCCCGTCGTGCCCATAGTGCCCTTCCTGCAGATCTCGCCTATCCTGATTGGGTCCCCGACACTTCTGCAGAACCCGTACTTCCCCCATTCACTGGCCAACCCGGTATTCAGGTGGATATAGCGAATTTTATGCCACTTGATTTTTATTCGCTGTATTTCACGGAAGATCTCTATAGATCTATTGTGGACCAGACCAATTTATATGCTGGTACCTACATCGCCGCTAATCCCCAGACCCTCCTTGCCAAAGAATGGAAAGCTCTTAGGCCTCGTACACACGAGCGGACAGATTTGTTCAAATCTGTCCGTCCGACAGATTTGAACAAATCTGTCTGCTGGGATTTTGGTTTGCTCGCGTGTACACACGAGCAAACCAAAATCCCCGCCAGCAGAGAGCGCGCTGACGTGTCGGTGACGTGGCGGTGACGTTGACGCCGCCACGTCACCGCACCAGGAAGTAAAACACTTCCGCGCATGCGCCGAATCCATTCGGCGGCGGTGCGGCGGCGGTGCGGGACGACATGTCTGCTGGTAAGTGTACTAACCAGCAGACATGTCGGGCGGACGGATTGCCACCCGATAGATTTCAAAGCATGCTTTGAAATCTGTCGGGTGGCCAAATCCGTCGGCTCGGCCGTACACACGATCGAATCTGTCTGCTGAAACGGTCCATCGTGTGTACGAGGCCTTACGGTTTCCGAATTTAAGACCTTTCTGGGCCTTACCCTCAATATGGGCATACACAAATTTCCTCAATTGCGCATGTATTGGTCCACAGAGCCAATTGACCAAATGCCCATATTCTCTGCTTACATGGCCAGGAAACAATACGAGATGATCCTGCGGTTCCTGCATTTCAGTGACAATGCACTTTGTCGTCCACGTGGAGACCCTGAATTTGACCGGCTCTACAAAATTCGACCCCTCATAAACCATAAGCTCTATAAGCTTTGTGACAGGGCAACAGGCTACACATGGAGCTTTAGGGTTTATGAAGGCAAAGATAGTCACGTAGAGCCGGAAGGATGCCCAGATTACATGGGGAGCGCTGGCAAGATCGTTTGGGACTTGGTGTCACCCTTATTCGGAAAGGGGTACCACTTGTATGTGGACAATTTTTACAGCAGCGTGCCACTTTTTAGTCACTTGTTTGATTTGAGGCTTTCCCCAGCGGCTTGTAGATGCCCGTATTAAGCTGGGGGTGAGAGCCTGCTGCAGATGTAAGAATTTGCTCGCTGTGAAGTGGCGGGACAATAAGAATGTTTTCGTTCTTACCACCCTTCACGCAGACACGACAGTACAAATTCGTACGGCGACTGGTGTTGTGGAGAAACCCCTCTCTGTCCACGAATATAACCAAAACATGGGAGGGGTGGACCTCAACGACCAGTTGATGGCGCCGTATCATATTGCCCGTAAGGCGAGACGCTGGTACAAAAAAGTGTCTCTACATTTATTCCAATTGACTCTTCTGAATGCTTTTGTCTTATACAAAGCTTCAGGACAGAACGGATCCTTCCTTCAATTCCAAAAGGATATCGTCACAGAACTCCTGTATCCAGGCGGTTCTGCACCTCACCATCCCCTACCAAATGCAGTAAGCCGACTGCATGAGAGGCATTTTATATATGCCCTCGAGAGTACCCCTACCCAACGAGCCCCCCAAAGAAAATGTCGTGTCTGTACCAAGCGCGGATGGAGGCGTGACACCCGTTATTTTTGTCCCCGATGTCCTGCCGATCCTGGTCTTTGTATTGGTGAATGTTTTGAATGCTTCCACACACGAGTGAAGTATTAGTGTAGGGCAAAACTTTCACAGGCTAGGCACACGTACACAGGGTCTCCCAAGATGCCATTGCATTTCGAGAGACCCAAACCTGGAACCGAAAAGTTCAACAGTTACAAAAAAAAGTAAAGAAGTAAAAACCAAAAATAGTTGTTGTTTTATTGTTCTCTCCCTATTGTTCTGCTCTTTTTTACTATATTCTATTCTCCAAAGTTTTATTATGTTTTTTCATGCTTGCTTTTCAGGTATGTAATTTACTTTACTGTTTTCAGGTATGCCATTCAGCTGTTGCGTGGAATTATTTAGCGTGACAGCAACAGCGTTTGCTTCCACAATATATAAAGCCGTGACTCCAGTGCTGTAGGAGGTGATTTCACCACCACAGTTAAAAAAAGAGCATATATGCCGAAGCATGGGGTCATTAGGGGTGGAGGAGCGATTTTGCTCCTAATGCCGCGTACATACGGTTGACATTCCTATGGAGGCTTTCCAGTGGTACAGTGTGAGAGGAGAGGGGAGGGAGCGGATGGCAGCGCCAGTGCTGCGGGCTGGATCTGTGACAAATGTAGTCACAGATCCATCCATCCCTCCCTCCCTGCTCAGCCATCCCTGCTGCAATACTCTGCAATACTAGGCAATACTCAGCTGGGCATATACTCTGGCAATACTCTGGGCATACTCTGCAATACTCTGGGCATACTCTGCAATACTCTGGGCATACTCTGGGCATACTCTGCAATACTCTGGGCATACTCTGGGCATACTCTGGGCATACTCTGGGCATACTCTGCAATACTCTGGGCATACTCTGGGCATACTCCGCAATACTCTGGGCATACTCTGCAATACTCTGGGCATACTCCGCAATACTCTGACAATACTCCGGCAATACTCTGGCAATACTCTGGCAATACTCTGGCAATACTCCGGCAATACTCTGGGCATACTCTGGCAATACTCTGGCAATACTCTGGGCATACTCCAGCAATACTCCAGCAATACTCTGGGCATACTCCGGCAATACTCCGGCAATACTCCGGCAATACTCCGGCAATATTCTGGCAATACTCTGGGCATACTCGGCAATACTCTGGGCATACTCCACAATACTCTGGGCATACTCTGCAATACTCTGGGCATACTCTGCAATACTCTGGGCATACTCCGCAATACTCTGGGCATACTCTGGCAATACTCTGGGCATACTCTGGCAATACTCTGGGCATACTCCGCAATACTCTGGGCATACTCCGGCAATACTCTGGGCCTACTCCGGCAATACTCTGGGCCTACTCCGGCAATACTCTGGCAATACTCTGGCAATACTCTGCAATACTCTGGGCATACTCCGCAATACTCTGGGCATACTCTGGGCATACTTCGCAATACTATGGTCATACTCCGCAATACTCTGGGCATACAGCGCCCCTGTCACTGTGAGCTTGCATGCAGAAGCGAACGCATACGCAAGTCCCCCCCACATATGAAAACGGTGTTCAAACCACACATGTGAGGTATCTTTATATAATGTTTTGGGGTTCTATGTAATTTTCTAGCAAATAAATGATGATTTTTACATGTAGGAGAGAAATGTCAGAATTGGCCTGGGTGCTCCCTGCATGTTGGGCCTCTGTATGTGGCCGCACATACAGAGGCCCACACAAGTCTCACACATGGGGTATCGCCATACTCGGGAGGAATAGCAGAATGTGTTTTGGGGTGTAATTTGTGGTATGCATATGCTGTGTGTGAAAAATAACCTAATAATATGAAAATTTGATGAAAAAAAATTAAAAATCTTGATTTTGCAAAGAATTGTGGGAAAAAATGACAACTTTAAAAAACTCACAATGCCTCTTTCTAAATACCTTGGAATGTCTTCTTTCCAAAAATGGGTCATTTGGGGGGTATTTGTACTTTTCTGGCATGTTAGGGTCTCAAGAAATGAGAGAAGCTGTCAGTACTTCAGGTGTGATGAAATTGATAAATTTTCAGTAATTGGTACCATAGCTTGTAGACCCCATAACTTTCACCCAGACTAAATAATATCCAACATTTTTTTTTTTTTTTTACCAAAGATATGTAGCAGTATACATTTTAGGCCAAATTTATGAAGAAAAAATACTTTTTTGCAAAATTTTATAATAGAAATGAAGAAAAATTATTATTTTTTGCAAAATTTTGTTCTTTTTTAATTTATAGCAAAAAAAATAAAAACCGCAGAGGTGATCAAATACCACCAAAAGAAAGCTCTATTTGTGGGAAAAAAAGGACAAAAATTTCATTTGGTTACAGTGTTAAAAATGTCATTCAAACTGTGAGAGCACCGAAAGCTGAAAATTGGTCTGGTTATTAAGGGGGTTTAAGTGCCCAGTGGTCAAGCGGTTAAATTTGCAGCAATTATTTTTAGTTCTTTCTCATACGCCAGCTTGTTTTTTTTAGTTTTATTAGTCTTTAAATATCTTGCTGTGTCACTATGCACATTGTTGTACTGTAGCTGATACAAAGCCGGGAGTCTCCTGTATACAGGATAAAATCTAATCATAATAAACAGACTATTGCTCCAAATATTCCCAGTTTGTAACCCCCCTCCCTTGTTTTCTGTTCTGGAATGCCCCCGTTTTTTTTTTATTCCCAAATATCCCCCACTGCAGCTCTGCACAAGCCATGTTCCCTCACATGAGTGCTGACTGCGACATTGCCAGCAATTTTTGGATCGTCAATTAATGGACAGGGAGGAGGGTAGAGACTGGGGGAGCCGGGTCAGCAGTGATTAAAATGACCAGTGCTGAGGCCATCAAATTATAAACCCCCCTCCTTGCAGTAGTAGTAATATAGTGAAGTGCTGAGGCAATCATAAGGTTATTATAAGAAGAGGGAGGGAGGAAGGAGGAAAGGGACACGGACCAGATCAAGCAAGATACTGAACCGCTAAAACCGAACAAAGCGAGAAAGTGACAGGGAGGAGGCATGAAGAACGATAGATAGATAGATAGATAGATACAGAGATAGATAGATAGATACAGAGATAGATAGATAGATAGATAGATAGATAGATAGATACAGAGATAGATAGATAGATAGATAGATAGATAGATAGATAGATAGATAGATAGATAGATAGATAGATAGATAGATAGATAGATAGATAGATAGATAGATACAGAGATAGATAGATAGATAGATAGATAGATAGATAGATAGATAGATAGATAGATAGATAGATAGATAGATAGATAGATAGATAGATAGATAGATAGATAGATAGATAGATAGATAGATAGATAGATACAGAGATAGATAGATAGATACAGAGATAGATAGATAGATACAGAGATAGATAGATAGATAGATAGATAGATAGATAGATAGATAGATAGATAGATAGATACAGAGATAGATAGATAGATAGATAGATAGATAGATAGATAGATAGATAGATAGATAGATAGATAGATAGATAGATAGATAGATAGATAGATAGATAGATACAGAGATAGATAGATAGATACAGAGATAGATAGATAGATACAGATAGATAGATAGATAGATAGATAGATAGATAGATAGATAGATAGATAGATAGATAGATAGATAGATAGATAGTGCCTTGAAAAGTATTCATACCTCTTGACATTTTCCACATTTTGTCATGTTACAACCAAAAACGTAAATGTATTTTATTGGGATTTTATGTGATAGACCAACACAAAGTGGCACATAATTGTGAAGTGGGAGGAAAATGATAAATGGTTTTCATTTTTTTTTACAAATGAATATGTGAAAAGTGTTTTGTGCTTTTATATTCAGCCCCCCTGAGTCAATACTTTGTAGAACCACCTTTTGCTGCAATTACAGCCTTTTAAAGATGTCTCTACCAGCTTTGCACATCTAGAGAGTCACATTTTTGCCCATTCTTCTTTGCAAAATAACTTACAGGGTCACTAAAGGAAAAAAAATGTTAAGCTAAATGGCTTCCTTTACCCTAATTCAGTCCTGGTTTCATGTCCTCATTGTTTGTTTTTGCTGTAATCCTTCTCTGTTCTGCACACTTCCTGGTTGTCTGTTTCCATATAAAAAAAAAGTACTGGGAGCTTCTCTCTGTGGTCTCTAATCAAGAAGGTGTGATTACTGTGTGTCTAAAACCCCTCAGAACCAATCAGTTTCATTTTAAAAACAAACACTGCCCTGTATTTGGCTCTGTGTCTCTGTCCTTCACAGAAGCATGAAACTAAATGAAAAACAAAACTGAAACTGCAGGCACATTATATAATTGATTTTTTATCTTTTTTTAACCACTTCTCCACCGCCCACCGTCAACTGACGGCGGGCGGAGGACTCCAATCTCCTGACTGCACGTCATATGACGTCCAGTCATTTAAATAGGGAATGCGCGCGATCGCGTGCGCGCATCCCTGTACTGTTGGTAGTGGCGTGTCACGGAGACACCGCTCGTTACCGACAGGGGTGAACAGCGGCGCGGATGCGCTTTTAACCACGTGATCGGCCGTGATGAAGTCACGGCTGATCACGCATTGCAACACCCCCATAGTGCACGGCGCGTGTTTGCAATCGTCGGTGGCAGCGTTTTCCCGGGAACACTGCTCGTCACCGACAATGGTACACAGCCATTGGTCAGGGCTGTGTACCACGTGATCAGCTCTGATCACTAGTGTAAACAAAGAGCTGTAACTAACTGTTACCAGCTCTTCTCCCCTCACACATCGTTTCCAGTGTGAGGAGAGAAGAGCTAGAAGCAGTGAGTTACAGTTCTGTGTTACTGTAGTGTCTGCACAAACACCACATCTGTCCCTTTGCCCCCCCCCCCCAATTGTCACCAGTCACCCAACAGTCACACATAAAGTGCACCTGTCACATAAATAGACTGCCATCAGCGGTGCAACCGTCACCCACCAGTGACCGTCCCCTGTCACCGTCACCCATCTGTGACCTGCCCTGTCACCCGTCACCCACCAGTGACCTGCCCTGTCACCCGTTTATGAAGAAAAAATACTAATTTGCTAAATTTTATGACAGAAACAAAGAAAAATGCAATTTTTTCACAAAATCTACCATTTTTTTTATTTATAGCGCAAAAAATAAAAAACCCACGAGTGATTAAATACCACCAAAAGAAAGCTCTATTTGTGTGAAAAAAAGGACACAATTTTTATTTGGGTACAGTGTTGCATAACTGAGTAATTGTCATTCAAAGTGTGAGAGCACCGAAAGCTGAAAATTGGTCTGGGTAAGAAGGGGGTTTAAGTGCACTGTATTGAAGTGGTTAATAATTTTTTTAAGGAATCAGTTAACTATTATGTCTCTATACCCTGTAAACAGTCATTTCAGCAAAAAAAAAAAAAAAAAATTCCTTTACAACTCCTTTAAGCTCTGTCAGATTGGTCTATGAACAGTAATTTTTAAGTCTTGCCACAGATTCTCAATTGGATTTAGGTCTGGACTTTGGGCCATTCTAACACATGAATATACTTTGATCTAAACCATTCCATTGCAGCTCTGGCGGTATGTTTAGGGGCATTGTTCTGCTTTGCCCCAGTCTCTTTTGCAGACTTTAACAGGTTTTATAATATTGCCCTGTATTTGGCTCCATCCATCTTCCCATCAACTCTTCCCTGTCCCTGCTGAAGAAAATCATCCCCAAAACATTAAGCTGTCACCACCATGTTTCACAGTGGAGATAGTGTGTTCAGGGTGATGTGCAGTGTTCGTTTTTCACCGCACAGTGTTTTTCTTTTAGGCCAAAAAGTTATATTTTGGTCTCATATGACCAGAGCACCTTCTTACCCATGTTTGCTGTGTCCCCCACATGGCTTCTCGCAAACTGCAAACAGGACTTCTTATGGCTTTCTTTCAACAATGGCTTTCTTCTTGCCACTCTTCCATAAAGGCCAGATAGTTGTCCTGTGAACAAATTCTCCCATGTGAGCTGCAGATCTCTGCAGCTTCTCCAGAGAACAATGGGCCCCTTGCCTGTCCTGTCAGTTTAGGTGAACGGCCATGTCTTAAAAGGTTTTCAGTTGTGTGATACTCTTTCCAATTTTGGATGATGGATTGAACAGTGCTCTGTGAGATGTTCAAAGCTTGGGATATTTTTTTATAACCCAACCCTTCTTTAAACATCTCCACAACTTTATTCATGACCTGTCTGGTGTGTTCCTAAGGTACAGTGGATCAAAAATGCATATGCATATGAGCGTATCATTTTTTTTTCTTGGTGGGGGAGTGGATGTTGGGTGGGAGTTCCCACACTTTTTTCCCCAGGACTTGACCCCTGCTACTGACCAGTGTTGTAAGTAACGGCGTTTGAATAAACGCCATTACGTAACGATTGCCCTCCAAGGGGTAACTAGTAATCTACCTGATTACTATTACCCCATTGGCAACGCCATTGCCATTACATTGGCGGCCTTACCGAGTTACATTAAGCGCGCGGGGGGGGGGGGCAGTCCGGGCAGACTCTCACTCAGGGTGGGATGGAGCTGGCCTGTGACGTGTCGTCGACGTCGTGACGCTGGCGCATGCAGTGTGAGTGACACTTCTGCAGTGCACACTGAATCTATATTGTACAGTATTGCTGCCTGGGCAGGTGAAGTGTGATGATGATATTAATAATTGTACACAGTATTGTATTTGCTGGGCCTGCCATATACTGTACTGTACACTATACTGTATAACCACTACAAAATTCCTTTACAAAATTCCTTTACAAATAATGCATATTTTAAAATGTTATTAGTAATAACATGTTTGTAAAGGAATTTTGTAGTGCAGATATACAGTATAGTACAGTACAGTATATGGCAGGCCCAGGAAATGCAATACTGTGTACAATTATTAATATCATCATCATCATCATCATCATCACACTCCACCTGTACAATATAGATTCAGTGTGCACTGCAGCAGTGTCACTCACACTGCACACTGAATCTATATTGTACAGTATTGCTGCCTGGGCAGGTGAAATGTGATGATGATGATATTAATAATTGTACACAGTGCGAAATGTTCTAAAATACTGTATATAGTGTTTTTATTCTTCAATCAGTTAATATAAACATCTTTGATATTAAAGATGTTATAGAACGTGATTGCATTGTAGAATATAAAAAAAAAAAATCCCAGTTACTTTTCCGAGTAACTAGTTACTTTGCCAATAAAGTAACTGAGTCACTAACTCACTTACTTTTTCGGGCAAGTAACTTGTAATTGTAACGAGTTACTTTTTTAAAGGTAGATGAACAACACTGCTACTGACACAAATCCCCCCCCCCCCAAAAAAAATATATTTTCCCTCTATCGTTTTATTTCTATAACACAAACCTCCCAAATCCCCCCTCCTAGCACAAATCACCCCCATCCCCCTTCCCAACACAAATCCCCTCAAATCACCACTATAGGCACATCTCTGAAATTTGCCCTCCTAGAACAATTCTTATCCCCTGCCGAAACCCTTCTTCCAAGTCCCCTTCTCAAAACACAAATCCCCTCCCCCCAATCTCCTTGTGGTTCCCCCACCCCACATGATACCACAGTGCCCAGGGCAGCCTCCCCTAGTGCCCAGGGCAGCCGTCCCTCCTGCCCACCCCTTGTTCCACCCTTAGCTGTACCGCTCGCCCACAGTATAACTACTGTGGGTGGGCAGGAAGAAGTTAGATAAGGAATTTGATAAAAAACAATTTGCTTCACAAGCACCTTAAGACCCCTTTCACACTGAGCCAACTCCGCTATTTTTACCGCCGACGTTATGGGCGGATTTGCGGCGCATTTTGGACGCTAGTGGGGCGGTTCTTACCATTGATTTCAATGTGCAGTAAACACACTGCTCCTTCACCGCTCCAAAGATGCGGCTAGCAGGACTTTTTTTTACCATCCTGCTAGCACAACTCTCCAGTGTGAAAGCCCAGGCTTTCACACTGGAATGAATGGTGCAGCTGTTTAATCACTTAAGGACTGCCTCCTGCAATATACAGTGCAGAAAATAAGTATTTGAACACCCTGCTATTGTGCAAGTTCTCCCACTTGGAAATCATGGAGGGGTCTGAAATTGTTATCGTAGGTGCATGTCCACTGTGAGAGACATAATCAAAAAAAAAAATCCAGAAATCACAATTTATGATTTTTTTAACTATTTATTTGTATGATACAGCTGCAAAGAAGTATTTGAACACCTGAGAAAATCAATGTTAATATTTGGTACAGTAGCCTTTGTTTGCAATTACAGAGGTCAAACGTTTCTTGTAGTTTTTCACCAGGTTTGCACACACTGGAGGAGGGATTTTGGCCCACTCCTCCACACAGATCTTCTCTAGATCAGTCAGGTTTCTGGGCTGTCGCTGAGAAACACGGAGTTTGAGCTCCCTCCAAAGATTCTCTATTGGGTTTAGGTCTGGAGACTGGCTAGGCCACGCCAGAACCTTGATATGCTTCTTACAGAGCCACTCCTTGGTTATTCTGGCTGTGTGCTTCGGGTCATTGTCATGTTGGAAGACCCAGCCTCGACCCATCTTCAAAGCTCTAACTGAGGGAAGGAGGTTGTTGCCCAAAATCTCGAAATACATGGCCCCGGTCATCCTCTCCTTAATACAGTGCAGTCGCCCTGTCCCATGTGCAGAAAAACACCCCCAAAGCATGATGCTACCACCCCCATGCTTCACAGTAGGGATGGTGATCTTGGGATGGTACTCATCATTCTTCTTCCTCCAAACACGGTTAGTGGAATTATGACCAAAAAGTTCTATTTTGGTCTCATCTGACCACATGACTTTCTCCCATGACTCCTCTGGATCATCCAAATGGTCATTGGCAAACTTAAGACGGGCCTTGACATGTGCTGGTTTAAGCAGGGGAACCTTCCGTGCCATGCATGATTTCAAACCATGACGTCTTAATGTATTACCAACAGTAACCTTGGAAACGGTGGTCCCAGCTCTTTTCAGGTCATTGACCAGCTCCTCCCGTGTAGTCCTGGGCTGATTTCTCACCTTTCTTAGGATCATTGAGACCCCACAAGGTGAGATTTTGCATGGAGTCCCAGTCCGAGGGAGATTGACAGTCATGTTTAGCTTCTTCCATTTTCTAATGATTGCTCCAACAGTGGACCTTTTTTCACCAAGCTGCTTGGCAATTTCCCCGTAGCCCTTTCCAGCCTTGTGGAGGTGTACAATTTTGTCTCTAGTGTCTTTGGACAGCTTTTTGGTCTTGGCCATGTTAGTAGTTGGATTCTTACTGATTGTATGGGGTGGACAGGTGACTTTATGCAGCTAATGACCTCAAACAGGTGCATCTAATTTAGGATAATAAATGGAGTGGAGGTGGACATTTTAAAGGCAGACTAACAGGTCTTTGAGGGTCAGAATTCTAGCTGATAGACAGGTGTTCAAATACTTCTTTGCAGCTGTATCATACAAATAAATGGTTAAAAAAATCATACATTGTGATTTCTGGAATTTTTTTTTTGATTATGTCTCTCACAGTGGACATGCACCTACGGTAACAATTTCAGACCCCTTCATGATTTATAAGTGAGAGAACTTGCAAAATAGCAGGGTGTTCAAATACTTATTTTCTGCACTGTACGTCGGCAGAATGGCACGGCTGGGCACAAGCACGTACCTGTACATCCTCTTTAAGTGCCCAGCCATGGGTTGCGGGCGCACACCCGCGGCACGCACCCGCGACCCGATCCGAAGCTCCGTGACCATGGGCGCGGGACCCGCGAACCGGATTGCCGCCAGAATCCCGCGATCGGTCCCCGGAGCTGAAGAACGGGGAGAGCTGTGTGTAAACACAGCTTCCCCGTTCTTCACTGTGGCACCGTCATTGATCGTCTGTTCCCCGATATAGGGAAAGGCGATCAATGATATCACACTTCCAGCCCCGCCCCCCTACAGTTAGAAACACATATGAGGTCACACTTAGCCCCTCCAGCGCCCCCTAGTGGTTAACTCCAAAACTGCAATTGTAATTTTTACGGTAAACAATGCATTTTTATAGCATTTTTTGCTGTAAAAAAATGACAATGGTCCCAAAAATGTGTCAAAATTGTCTGATGTGTCCACCATAATGTCGCAGTCACGACAAAAATCGCTGATTTTTTCCAAAAATAGGTAAAAGAATACGTATTATCCTAAACTGAGAATTTATTTATTTTTTTTAGGGGGGGGGGGGTATTTTTAATAGCAAAATTGAATTTTTTTCAAAATTGTCGCTCTATTTTTGTTTATAGCGCAAAAAATAAAGACCGCAGAGGTGATCAAATACCACCAAAAGAAAGCTCCATTTGTGGGGAAAAAAAAGACACCAATTGTGTTTGGGAGCTACGTCGCACGACCGCGCAATTGTCAGTTAAAGCAACGCAGTGCCGAATCGCAAAAACTGGCCAGGTCCTTTACCTGCATCTTGGTCCGGGTCTTAAGTGGTTAAGGGCGGTTTGCAGGCGCTATTTTTAGCGCTATAGCGCCTGCAAAATGCTCCAGTGTGAAAGGGGTCTTAGTGCCAGCAGAATACATTTGTCAAAAATTATTACTGCTATGGTAGTGAGCACAAGCCATGGAAATTCTGTATCACCAGCCACTTGTAGAACTTCTAAGGTAAGGAACATGTTAGTGGAATTTCACATGGTGTTTACTATGTAACATGTCTGCATCAACCATCCCCCAAAACAAAACTTTTGGTCAATGCCTTTCAATGGACTGACCATTTTATGATCAATGTCTTCTCAAAGCGAAAAGTTAATATCCCAACTTGAAGGCTTCCTTTTTGAAAACGTGTTCTGGCATTATGGTTTAGTGTCTCCCATCCTTACGCTCCATGACATCTCTTGGATAAATATTAGTTTATAAGTCTGCAGGTAGTTTATGGGCCATGTAGGCAGCTCACAGCTCTACAGCAGTTGTGACGCTGTCAGCATTGGTGCCCAGACTGGGCGTCCTGCAGATACTCATGGCTCACGTGTGCTTTCTCCATCTGAGCCAAATAATCTCTTATGTTGTGACAAGCGAGTTGTAAGCTCATAGCTCTTCCTTGTTGAAAGTGCCAACTGAGCCAGGCAACTGTTTAATTGTTGTGTCAAGTGAGCCAAGATGCCCAGCAGCTCTGCTGTGTTCGGTGCTTTGCCAAGTCAGTCCATTTGCTGTTATGATAATGGTGCCTGGTAAATCTTCTGAACTGAAAATATCTGCGCCGTTCAGGTTTCTATTTACAGAAGGTAGTCACAAAACACTGTTGGTATCAATCTGCCCATATATTGTACACCCTAGGCAAATTATGGTAGTTTTGTTTATTTCATACATTTTTCGCCTTTTTGTTTTACACTTCTGTGAATAAAATAGAATGTGGCTAAGGCCCCTTTCACATTGAGGCATTTTTAAGGCGGTACAGTGCTAAAAATAGCGCTGTTATATCGCCTGAAAAAAACCTGCTCTGTAGTCTTCAATGCGAAAGCCCGAAGGCTTTCACACTGAAGCGGTGCGCTAGCAGGACCACTCCAAAAGTCTTGCTAGCCGTATCTTTGCAGCGGTATCGGAGCGTTGTTCACCGCTCCTATACCGCTCCTTTCCATTGAAATCAATGGGAAAACGCGGTAATACCGCACGCAATGCGCCTCTACAGAGGCACATTGCAGGCAGTATTAACCCTTTTTGGCCGCTAGCGGGGGTTAAAACCGCACCGCTAGCGGCCAAATATCGCGGTAAATACGATGGTATAGCAGCGCTAAAAATCGCGCTGCTATACCGCCACCCTGCCTCCACTGCCCAATGTGAAAGCAGCCTAATAAAGTATCTTTTCGGCACAAGAACATGCCCTGGATTATTTCTGTTTAAAACACATTGTACCTCTAACGCCGCTATTGTCTGTATGTATGTATGTGGCAGCACAGAGTGAGCCTTATGATGTGCTGCTATATGAATGTGTACCTGTGCTTGTGCAGGGGTGTTCCTCCAACACCAAGATCAAGGTGACCCAACAGCTCCTGATTATAGAGTAATGGTTGGGAGCTATCACTGTGATAGCCAATCATGCCCCATACAGTGGTTCAGTATTATACTGAGGGATACTAGAGGTGTGGTAAAGTATTGGAGTCAAAACCAAATCCATATCTTCCAACTTTATAAAATGGGAACTCAAGCAACAAAGTATCAAGGCAAAGGACACACCCCTACTGTACCCTAAGCTAAGTGGACCGTGAAGACAAAAGGACCGTGACGGTGAAGACAAACGGTTTCCTATGAATACTTTTTCAAGGCACTGTATGTACATACAGTATATTCTTATTGGCCTTGCAGGCTCTTTATTTTTATTTGCTATATCTTCTTATAGATCCATATGATTGACTCCTATTTCTCTTTCTAAAGCTGCCACAATAACAGCACAAAAGAACTGCTAGGCTATCATATTCTGGCAGCCGATGTTCTAACAAGCTGGTTCCAACCATCGATATGGTTCCGAGCCGACGGAAAACGCAGAGCGTGAACAGCTGTTCCTCAGCTGTAGTACACGCCGCTCTACACAGCAAGGGGCAGATGTGATATTGACCAGTGTTTTTTTGACTGGTTATCCACGCCGCTCATAACCAATCAAAAAAGCACTGTTCAAGATCAAATCCACCACTTGCTGTGTAGAGCGGCGTGTACTATTGAGCACCACGTATAAGCAGACATCGGGAGGGAGCGCGTCTAAGCTCACAATTAGATGTTGAGCCTCGGAGATTTCCGTGGCCTCCTACTGCGCCTGCGCAGTCGAGGCAGGAACCATATCGATGTAGGAACCAGCTCGACAAGACACCGGCACCAGCTGCTGTCAGAATATCCAAACAGTAACAGCCACTGTTTATTCAACAGTTTCCACCCGTTTTCTTTTGAACTGAAAGATATTGGGCAGGAGAGGGCCAACAGGGCCACTAATGTAGCAAATTTTGGCCAGTTCGTAAAAACATTGCTGGAATTCAAATAGTGTAAGGTCAGCTTTATGCTATCTCTTGTAGAGAATCAAAGTTTATTTTATTTTATTTTAAGTACATCTGTTGTGTTTTCCCTCAAAGATCTTTCTAACATTTAATAGTAATCTTCACTATCTCAGTCACTTTATTATTGTTTTATAAGATCTTGATACTCACTTATCTACTGTTTCTCTTAATAATAGTTGCATTAGATCACAGTTTTCCTAAAATCTCCTCTACTTCTAACCTTCTTATCTTATTCCCTTCCAAAACATACATTTGCCCAGTAACTGTGAATCAAAATATGTACTTTTCTGCAATAACTACTCACTCCCAACATGTTTCGCCATGATTATGACTTTATCAGTGGGAGTGTAAGTGAAGGATGTGCAGGACAGGACAATACCATGCAGGGCAAATGGCAGTCCTAAGAACTGCAAACATTTACCTTTTATTTCCTAACTACTTTATGTAGCCACCAGGATCGCAGAAAAAAAAACTTGTCCAGGTATGAAGGAGCATATTACTCATTCCCCTTCTATCTATGTGACAACAACGGTTCTTGGGCCAGTCAGGCACCCAATGCTTTTTTTACATGGTTGTGGGAAGAAAGTTCTCCTGACTATCTTATGAGTCACAATTTGGAGCTTGCACAGAGTTTCTCTTATTTCTGGCAGTTTATGGCAGCAGCATAAGTGCTGCCAGCATCTGAATCTAAGATTATCACACATATTGTAGTGTGAAATGAAGTTTGCACAACATATCATCATCAGGAGAGGTGGCAGTCCTAACCAAAGCTCTTAGAGAGCTTGCAGCAATTGATTGTTTTATATAAAGTATAGAGTAAGATAAATTAGGTGAACTTCAGCACTAGCAACATTTCCAGAGGAGCAATCACAAGTATTCCCAGGATAATACAATAAATAGGAACTTATCTCTAAATTCATTATAATGGTAACATAATCTCTTCTGCCAACCATATTGTACATCAGATAAAGAACATATCTGAGTCACAGATTTTCCGCTGAACAGTGGGCAAGCCGTTCATTTTTCAGTTGAAATACATACAATATATGGAAATGGTTTTACAACGTACTTGCCAAAGAAATTGTAATTCCGGTCAGCCAGTTTTGTGATCCAGATCTGCCGGCCAGAATAAACATATATTGATCTCCACTGTAGCAACAGCAGAGCTTAGTCAAGAAAACATATCAACATGTGCACTTGGCCAAAACCAGCATTGGCATTTATGTAATGACGGGACTAAAAACTAATTGGCAATCCAACTGCCTATTTGTGGGCAAGGACAGCTTTAAATTGGACTTGAACTCACAAAGTGAAGATTTACTATTTTATAAGAAATATTTAGAAATGAGTATTGTGAATAAGCCATGCCCGTAAAAATTTACCATATACCCACAGCTCACAGCTGTCCCTCATTGTATAACATAGCATGGCATATCAGTATTGGAGAAAAGATCTGCTGCTTAGACCATGACCCAGGGGCGGACTGACCATTGAGTCACTCGGGCACTGCCCGAGGGCCCCATGCCACTAGGGGACCCATCAGGGTTGCCAGGCTCTGTAAAACCAGGGACAGTATGTAAATATCTGTGTTTTTTTTTACATCTGTCCCTGATATGTCCGAAACTGACATGCTTTTGATGTGAAAATCCAGAGATTTTAGCTGCCCTGCCTCTGCACTGCCTCCTGGCGTGGTGGCCATCTGTAAGCCCAGGGGCCCCATAATCTTCTATTGCCCGGGGCCCCATGAATTGTCAGTCCGCCCCTGCCACGGCCAATACTGATGATTGGTCCTTTGTCTTTTTTTTGGGTACGGCTTCAACAGTTTAGGTGAAAAACCTTTATTAGTGCAGCAGCGCCCCTTATAGTTGCCCCAGCCCCGAAATTCACAAAACGGAAACGAGCACACCAGCTCCGGCTGGTCTCTCATGTCCTGATTGCATAGATTGATAGCAGCGCAGCCATTGGCTCCCACTGCTGTCAATCATATCCAATGGCACGGGCACCCGGGGCGGAGCCGAGTCCTGCTGTCTGTGTCAGCAGGACATGGGAGCACGCCTATACAGGTGTCCACGAATGAGATCGGTTCTCCGATCGGGGAATTGGGAAGAGGAGGAGCCAGGAGTGCCACGGAGGGACCCCAGAAAAGGAGGATCGGGGCCACTCTGTGCAAAACCAACTGCACAGTGGAGGTAAGAATTAATTATTTTTTTTTAAAGCTGAACCTTTACAATCACTTTGTGCAGCGTTCGTGCAGCAATCGTGCAACGGCGACAAACGCTATAAAATTTACTATTCATAGGTCAAGCTTTAAAACTGTTTACAGGTTATCACTTTAGATTTACAGAGGAGGCCTGGTGCTAGAATTACTGCCCATGATCTGGCGTTAACGATGATACCTTTGATGTGTGGGATGATCGCTGTTTGCTTGTGTGCAGGACCGACGCGCGTCTTTGCTTTTGTGTGCGAGCACAGGAGGACAGAGGCACTTTAAAATATATTTTATTTTAATTATTTATTTATTTATTTTTACACTGTTGCTTTAATTTTTTTTTAAATCATTTTTATTGCTGTCACCAGGAATGTAAACATCCTGGTGACAGCAATAGGCAGTGACAGGTACTCTTTATGGAGAGATCGCGGGTCTCTAAGCCCCCAAATACCTCCTCTGTACTTAAAAGCATTCCAAACACCAAGTTTGGTGTTTTTGAATGCTTTTGATTTTTCAAAAATGGTGCAGATGATTCATAAGTAGACTGGAAGTGGGGAAAGTGGAAGTGATGTCATGTCATCGCTTCTGGGTTAATGTCACGAACAGCCGAGCAAAGCAGACACGCAGGCCGGTGGGACAGAAAAGGCAGCATGATGGGTGGCATCCCCTCAATCTGCTTGTAATAGCAACCAAGTGGCTAGTAATTGCTATTAAAAGACAGCCCACCCCCAGCTCTAAAAACTGATACTAGACGGGATGTCGGCAACTGCAGGCATCTCTCTGGTACAGACGCCGCCTCCCCTAAAAAATGCCACCCCAGGAAAATGCCTCGTTTGACTTGCAGTAAATACGCCCTTGCCTGACATGTCACAATATATAGCAACCATGGGCCAGATTCTCAAAAGAGATACGCCGGCGTTTCGTAGGAAACACCGTCGTATCTCTATTTTTTTTTAATGGGTATCTATGCGTGTGATTCCTAGAATCACTTACGCATAGATACAGTGAAGATCCGACATGTGTAAAACCATTACACTGGCGGATCGTAGATGTAATGACATCGCCGGCCGCTAGGTGGCCTGTACGTTGTTTTCTTATTTGCCTATGCAAATCAGCCTAATCCGACGATTCCTAAACGTTTTTACGCCGCCCCGTCGTAGTTTACTATATGAGGGGTAACCTTACGAAGTTTCGTCGTTGCCATGTTAAGTATGGCGTCGGGTCAGCGTCGTCTTTTTCCGTCGGTTACGTCGTTTGACTAAGTCGTTCGCGAATAGGGATTTACGTAAACGACGCTCACGTCGGTTTCATTCACTTTTTCCAACGTGAGCTGGAGCATGCGCACTGGGCTATTTTTGCGGCCGGTGCATGCGCAGTTCGATCGACGCGGGGGCGCGCTTAATTTAAATACAAGCCGCCCCCTTTGAATTACACGGGGATACGCAGAGCCATTTACACTACGCCAATGCAACTTACGGAGCAAGTGATTTGGGAATACGGCACTTGCTCTGTTAAATTGCGGCGGCGTAGTATAAATGGCTTACGCTACGCCAGCGGCAATTCTACGGGAATCTGGCCCCATATATTTTGTTTGTAAAAAACATGCATATTTTATTATTGAAAGAATGAGCTAGGGTTAGATTGAACCCAGACGGTAGCTGTCAGTGCCAGCCCAATCAACTGCAACTAGAGCATTCCCGAAAAGAAAGAGAAAGGTTCCCCAGCAGGGTTATTAGATCAAAGGAATAAACAGTTTCCATTTAAAACAATATTTATTGACCGATAATAGCGGATATCACAGTGAGTATGGGTAAATGTTAAACAATATATAAAAGAGAGGGTACAAAGGTTTCTCAATCCTTGTTGCAGTAGACATAAATATTTATACATATCGTAAAGTTGCAGGTGAATGCACAATGTGGATCCCGGACGCGTTTCGACCGTTCGATCGGTCTCTTCAGGGGGACAGGCATTCGCTAAAACAAGGAATCAAGCATGCTGGTCACCGCTGGGTAGCCGGGGGGGACCCTTAGGCTGCCTCCCTCCTCCCCAATGCGAATGATGGCCCATCCTCGAGGGCCTACAAGGAGCCAGAGTGTGGACACCCTCCAGGAGGTGGAGGAATCGGGACCTGATGCAATAATAGGTAGAAATATTCTGTGTGACAGGTAAGGAAATCCTGCCTGCTGGTATGCATGGTAGATGAGGACAAAGTGCAGAGAGACCATGAGTGCAGTAACATCTGATCTGGCCTGTGTGGAATCAGAGGAGCATTCCCTGCCCTGCAGCTGCACATTCACAAGGGGATGGGGATGCTGGTAAGATAATACACCTCCTACAGTGACATGGCCATGTCAGGTCAGTATGTTAGGTCAATCCTGTGATGGGCATCCCTACACCTTAGGGGGGAATTTACTAAAAGTACAGCAGACATACCGTAATCTGGAGCACCTTTACATAGTAACCAATCAGTTTCTTGCTTCAGCTTGTTCAGTTAAGATTTGAAAATGAAGGCTGGAAGCTTATTGGTTGCCATATAAAGCTCCTGCAGAATGTGGCTGCTCCAGTCTTAGTTGATTCCCCTCTCAGGCCCAGTACACACGACCGAGCTTCTTGGCAGAATCCAGCGAGAAGCTCGTTGGGATCCATATTCTGCCGAGAAGCACGATCGTGTGTACGTTTTCGCCGAGCAAACTGTCGAGCGAGGCGTCGAGCCAAAATAGAGAGCAGGTTCTCTATTTCCTCGACGGGCCATCGGGACTAATGGCTCGACGCCTTTTTCGTCAGCCTGGTCGACGAACTCGACGGCCGGCCGAGAACCTCGTCGGGCAGAACGATGGGTTAAGCCTGACGAGGTTCTCGGACGTGTGTACGGGGCCTGAAGCCCCGTACACACGACCAAGCTTCTCGGCAGAATCCAGCGAGAAGCTCGCTGGGAGACATATTCTGCCGAGGTTCTCGGTCGTGTGTACACTTCCGACGAGCGTCCCGTCGGGGCTCTCTTTTTCCTCGTTGTTCAATGAGGACTTTGGCTCGACAAGCTTTTCCGACCGCTCATGGGGAACCTCGTCGGGCGGAACGATGAGTTTAGCCTGACGAGGTTCTCGTACGTGTGTACGCGGCCTTAGAGCCCTTTCACACTGGTGTGTTTTTGATGCATTCCCATTGACTTTCAACGGAAGGTGTTTTTGGTGCACTTTTGAAAACTGCACCACAAATGCAACATGCAGGACTTTTCAAATCGCATCACATCTCCAGTGTGAACAGTTACATAAGATTTAATGGGGAATAATTTTCATGCACTATTCTTGCCCTGGAAAAGTGCAGTAAAAGCACACCAGTGTGAACAGGGCCTAATGGTACAACTCATCCTCATCCTAATGAAAAAGCTGTGCTTGCGATCAGTCAAGAGATAGGGGTTTATTTACTAAAAGCTTCCAGATTTTATTATCAAAGTTTAATTGAACAAGCTGAAGTTAGAAGCTGATTGGTTTCTCTGCAGAAGTAAATAAACCCAATAAGGTCATCAGCGTGCTGCAGGCAGGAGGAAACATTTCCTCTCGCAGTAATCATACAGCAACATAGTAACTTCGCCATATAGACAAATGACGGCGGGGCGTAATGCTCCGTTGTTCTGGGACAACGTCATATGGCATCGCCCTAGTCTCACTAGGACACGGCATGACCCCGTTCTCAGAAAAGAGCTAATGACGTGGCTCTTTACCCATGTAATCAGCTGTGTCCAATCACCGCTGAACACATGTAAACAAGAAAATGCAGTTTATCGGCTCTCCTCATCCCACAGTAACAGAGTGTGAGGAGAGGAGAGCCGATCAACGGCATCTCCTCACAGGGGAGACTGTACAGATAATCAGGGCCCTCATTATCAGTACAGCCACAACAGTACCCATCAGTGATACCAGTCAGTGCCCATTAGTGACACCAATTTGTGCCCATCAGTGAGGCCAATCTGTGCCCATTAGTGACACCAATTTGTGCCTATAGGTGAGGCTAATCTGTGCCCATTAGTGACACCAATTTGTGCCTATAGGTGAGGCCAATATGTGGCCATCAGTGATGCAAGCCAGTGCTCATTAATGCCTGCTCATCAGTGCCGTTGTTCTGTGGGTATGGGTCCCCCGTCTAATAATGCCCAGGTTGGACTGCGTAGGCGCAGCGCATGCTGACATCATCAGTATATATACTGTACACATGCACACACATGTGTTTGAGATTTGGGGTGCACACCATAATGCAATAGGCTGCGCACACCTATGGTCATGTCTTTTCTTCCCACTTTCACAAGTGCCCGAGGGAAGAATTCTCTTAGCCTGTGATGGCTGACATCGCCCAATCAGATAGTTTCATTTAAGTGTAAAAGAATAAAAATGAAGGGTCAAACTGGCTGCTGCGGGGCATCACAGACAGCGTAATAATTCTTTCTTCAGACACTTAAACAAATGAGGCCCAACTTTTTTTTCTATTGCAGTCTATCAGCCCAGTTTACTCACTGGGGCGGTCATGTGACCATTTGTTTAAAACGAAAGGTTGTACGTTAAACATATAAACCTGCTCACAGCAGCAGTAAAATAGAGCTGGGTGTACAGACTTGTAGAGCGCTGACAAGATCCTAATCTGGAAATGAGTGCATGTCCCCAGGGAGCGGCTGTCATCAACAAACCACAGGATAGAAATAGAGACCTGCATAGTGTCTCTGCATTAACTGTGTCCACTGTCAGAGGTCTACAGAAAATCGCTCCATTACCCTGGTCCCCCCAGAGGCCACTCGCTTAACCCCTAATGCACCGCCATCATGCCAAGCTCTGACCGAAACTACAGATTGTATAATATCTGTAAATATCCCAAAAAACTGCTTGATCCTACTCCATTATTCCCACATGAGAGCTTTGCAGATTATTTTATCATTAACCCCCCCCTATACACATACCATAATATTTCCACTGAAAAAGATGCGACCTGTGAAAAATGACTTATTTCCAGAGGTTGACAGTATGCATGCACTTATAGGGAAAGTATGGTAGTAATGTTGCAGTGTTTACCCTAAAGCCCAACTCCGGTCTAATTGTTTATTTCCTAATTTATGCAGCTGCACAGTCGAGAGGTGTCTGGGAGTGACAGGTGTTGGGTACAATTCAATGGCAGGTGGCAGTTGTACGTCTCACCAGACATCTGAGCGCTTGCATGTTAACAAGGATGGATGAGCACCCCAGGATGCAACCAGAGCCACTCTTCCATCCTTGAACGCAATACTCCAGAGCTGTGCCTTGCAACCAGAATCAGAGGACATAAACGTTGCTCTTTGAATCAGTAACGACTGCCCAGCCTGGAGAAAAAGTAGAGAAGAAGCAGAGTCTGCAATGTTACGAGCCTGATCCAAAGATAAGTATTAAAATAATTAAAAAAGTATAAAATACTGCCAGTGGATGCCACAAGGGGTTCGATTTAGGGAAGCAAAGAGCCTAGAATTGGGCTTTTATGTAATTTCTGATGTTACAATTTTACGTTATGGCCAGTAAGAGAGGTGAGTTTTAACAATTTCATTTTTCAGGTAAGACCTTTCTCAGGAAGCTATACTATAGTGGCAGGAAGCCTGTTGTTTACAAAGCTCAATAGCTGAAGCTTAAATTATACACGCAGCTAAATGAACAAGAGCAAAGGCTTACCCCTCTCCTTCACCCCCTCCAAAAACAAGAGCAAAGGCTTACCCCTCTCCTTCACACTCCACACACTGCTCTGCACAGCTCCATACAAGGATTTAATTAGAGAGACACTCTAAAAGAAAAATCTGCATCCCTAATCGTCTCCCTAGAAAACTTAGTATGCATTTCATTCTGTATGGGAGTGCAATAGGATTCGCCCCCTCTGGTCCCAGGTCCCAGGTCACTCAGTTTATTGCAGATACTTTTGATATTCAAATATATGTAGTCCACTGATAGGGATTCTGGGTGTAATTGAGGACGAATTTATAAATAATAATATGAGATCCCTGCTTAGATTGTTATTATTTTATGTTCGTAAACTGATTGCACTTAACTGGATAAGGAGAGAATACGTAACACTAACATCCTGAAAGGCCCTAGTAAATGCTAACGTTACATTATACAAAAGGACTTACGAAACAAAGGGATGCCCAAAACAAAATCCAATAAAATTGGTGTTAAAAGTGACACAGTGACAGAAGGCCCTTAAAATATTGAGAATTGTTTGAAGTTTAATATATTAAGATCTGCACTACACAAACTGGGCCAGATTCAGAAAGAGTTATGCCGGCGTATCACTGATACGCCGGCATAACTCACACTTTGTGCCGGTGTATCTGTATTCAGAAAACAAGATACGCCGGTTTGCAGTAAAGTAATCCGACAGGCGTAATTGTATTACGCCGTCGGATCTTAACTGCAAGTTTAAAATGGCCGCTGGGGGCGTTCCCGCTGATTTACGCAGAGAATATGTAAATCAGCGAGATACGCCAATTCACGAACGTACACCCGCTCGACGCAGTCACTTTACGCCGTTTACGTAAGGGTTTTCCCGGCGTAAAGATAAAGCACCAAAAAGCAGGTGCATCCTATGTTAAGTATGGACGTCGTGACCGCGGGAAATTTAAAAATGTTTACGTCGTTTGCGTAACTCGTCCGTGAATGGGGATTTACGTCGATTACGTTCACGTCAAAAACACCGTCATAATTTGGAGCATGCGCAATGGGATTTTTCTATGGACAACGCATGCGCAGTACGTTCAGCGCGTGGATGCGCATTATTTAAATAGGAGACGCCCCCTACCCGCCCAATTTGAATTAGGCCGCCCGCTTTGTGAATACAGCACTTGCGCGTAAAGTAGCGGCGGCGTATCGTAAATAGGAAAAGTTACGCCGCCGCAAAGAACCGCTCGCCATCCTGAATCTGGCCCATTATGTCCATTTTGAATTCATAAATATAGATAGGTAATAACACACTTCACAAAGGTTTAGAGGTATTTCACTTCTTGTGTTGTTTCAAATGTTCTTATCTTTATTCTCATGTTTATGTTTTAGAATAAAATATATATATATGATACGAAATAATAGGAATAACTGTATTGTAAAGGAATGGGGATGGTAAATGTGCAATTTAATATACATCAATGTCTGTAACGTATTTCCGTCTTCCTTTGTTGTGTGCATTTTGTAATAAAAATCTTTCAAAAAATAAAAATAAAGTTTGTTATTAGTATTACTATTTATTATTATATAGGATTTATTTATTATATAGGATGTTAACCACACCAACAGTTTGCGCAGCACTTTACAACCAATTCAATACAAGAGAAAACAGAGGGCCCTGCTCGTTAGAACTTACAACTTAAGAAGGAAGGTCAAGTGATACAAAAGGTAATAGCTGTGGGGAATAAGCTGATGGAGAAAATAAAAGTACACTTGTTAGGTGAGGACAGGATAGGTTTCTAATCTACAGTACTAAGAGATATAGAAATCTAACATTTAGTTCAGCCTGGCAGCACTCATGGGCTTTGGCTACATGATGCTGAATTCCCTTGCTTTCTTTTAAGTAAAATGACCCCACTCACTTTTACTGTTGCTGGATTTCCTTCCAATAAAGAAGAATTCCAGACATTTTTACATAATTACAATTTGGATCAATGTAACTATGCATTACCACCTCTGTGAGATCTCTCTAGGATCTGCTACTCCAATGATCTTCACTAACTTCCAGGTCTCATGTTGAGTGACTGCCCTGCTGAATTGATCACAGAAGGTCGGCCACTTGGCACAGATGCTATTCAGAGATCACTTTGCAATATCTCAATCAAAGCAAAGTATTTTCTGATTGAATGAGGTTGGGAGGGTGGTGATGTCACCCTCTCTACATCCAATCAGAGAATGCTTAGAATTCACTGAGAAAATTCTCTGATTGGTGCCGGTGCCCAGCGGTAAACCTCCTGTGTTCACAATGCAGCAGGGCAGTCGCCCAACATGGGACCCGGAAGTTAGTTGCGTTCTCTGGAGTAGTGGTGTCTATTACAGTGATTTACAGCTTCCAGAGGGCTCCCATAGGTATGGTATAGGAGATGGTATCAAAAAGTTTCGAGACTAGTTTTGTAACACACCAACAGATGGCAGTACTTGGCTGCACGCACAGGGAGCACTGACCTTCATAAGTCAGTGTGGCAAAAGACATTGTCCTGTGTACACCGTGAGCTATTCGTGGACAGCAGAGTACATCATGGAGAGCAGGTTAGAGCAAGAGTACATCATGGACAGCAGGTTAGAACAAATGTGAGTCTCTCACTGGAAACATGATCTCATTTCCACATAAACCCTACTCGCCAGATTTGACTGCTCTGGACTGCGCCCTCATCCCAAAGATGAAGATCCAGCTCAAAGGTCACCGTTTTGATACCATTGTGGAGATCAGTGGCGTATCTAGGTTATGGCAGCCATGGAAAGTGCCATGGGCGCCATGGGGAGGGGGGCAGCAAAAAGCCACCCTCCTGCATGAAAAAAAAACCACACGTCCTCCCGCGGCCGCCTCTCGCACTAATGTAACTCCCGGCGCCACGCCCACCCTGCTGAAGCGCAACGCCGACACAGCAATTGCTAATATTTCTCCTTCTGCCTAGGGAGGGGAGTGACAGGTGCACCCAAGATGACCAATGACTGGTCAGACCAGATCCACATAGGGTAGTTGCTGCGTTAGATGGGCACAGTGGCTGCAATTCTATGGCGTTTTTTTTTCAGTTTGTTCGCATCCCCCAAAAAATTTCAGCACCAGCCGCCAGTGGTCCCCAGTGTCCCTCTCTGTCCCCGCCGTGTCCCTGGTTATCTGAAAGATGGGTTTCAAATGTTTTGACAAGGGCGCAGTTTCAGTGCTTACCATAGGCGCCATTTTGACTAGATACGCCTCTGGTGGAGATACAACATGGATAGCAGAAGGTCCTTAACATGCTTAGAAAAGAGGATATCCAGGACACATTCCAGAAGTGGCAGAAACATTAGGAGAGCTGTACTGTTGTGCAAAGGGACTACGGTATATTGAAGGTTATAGTGTGTATACGTAGATACCTAAATTACTTTTTTGTAAACAGAGCTAGTCTCAAAACTTGTTGATACCACCTCGTATGCATTGTTACATTGGTCCAAGCTGAACCAATGTAAATATGTAAAAATTTCAATTCCTGGAATAAAGTGAGGATGGCCATAGACAGTTTGATCAAATCAACCAACGTTTCCAAATTTAAGTATCACCTGTGATTATCAGACCTATCAGACCATTTTTGTGCTGGAGGATGATAACAGGCTCCTCAAGAAATTGGAGGTGGAATTGTTACAAGTATCTTGAGGACCAGCAGATATGTCAGCATCTAATGTTCTAAGGCGACATTTGGCAGTCTATAGCTATCCTTATTTGGCCTACCACCATAAATGCAGAGCTCTGCAACGTTAACCCCTTTCCTGCAAAGTTGCAGATAGAAGAACTCCCCAAGAGATGCACAGAGCATCGCTCCCTTCTCTCTCTACACTCGGCAGCCCTTTCTTTCTAATTGATTTCCGAAGAGCTGATCCCTGGATTAATGGCCAGTTCCACCTATCAATCAGCCGACGTCGCAGTAACGTGGGCTCTCATTGCATTTTTCTGAGTGGTCCCCAGGGAAAGCTGAGTGGACTGTTGTATTATTATTTATGTGTTATTCTTATTTAATGGACTTAATGCTGAACAAGGGAAACAGATCCTGGCAAAGCAACTTTGTTTAGGCCACAGGGGCTGACAATCCAGTGACATAATTCATTGCCCCCCTCTGTGACTCAATATATCAGCATTGTAAAGCTGCTTTCTGATCTCATAATTCCATTTAATACTATGATATTGTGTGTTGTCTTACAATGACATCATGACTGTGACTAATTTAATGTGAATTCACCAGATGAAGTCAAGGCAGCTTTTAATGCAGGACAGTGTATCATATATCGAAGCCCATGTATAAGGAGGTGGAGGAAAGGATTCTGTTTCATTAAAATGAGTTGTGTTTTAGACTTCATTTTGCACCTATGTTGTCAATGTAATAAAGCCCCACTAAAGTTATTTTCTAGACTGTGCTACCAGGCACTTCTGTGTATCTGTCCTAAGGCAGAACTGTAAGGCAGAGGTTAGACATAGAAGGCTGCGTAGTGAGTGCATACCCTTTATACACAGGTGTCAAACACAAGACCCACGGGCCAAATCCGGCTCTCCAGGCCATTTCATGTGGCCCTTGCACCAGCCCGCCTCTAGTCCTCCTCCAGACCCTTACTTTCTGCTTTCAAGCAATGCATCACACTGTAATGTAAGGGAGAGTGGGGGACTCAACTTCTGGTGATGTGTCTCTTGACATCTAATGTAAGGGGAGGGGATGCGCTGGACATCTAATCTTATAGATACAACCGGCCCTTTGAGGGCAATCATAATGCTGATGCCACCCACAATGAAATTGAGTTTGACACCCCTGCCTTAATACTTCTAGGTGTTGACCATCACAAAGTAATTCTGTCCTAGTTGAGCAGTGTACATAAATGTGTTGACCAAATAAGCAGCAACACAGGTAAGTGTATGTTCCCCAGACACCAGGTGGGTGCCAAGGTTGTTTGTGATGGTCCGTAAAGTGGTGAAAAGTGAGAACTATACCAAAATCTCACTAGAAAGAAAGGAAGGAGACACCCCATTACATGATGTACTCCATGACCAACTTGGCTGTGCCAGACCAAATAAAGCTTTTCAGTCAAGCTTCTGTAGCACCCTCCCAGATAGGCTGCTTGGTTTGGTCAGGCAAATTTAGTTCTGTATATACAAGTATTGGGATGGTGGCGCTGCTGTATATGTCTAGTGAGTGAGACGTGAATATTCTGAGTAAAAACTAGTGTGTTAGTGAACCAAGTGTTGGGTAACCTGTATAAAGGGGAATCCCAATATTGGGGGATCCCTTTAGAGCCGCTCAGAAGGAGCTTTTGTGGTTACCTCATTAATGATATGGACTCTCTTGGTGTCCTGATTGGGTGGAGTAGACTACCACCACTAGATGGTGTCTAAGGGTGTGTATAAAGTGATTCAAAAAGCTGGTCGTGGTCAACCAAGAAAACTAGAATCGACCATATTTTTAATCAGCCCAGGTGCCACTGGGAATTTATAAGTGGAAATGCCCACCTATAGCAGTTTTTTATAATAAATACACTCAGTGTTTCTGAAACCTATCACACTATGTGGATACTTCACTTTTTGTCTTCCTGAGTGACACCGGAAGCTCATCACTACAAACAGCTGGAGGGTTACTCCTACAGCTGACAGCAGGTGTAACGCGGATAGAGGGAGCCGTGGAGCAGGAACACCAAGAGAGTCCATATATCATTAATGAGGTAACCACAAAAGCTCCTTCTGAGCGGCTCTAAAGGGATCCCCCAATATTGGGATTCCCCTTTATACAGGTTACCCAACACTTGGTTCACTAACACACTAGTTTTTACTCAGAATATTCACGTCTCACTCACTAGACATATACAGCAGCGCCACCATCCCAATACTTGTATATTCACCACTTGATCTCCTAGGAGATCCCCAGGGAGGCAGCAGCTACATCTCACATCCTAAGCGCGGATCCTTTATTTTACATTTAAATTTAGTTCTGTGGCTCAATTGTAATCAATAGATCAGTGTGGTGTTGCTTTAGACTGCTCTGGGCTCTACAGGCTGCAAGTTTGATTGCTTGCCCCTGTTTTCTGGAGATTTTAAGAACATAGTGGGTGGCAGAGTCAAATAAGCATCCTGAATATTTTTGCAGCTCCAGCCAATCCCTGGGGGGTGCCCAGATTGTGGTTAGGAGCAGTGGCGGTGCATCCATAGGGACGCCAGAGCGCCGCCCCCTCTGGATCGCTCACAGCCAGTAAAATATACAGATTCATACACTGTATGAATCTGTATATTTTCGCCGCTGTCGCCCACTATTCAGCTGACCGGACATTGAGCGCCGGTCAGCTGAATAGCGGCAGCTGACTGGCTGTGTGGAAGTCCCTATCAGAGCCTTTAGGCTGTAGTCGTCTTCCTGAAGCTTATCCTCGGGACATACCGGCCGTACGTTCAGAGGATAAGACTCACAGGCGTCTCAGCCAATCAGGTAATCCGATTCTGGTAATCAGTAACCTGATTGGCTGAAGCGTCATTGAGGGCGGGACGAGGGACATCGCGGGACGGTAGAACCCAGAAAGGTAAGTGCCAGGGGGTACTGGGCATGGTGGCTACAAGTGGGGGCACAGTGGCTACAAGTGGGGGCACAGTGGCTACAAGTGGGGGCACAGTGGCGACAATTGGGGGCACAGTGGCGACAATTGGGGGCACAGTGGCTACAAGTGGGCAAACAGTGGCGACAATTGGGGGCACAGTGGCAACAATTGGGGCACAGTGGCTACAATTGGGGGCACAGTGGCTACAATTGGGGGCACAGTGGCGACAATTGGGGGCACAGTGGCGACAATTGGGGGCACAGTGGCTGCGTTTGATGGCATGGCAAAGTGACTGCATTTGATGGCATGGCACAGTGGCTGCGTTTTGATGGCATGGCACAGTGGCTGTGTATTGATGGCATGGCACAGTGGCTGCGTTTTCATGGCATAGCACAGTGGCTGCGTTTTCATGGCATGGCACAGTGGGTGCGTTTTCATGGCACGGTGGCTGCATTTTGATGGCATGGCACAGTGGCTGCGTTTTGATGGCACGGTGGCTGCATTTGATGGCATGGCACAGTGGTTGCGTTTGATGGCATAGTGACTGCATTTGATGGCATGGCACAGTGGTGACAATTGATGGCACAGTGGTTGTGTTTGATGGCATGGTACAGTGACTGTGTTTGATGGCATGGCACAGTGGTGACAATTGATGGCACAGTGGCTGCGTTTGATGGCATGGCACAGTGGCTGCGTTTGATGGCACAGTGGCTGCATTTGATAGGTACAGTGAGGCTGCAATTGTTTTTTGTTTTTGTTTTTTTCGTTTGCGCCCCCCCAAAAATTTTGAGCACCAGCCGCCACTGGTTGGGAGTGCATAAAGAGTTTGGAATACCAGTGAGCAGTATTCTTCCCCAGGGGAAGAGGTTCCCAGCCAGAAGGGTTCCAAAGATTTTGTCTCATCAAGGTCCCTTTGTGTTCCTGATAAGTTACAATAGAGAGTCCTCTAGAGCAGCAGTCCCTAACCTTTTTTTACACCAGGGACTGGCTGCGTAAAAGAAAATTATGGGGGTTTTTTGCGGGCAATTTGTCGGGGCAATTGCGCTTTAATCAACATGGCACCATGGTTGATATGGTGTCAGGATGATTGAACAGAGGCGACTCTAGGGGGGGGGTCAGAGGCTTTTTTTTTTCTCTGGCCGCCCCTGGAGTAACAGTCTCTCTTGAGAGTAAGAGCGTCCCCAGTCAGCTCTGTGGGGCATTCCTTCCCCTCCCTTTGCTCGCTGACACTGCATAATGCAAGCGTTCACACGACCACAGCCGCCCGATTTGCTCCTTCCCCTGCATCCTCATTGGCACGGAGAAGAGTGAGTTGCAGAAAGGACTCCATGAGCACTGTGGGGGAGGGGGGGCCCAAGCCTTCATCTTAGTTACTGAAAAAACAGACTGATTTCTCCTGTCCTTAGGACAGGAGAACCAGCCTGTAAATTCCGAGAGTGGTGACTGCAAGCTGAGCCGAGTGTCAGTCTATGACACTCTTTTACAGCCCAGCGAGTCCAGCCACCTCCCCCCCACTCTCCTCACATACGAGCAGGGAGGAATACAGCTCCTCCTCCTTTCAGTCCCGCCCACACTATCTCGGTGTGCTGTATCTGAAGAGAGGGGATGTGTGTTCAGGAAATATGAAAATCAGCAGCATGTGTGTGAATGATGCCTGGGATTCTAGCCTGGACCGTGGGTAAGTGTGTGCACTGCAGACTGCAGTTCACTGTAATCACTGAACTCCATTATCTCCATCCCTTCTCTCCCCCATCTGTCTCCCTCCCCTCTCCTGTTCTTTGAAAACATTCACAATTTACTTTCTGTAATGGTCACCACCGTTTATGATATTCCATTCCATCACCCCACGACAGCTTATTCGGCAGTCCGACAGACATCAGACACGACCCATTTCATTTCCCAGAATAACCGAAACAACACAAGCTCTGGTACTGGTTCCAAAATGAATGAATGAATCCTTTAATGGTAAATTAGCTTTCGTATATACAGTACAAGCATGTTACAGTTAATCACAGGGACAAAGACACACTCCACCCACACATCACACAATGGGGGGCTTCATACACATTCTTTTATATAATGACATTCCGATTAGTTAATTCCCTCTCATTACCCAGACGGTCTGGCTCCGCATTTAGAGGGGTTAATTACTACAGCTTGACAAGTCACATTCCACATCTTAACAGTGTCATTAGCATACACAATAAACAGGTCTTAGGAGCAGACCTAATTAGCACAATGGACACAAAACAGTATTAGCATCACACAATGGAATGTCTAGGAGCAGACTCAATTAACACCTCAAAAGCATGTGTCCCCACATTGAATGAAAACACTCTATTGACCTGTCGGATTCAGACTTTAACAACTTGTAATATTTAAAGATATCCTGCAAAACATGAATTATCAGTAATGTCCCATCCCATGTAATTTATCATTATCATTTCTCAGTCACCCTATGCCCAAAAGGGGCACAGGATGACCCAAGAGTCATTAGTGGTGCTGGCACTCGAGTACCCCCCATCCTTCAAAAGTCTCTGGGTGTCACGGGCCATTCTGTTACACTTTCACTTTCAGTTAGGCAGGTAATATACAGTGCAAATTTCTTTCCTACATCCACAGATTGCAGGAAAGAAACTTGCATGATTCCCCCATCAACACAGACAGTGCTGACGGGAATATCCCTCCTGCCCAGCAATTGTATTCACCCAACAAACAGTGATTCTCACTAGTGGCTATACAGCAACCACTGGTGATAATCATAAGAGAATCTGCTCATTAATAGTTCAAATCTCAGCCAGTTCCTGCTGAACCAGCTGAGATTTAAACTGTCTATGGCTGGTCTTAGCCAAAAAAAAAGAAATGATCCAATTCCCCCATCTACACATTATAGGTGGATGGGGGAATCCTCCCAGTGTGGACCAGTGCTGGAATAACCAGAGTTGCTGTCCTGGCTATTCACAGCGCTGTCTCCTTGGCAGCGGCGGCAGCACATTGGAACCCAGTGCTGGTTACTTTATGGGGCTGATGTACAGGAGGGCCAGCACAATTTGTTGTTAGAGATGGGCTGGGCATGTTCAAAAATCCACATGCCAGAGCCTGCCAGGAAGCCCACACTGCACAGCGCTAATCACAGGCAGTGAGAGATTTCCCGGTCTGCAGCTCTGTACAGATCAGGAAATGTCTCACTGCCTGTGATTAGCACTGTAGAGTGTTGGCTTCCTGGCGGGATTGGGCATGTGGGATTTCAAACACACCCGAGCCCATCTCTATTGGTTGTAGACAGTTGAGCTCCCTGCAGGTTGCTTAGGAGCAGTGGAGCCTTCTCTGACATGCTGATCTTGATGCAATCCAGGTGATGCTCCCAGTCAAATCCTAATGTTAAATATCAGAGATATTATTGATCAAAGCCCACACTTTACAGGCATAGAGCCCACACTTTACAGGCATAGAGCCAGGGATGGACTGGCCATTGGGACTACAGGGAGTTTCCCGGTGGGCCGATGGCTCAGTGGGCCGGCTTCAGTGACAGCGGACCGCCCCCCCCCCCTCCGCTCCTCTGTCTCCCCCTCTCTACAGCGCTCACCTCCTCTTACCTGGGGGGAACAGAGAAACAGGGGGAGGAGCAGGGGGGATGACAGAGGAGCATGGGGGGGACCAGAAGGAGCACAGGGGAGGGGACAGACAGCTGACTCAACAGCTATGGCCTGGGAGTTTCCAGCCGCCATAGGAGAGACCTATCAAAGTGGGCCAGTCTGAATGAAGTCCAGGGCCGAATTTTTGTCCCAGTCCAGCCCTGCATAGAGCCCACACGGCTGCGGAACATACGTTTGATCATATATATTTATATATATGTGGTTGTACTCTTGATGCTAATAAATACTGTATTTATTAGATCTGACTAGGAGCATTACCTGGATCACATCCCGATCAGCATGTCAACAGAGAAGGCTATACAGCATTACTGCTGTTAGGTGACCAGCTGGGGGCTCAGCTCACTATAGCTAATAGTGCCAGCCTCCCCCTGCATGCACCTATAATGTCACCAGCACTAGGTCCTAATGGAATGCCGCCGCTGCCAAGGAGATAGATGCCAGACCAGCACTGTCAATAGCAGGGACAGGACAGCTGCGGAACCTCACAGTGGCAGAACACCAGGGCTCGGTGGCAAGACAACCTTTGCAACCCTGAAAGTTCTCCCACTGCTTTGGATCCTTATATTTTCTTGGTGTGCTGGTGACATATATCTCTTGTTTTCTGCCACCCTGGGGGGCCCCAGTATAGTAGGAAGGGAGCTCACTGCAGAACATGTAAAAGGGCCCGTTGTGGGATCGTAGTAAAGGGCCCCAGGAGATATATATATATATATATAATTGCATTTTATAGTTGGCCCCCCTTACTTTTGTCCCTGTCCCTCCATGTGCCCCCCCTAAATATGAAAGCTGGAGACGCCACTGTGATTGAAGCGTATTTTTTCTATTTTTTTATTGTAATTTAAAATTAAATAGTTCAACTCACTATAATGGAGGATCAGTGGGAGCCCTGAGTGTGCCACCATCGCCTGCCACCAGATGCAACTTGTCACTTGTCATGTCACATGCCTTCAAATGCAGCTTGTCTCTTGTCATGTTATGTGCCGTCAAATGCAGCTTGTCACTTGCCACGTTGCCTGCCACCAGATGCTGATTTTTACTTGCCACGTCGCCTGCCACCAGATGCAGCTTGTCATGTCACCTGCCACCAGATACGGATTGTCACTGGCCACGTCGCCTGCCACCGTCTCCCCAACCGAAGATGGCTGCCAGTCACATGGGCTATCAGCATCCAACCGGATCGCTGCCCCATTGACCCAGGAAACCATAGAGGAATCATGTTCTGGTGGCAGGCTGATTTTCCCATCCCTCTGCACTGCCTCTGTGGTTAAACACCACCTCATAGCTCCCAACTGTCCCTGATTTAAGGGACTGTCCCTGATTTGAAGCAATGTCCCTCTGTCCCTCTTTCCTCCTCATTTTCCTTTATTTTGGTCTGATCTATATAGTTGTATATAAAATGCGCTATTTATCTTTTAAAAAGTGTTTCCCAGTACTAAACCTTACATTCAATTTCTAAATTGCTGCATTTGTACATTTCAAAGGCCAATAAAAGTAATAGTAGAGGTAAAAAAGCCCTTGTGGGTTTAACTAATCTTTTAATTTTGGTAAATTCTCCGTTAACCACTTAGGACCCCTTTACGCCAATATACGTCGGCAGAAGGGCACGGCTGGGCAAAGACACGTACTTGTGCGTTGCCTTTAAGAGCCCAGCCGCGGGGTCGCGAGTATGACGCTTGTGGCACGCTTGGAACCTGGTCCAAAGCTCCGTGACCATGGCCGCTGGACCCACAGACCCGATCGCCGCTGGTGTCCCGCAATTAGTCACAGGAGCTGAAGAACGGGGAGAGGTGTTTGTAAACACACCTTCCCCGTTCTTCTGTGTGCCAGTGACACTGACCGTCTGTTCCCTAATATTGGGAACGACGATCAGTGATGTCACACCTACAGCCACGCCCCCCTACAGTAAGAATCACTCCCTTAGGGCACACTTAACCCCTTAGCGCCTTCTAGTGGTTAACCCCTTTACCAAAAAGGGGCAAGGTCCTTAACCTGCATAATGGTCTGAGTCTTAAGTGGTTAAGGGGGCGTGACAGGGTGCGTGTCCCATTCCTATATACTTTTGCTCGTAGGTGTCCCTTATTCCCATCTCAAAAGGTTGGGAGGTATGCCACCTGTAGTGGAGAAAATAGACTGCACCTGCCAAAAGCAACTATGGCAAAGGGCCTTCTCTGACACAGAACATGCCCCGCCCTTTAAGTGAGGCAAAGTGGCAATAATAGAGATGAAGCTAAACTAAGTCTGCACCTTTGATGGCAGTCAACAGAAGTGCATAGTGTGTTTTCTAGGCTAATAGTACTACAGAGGAACACTGTAATAAGAGCTGGTAAGTGGGTCATCGGTATAAGCCCACTGGAGGATGCCCAGGATTGACACACTGTGAGATCATGAATCATCAAGTTGCTGGTGGTCCGAATCCACCTGTTTGTTGCCGATACAGTATTTGTCTATACCGAAGAGCATTGAGCTGTCATAGAAAAGTGGGCAGAGACATACTGTGCTTCCCCAAAAATAAGACCTACCCCGAAAATAAGACCTACCTGTATATTTATTTTCTAGGAAGGCTGCAATATAAGCCCTACCCCGAAAATAAGCCCTAGTTTAAAATGCTTGTAAAGTCCTATAATCAACTCTATTACAGTAGTATATAATGTAAATATAATGTAAAATGTGTTTGTTTCTGTAATATGAATGTGGGGAAGTGAGCTCCGGTGGGTCACAGAAGCGCAAATCTGCACTATAATGAAGGTATTTGGCACAATTATATTACAGAAACAAGCACATTGTACATTATATACTACTGTAAGGCCTCGTACACACGATCAAATCTGTCCGCTGGAAACGGTCTGCTGGACCGTTTCAGCAGACAGATTCGATCGTGTGTACGGCCGAGCCGACGGATTTGGCCACCCGACAGATTTCAAAGCATGCTTTGAAATCTATCGGGTGGGAATCCGTCCGCTGGTTAGTACACTTACCAGCAGACATGTCGTCCCGCACCGCCGCCTAATGGATTCGGCGCATGCGCGGAAGTGTTTTACTTCCTGGTGCGGTGACGTGGCGGCGTCAACGTCACCGCCACGTCACCGACACGTCAGCGCGCCGTCTGCTGGCGGGGATTTTGGTTTGCTCGTGTGTACACGCGAGCAAACCAAAATCCCAGCAGACAGATTTGTTCAAATCTGTCGGACAGACAGATTTGAACAAATCTGTCTGCTCGTGTGTACGAGGCCTTATAGAGTTATAGGATTTTACAAACATTTTAATTCAGTTTGCATTGGGGATTCCTGACAGGCAGGGAGGGAGAAGGGGAGAGAAGACAGCACATTACATGGTAAAGACCTACCCCGAAAATAAGCCCTACTGTGTCTTTAGTTGCCAAAATAATATAAGACCCAGGCTTATTTTCGGAGAAACACGGTATGAAATACTAATTATGACTTCGACATAGAGCAACAAAAGAATGTTATCCTTTTGTGAGATCAGAAGGTATTTCTGAGACCCATCTCATCTCACAGGTCCAGCGGTGACTATCCCCATTCATCCACAGTAGTTATATGGGCCTGCATTCTAGAGGGGCTGTCTGTGTTGGCTATAGCATCCAATTATAATTTAGCTTTCTTTTTCATTTTCGCTACCTACAATTATACTTAATTGTTCTCCCTATGCTACAAATATGCTTTTCTTTCCTCTTGATTTAAAACAAACTGCAAACTGGGCCGACATAGCATTGCTACAACCACCCCAGCCTGCGAAGCATTACTTCAACCAACACGGCTTGCGGAGCATTTACCTCAGTCAATATTACACAGCCAGATCAGCCCCTTTTCCCAAGCCACTTCTATCTCTGACGTGACGCACAAGTCAGCATATTACGCAATACATTGCACGTTCGTTTGGCCTCTAGGGTTCGCTGGTTGGACCATATACCCCGAATGTCAATTATTTACATGCAAGAGGAAAAAATCACTTGAAATATTCACAAGGTGTAAAATATTCACCATCTAACAATCTGTTCCTGAGGACAGTGTCTTATCCTCACCCCAGGCTGTACATTGTGCTGAGTATCTACAGGAGCTGCTAGTAAATCTGTGTGATGCTGAGCTGATAATGATAATGAGCTGTATACTGAAGAGCAGACGCTCTTTGTAGCGATAATGAACACACTGCTCTGTGTCATCATACTGCGTGATACTAACTGTAATAATGAACTTGTCACTGTATAATGCACACCATCACCATACACTGATAATGAACATACTGCTCTGCTGTTTAATGTCACTGAACAAGTCCATTCGCTGACAATAAATGCTGGGCAGCGTGTAAAGCTGAGGCACAAATTTGTATTTCTTACCGTAATAATCACGGTATATGGAATTGTATGACCATACCGCTTGTCTAAGTACCAATTAAAGGGGGCAAAGATCCACCAGGATGGGGGGGGGGCACCAAGAACCTGGCAAATAAATGGGAACTCATTTCTCACTAAATACAGTGGTAAAAATATCTATTTGATCCCTTGCAGATTTTGTAAGTTTTCCCACTTACAAATAAATGAAGGCCGCGTACACACGTCCGAGAACCTCGCCGGGCTAAACCCATCGTTCCGCCCAACGAGGTTCCCGATGAGCGGTCGGAAAAGGAGCCAAAGTCCTCATTGAACAACGAGGAAAAAGAGAGCGTGCTCTCTTTTTTGGCTCGACGAGCTTCCCGACGGGACGCTCGTCGGAAGTGTACACACGATCGAGCTTCTCGCCAGAATATGTCTCCCAGCGAGCTTCTCGCTGGATTCTGCCGAGAAGCTCGGTCGTGTGTATGGGGCCGAAGGGTCTATCATTTTTATCATAGGTTTATTTGAAATGATAGAGGCAGAAAATCAACCAAAAGTCCAGAAAAAATCACGATACAAAAGTTATAAATCAAGCTGCTGTTCAGTGAGTAAGATAAGTATTTGATCCCCAAGAAAAGCATGACTTAGTACTTGGTGGAGAAACCCGCGTTGGCAAGCGCAGAAATATTTCTTGTAGTTAGTGGCCAGGTTTACACAGATTTTGGTCCACTCTTTTTTTTACAGATCTTCTCTAAATCCTTATGTCACAATGTAGAGTATAAGATTTCCTATCATCTGTGCCCAGTCTTGCCACACACAGTTAATCCAGATCTGAGAAATCCTCTTTTAATGTTCAGTAATGTTTAATTCTGGAATTCTGTTAATTTTCACTGAACATTAAAAGAGGATTACTCAGCGCTGGATTAACTCTGTGTGGCAAGACTGGGCACAGATGATAGGAAATCTTATACTCTACATTGTGACATCATTGTACATCCACTTTAAGTTTTCTTGGCTGTTGCTTGGCAACTCAAAGTTTAAGCACCCTCCATAAATTTTCTATAGGATTAAGGTCTGGAGACTGGCTAGGCCATATGCTTCATCTTGAGCCACTCCTTTGTTGCCTTGGTGGTATGTTTTGGGTCATTGTCATGCTAGAAGACCCATCTATGACCCATTTTCAGTGTTCTCGTTGAGGGAAGAAGGCACTCATCCAAGATTTTACAATACATGGCCCCGTCCATTTGCCCCATCAATGTTGCAAAGTCAGCCTGTACCTTTAGCAAAGAAACAGCCCCAAAACATCATGTTTCCACCTCCGTGATTGACTGTAGGGATGGTGTTCTTATGGTCATAGTCATCATTTTTCTTCCTCCTTCTCACACGGCCAGCCCAGTCCCCCTCCTCAAATGGCACATGTACAAAATTGAGCTCTTTGGCATTAACTTTGCAGCTGTTTCTTTGTTAAAGGTACAGGCTGACTTTGCCCTATTGAGGGGCCAATGGACAGGGCCATGTATTGTAAAATCTTGAATGAGAACCTTCTTCCCTCAGCCAGAACAATGAAGTTGGGTCATAGATGGGTCTTCTAGCATGACAATGACCCAAAACATACCGCCAAGGCAACAAAGGAGTGGCTCAACTAGAAGCACATTAAGGTCATGGAGTGGTCTTGTCAGTCTACAGACCTTAATCCTATAGAAAATGTATCAAGAGAGATGAAACTTTGAGTTGCCTAGAGACAGCAAAGAAACCTTAAAGGGGTTGTAAAGGAAAAATGTTTTTTTAATAATAAGCATCCTTTACCTGCAGACATTCCTCTTTTCACTTCCTTATTGTTCGTTTTTGCTCAGAAGTTGCTCTATTTCTTCTCTGTTCTGTTCACTTCCTGCTTGTCTGATTGTTACTCACCACCGTGAAGGGAGACTTTACTGCGGTGGTCAGTAACGTGCTCGCCCCCTCCTGGGAACTACATCTGTGTGGCAGGACGCTCTCTACGTGTAATGCTGCGTACACACGATAATTTTTCGGCATGAAAAAAAACTAAGTTTTTAAAAATGTCATTTAAAATGATTGTGTGTGGGCTTCACATCGTTTTTCAGGTTCTGAAAAATGACAAAAAAAAAATCGTTTTAAAAAATGATGTTTTTCGGGTTGTAAAAAATGATCGTGTGTGGGCTAAAAACAACATTTTAAACCCACGCATGCTCAGAAGCAAGTTATGAGACGGGAGCGCTCGTTCTGGTAAAACTACCATTCGTAATGGAGTAAGCACATTCATCACGCTGTAACAGACAGAAACGCGCAAATCATCTTTTACGAACACAAAATCAGCTAAATCAGCCCAGAGGCGAATAGAACTTCCCCTTTAGAGGGAATGTCAATTGAAGTTGCTTTTGCTGTGATTGTTGTGTTTTTCTTGGCATCAGCCTTGATCTTTGGGTGTCCTGTGCCCTAACTCTCTCTGCCTGAGATCATGGGGGCAAATAAACCCATTGTGCCAGATCCACGAAGCCTGGCTTAAGTTTCTAGCGGGGGTTAGTGTATATCATTTACGCTACGCCGCCCTAAGTTAGAATGCAAGTGCCGTATTCACAAAGCACTTGCGTCCTAACTTACGGCTGCGTAGCGTAAATGGGCCGGCGTACGCGCGTCTAAATCAAATTGGGAAGAGGTGGGCGTGTTTTATTTAAATTAATCGTGACCCGACGTAAATGATGTTTTTTTTTAACTGCGAACGGTTTACGCAAACGACGTGAACGATGGAAGATTCGACGCTGGCCCGACGTCCATACTTTACATGGTGTAAGCCTCTATATAGCAGGGGTAACTTTACGCCGGACATACGCTTACGCAAACAACGTAAAAGGAATGCGCCGGCCGCTCGTACGTTCGTGAATTGCTGTAACTCGCTCATTTGCATATTGCAAAATTAGAGCCAAAATATCTGATAAGCACCTTGAAAATGAGTTGAGAATTTCTACTACATCCATTGAGCCAGATATTGATGAGTTAGTTTATCAAAAATAGTGACAAATATCACACTAGCTTTATGCTGCCCTCTTTTACTTCTATAATACAAAATATCACAAAAAATTATGTTTAATTGCTCAGATAGGTACATTATCTTCATCGGTGACTATTAACTTTTTTTTACTCATCAGCTATCCTGATTGCTAGATTATTTTATGTGTGGACCAAGACAATACCTCTTCAATGTAGCCCAGGAAGGTCAAAAGTTTGGACACCCCTACTCTAGGGGGTACGTGGGTGCTACACATATATAGCTGCATTAATTTGGATCCTTCATATTTGCCTGGAGTTCATCTTTAACTGCTTCCCATCCAGGCCTTTGTAAGAGGATGGCTGGATGGGAACCCTATTGTTGTGAGTGGGTGGACACAGCGGATGACTGATCAGTGTACCTGTTCACTGCTGGTACCATGTGATCACTGTGACCAATCACAGCAGATCACATGACAGTTGTAAGCCATGAAAGGATTTGATTCTTACCATCTATTATATATCATTGTGTTGCTAGCTGTGATTGGCCACAGTAATCACATGGTACAGGCATGGCCAATTACAGCCCATCTGTACCATGTGATTAGCTGTGGTCAAGCTAATAACAACAATACACCGTGAATACACACTTTCATTCATTAAAAAAATGTTTGCTTATAGCAGTAAAATTCACTGCTATAAGAAATTATAGTGTGTAAAAATGAAAATAAAAATCCTGATCACTTCTCCAGAGTGGTACAGTGTTGCTATGTCCCTAGACTTCCTGCTTTCCAAAAAGGGGGCATTTGGGGGACATTTGTACTGTCCTGCAATTTCGGGTCTCAACAAATGCAGTAGGCCATCAGTACATCAGGATTTTCATATATATACTGTATATACCAGTTTGTGGACTTTATAACTTTCCTACAGATTAAATAATATACACTGATTTGGGTTGTTTTCTTCAAATAAATGTAGCAGAATACAATTTGGCCTAAAATTATAAAGAAAGATTATTTATTTAAAAAAAATTGTAACAGAAATAAAGAAAAATGTAGGGTTGTCCTGATACCGATACTAGTATCGGTATTGGGACCGATACCGAGTATTTGCGGGAGTACTTGTACTCGTGCAAATGCTCCCGATGCTTCTGCCGATAATTTTTTTGAATTTATCAACATGTTCTGTGAAAATTCTTTGAGTTTTTTTACTACTGCGTGACAAGCAAATAAAACATTTTTATTAATTTTTACTCATTTTTATTCTTTTATAATGTCTTGAGTTAGAGTTCTTCATAATTCTAAAGAAAATATCCTTAGTCTGTATTGTGGTTTGAAAACTGTCACATGACATTTAAAAAAAGTATCGGTATTCGGTATCGGCGAGTACATGAGAAAAAGTATCGGTACTTGTACTCGGCTCTAAAAAAGTGGTATCGGGACAACCCTAGAAAAATTTATTTAGCAAAAAATAAAAACCCTAGTGGTGATTAAACACTACCAAAAGAAAGCTCTATTTGTTTGAAGAAAATTATAAACATTTTGTTTGGGTACAGTGCTGCGCGACCGCGCAAATGTCATGATGAGAGTGCATGACAATTATGAGAGTGCTGAAAGCTGAAAATCTCCGGTACTGAAGTGGTTAAAGAGATCTTCATCTCTCCAGCTACTAGGACGGTATAAATCTGTACTAACAGTGATCAGCATAAATAACAATCATGTGCTTTAATCCTAATCTTAACAATAACCCTACCCAACCCACAGCTGTAGTTCTGAAAATACACTTCGCAATTTTGGAAGCTTTCCATCAGCTTTCAGTCATTGCAATCTTCCATCCACAATTGTAATTGTTCAGAGTTTTGCGGAACTAAATGATCAGAACAATAATGGAAACCAGTTAAAAAACACAACACTGCCAATTCTATGGTACTGTTAATAGATTTTCACCCAATTTGATTGTTCTGTTCCTAAAAACCAGGGATCAAATGGAACTGTGGATAGCACATTGCTGTTGACCATTCAGAGCAAAATAAAAGGGGTTGTAAACCTTTGTGTTTTTTCCCCCTAATGCATCCTGTGCATTAAAGCGGAGCTCCACCCTGATATATATATTTTTTTTAAAAATCTGAAAAAAATAAATAAAAATGAAATGGAAAAAAAATAAAATAATACTCACCCTAAATAGGCTGTTGCTATGCGGAAGTCCCGAATCTGCCCTCACGATCCGCGGTGCTGTTTTCTTCCTCCTCCTCTTCTGGGTGTCTTCTTGTGAATGGGCCGCGCTGCATTCTGGGAACTGTGTGTATCCCAGAAAGCAGCCGGACCATTCACAAAGCGCCGCGTCACTCGCACATGCGCAGTAGGAAACGGGCAGTGAAGCTGCACGGCTTCACTGCCTGTTTCCCTGACTGTGGATGGCGGTGCCGGGATCGAGGATCGGCATCGGCGGGGGGCCGTCAGCGCGGGTGCCTAGGACAGGTAAGTGTCCTTATTCAAAGTCAGCAGCTACACTGTTAGTAGCTGCCGACTTTGAAAAAAAAAAAATGCGGGTGGGTGGAGCTCCGCTTTAAGGTGAAAAAACTTTGAACAGTATCTGGCCCCCCAGCCCCCCGTTTTACTCACCTAAGCCCATTGTTTCCTCGGCGGAGGCGCGCTATTCCTCTCTGTCCAGGGTTCTCAGCTCTTAGTTGGATTTATAGCAGCGCAGCCATTGGCTTCCACTGCTGTCAATCAAATCCAATGAAAAACACAAAAGCGGCGCCTTCTAAGCGTAGCAGTAGTAAAATTTAATTGGTGTGTCTAACAATATAAAAAACCTACTCACAAAGCAGGTGAAAGATCAGGCATGTGAACAATAAAGGTTTTCTTCCACAGGTTGTAAGCGTCCATCACGCTGGGTGTCGGGTTGCTGGTTACTGCTGACGGCAAGGGCGATGTAAAGCAGGGTCCCCCGGAACCAAAAGACAGAGAACCTGTTTCCCGGTGTAGCAGCGCGAGTGATGTCACTTCCTATGCGCAGGCGGATGCGCGCGTTCGGGACATTCGTGTCCCTTCCTCAGGCTGGCTGTCATCAAGTGTTAGGCGGCGTACACACGAGGGGATATATCCGCTGAAAACGGTCCGATGGACCGTTTCAGCAGACATCTCCGCTCGTGTGTATGGGCTAGCGGACAGATTTGTCCACCCGACAGATTTCAAAGCATGCTTTGAAATCTATCCGGTGGGGATCTGTCCGCCCGACATGTCTGCTGGTTAGTACACTTACCAGCAGACATGTCGGCCCCCACCGCCGCCGCGCCGCTGCCGAATGGATTCGGCGCAAGCGCGGAAGTGTTTTACTTCCTGGTGTGGTGACGTTGCGGTGACGCGGCGGCGTCAACGTCACCGCCGCGTCACCGCCACGTCACCGCGCCTTCCGGCGGCGGGGAATTTGATCCGATGGTGTGTACACGCCATCGGATCAAACTCCCGATCGGACATATCCGATGGAAATGGTCCGCGGACCGTTTTCATCGGATATATCCGATCGTGTGTACGCCGCCTCAGTGTGTTCTTTGGCTATTATGCCTATGGACTTTTTATATATAGACTCCAATATACTGTATTTATGTATACCATTCTCTCAATACTGAATTATCTGTCTTAGAATTATATCTGTGTATAGGCTGGACTTTTGGAGTGCGCTCAATTCTCTGTTTTTCTTAATCAAATCCAATGACGCGGTCACTGGGGCCAAGTTCGGCATTCTGTGTCTATGCACGCAAATGCTGGAATCGGGAGTACGCCCGCCCGAGAGCGATTCTCCCAGGGGGTAAACCAATGCGTGGAGGAGCCGCGAGCGCCGCTGGGAGACCCCAGAAGAAGACAATTGGGCCACACTGTGCAAAACTAACTGCACAGTGGAGGTAAGTATGACATGTTTGTTATTTAAAAAAAATAGGGTTTACAATCACTTTAAGAAGGAAAGCTTCTAAAATACACAAGTACATGGCCTTGCAAAATTCATTTCTTCCTATGAATATGTATGGTGGCATCCTTGCTGCTGCTTAGTTTCTTACAGAGAGCCCTGGTAACAAGCAATGGAAGAAAGGGCATTCTTTTATTCTGACAGCATATTTCCTCATATGGCTTCCCCTGTATTCTTAAAGTCCATACTCTTTCTCCAGAATCCCAGCAGAACTAATGAACTCCATACATCTACATCTACAGTACACAATAAACAACAGCACTCTTCCCATTGTTATTGCCTCTACCTTATAGCACAGTTATTAGGCAGCAGCTCATATCATTCATTGGTGGACCCTATGGTCAGTGCAGCTCCAATATTATTATTATTATATGCATGAGAATTAATTCTTTTTTGCTCACTGGCCAATTTTTGAAATTCCTTATTTGATTTTCATTAATGTCATAAAGTGAATGGTAGAATAGAAAATAATACATTAGACTTTTTGCAGGAGTACTATAATGAATACACACTCACCAACCACTTTATTAGGTACATCTTGATAGTACCGGGTTGGACCCCCTTTTGCCTTCAGAACTGCCTTAATTCTTCATGGCATAGATTCAACAAGGTGTTGGAAACATTCCTCAGAGATTTTGGTCCATAGTGACATAATAACATCACACAGTTGCTGTAGATTTATCAGCTGTACATCAATGATGCCAACCTCCCATTCCACGACACCCCAAAGGCGCTCTATTGGATTGAGATCTGGTGACTGTGGAGGCCATTGGAGTACAGTGTTTTTTAAAACATCCTGTGTACACGATCTTGGCCAAGGCCTTGGCCAGAATGATGTAGTCCCCCTCGCATGCGTGAACCACCACGGCCCAGTTCTCAAGCAAATCCCCCACGACGTGTGCGCATGCATGACATCTCACATACAGCTTTCTGGGATGTGTGAAATAGTAGTCGCAAAAGTCATTTGCAAGATGTCGCAAAGGGGCAAGTGTCCGGGATCTTTCTTTTTTTTTGTGGTGTTAGGAAGAATGAAGTTCCTCTTTAAGTGTATAAGGAAAATGTTATAAAAGAATCGAATGCCGTGTACACACGACCAATTTTAATGACTAGAAAAATTTAATTTTTTAAATTGGTCATTAAAACCGACCGTGTGTGGGCTCCAGAGCATTTTTCTCTACGTCAAAAATGGTCATTAAAAATGTAGAACATCCTTTTGTAAAAAAAAAAAGGTCGTGAAAAACAGTCGTGTGTACGCTTTAACGACAGGAAAAAAGCACGCATTCTCAGACGGGAGCACTCGTTCTGGTAAAACTAGCGTTTGTAATGGAGATAGCACATTTGTCACGCTGTAACAGACTGAAAAGCACGAAGACTGAAAAGCGCGAATCGTCTCTCACCAAACTTTTACTAACACGCAGTAACACAAAATCAGCAAAAGCAGCCCAAAGGGTGGCACCATCCGAATGGAACTTCCCCTTTATAGTGCCGTCGTACATGTTGTACGTCACCGGGCTTTGCTCGAGCGTTTTTTTCACGATCGTGTGTATGCAAGGCAGGCTTGACAAGAATCACGTAGAGAAAAACATAGTTTTTTTCCATGACATTAAAACTGGTCGAGTGTACGTGGCATAAGATCATTTTAATTGTTAATAAAAAAGTAATATAAAAACAGCCAACGAGTTTCGGGGGCAAACCCAATTCCCCCTCAGCATTTGCTGTCACGTGGTTTCTCCATGTGCATAGTTCAGTACTGGTTGTTGATTATTGTTTTCATTTCCATTCAAGTTTTACCTTGTGTTGAGCCCTGATAATAGTGGTGTTATAATAGTGGCCCCCCAAGCACTCTTTGATCTGGTTTTGGTCCGGTGCGCCTTTCTGTATTTCTATGGTTTAAGCTACTGTTGAGTGCCTATCAATGGAAGCTTTGCGGTGCGGGAGCTATTGAGCTTGTTTGAAGTTTACCTTCATCTGACTACACTTGCAAGTCTTAAAGTTCCCAGAGCCTCTTTGAGTATGTTGTTCTAGAGCAATAAAAACTTGGCAGAAGTTCTAATCCTTCCCTACTCACCAAAAAAAAAGTTTTGGCTTTACAAACACATTAACCACTTTGTGACCAGGCTAATACATGCAGCCTTTGGTACAGGTGAAGAGATCAGGGCACAGGGTCACCAATAATGCCAATCATTTTAAACCAGGAAAAGTCTGTAGAAAACTTTCTCTGTTTATATTCACACCAGTGGCTGCTGTTGCTCCTTTTTTTGGGAGCAGGGGCGGCTAACAAACCCTCCACCCGTTCCCCAAAAGCCCACCCGTCCACCCGCTCGCCTATTCGCCAGCCTCTGCACTTACCCCATCTAAGTCGCAGACGGCTTCAGAGACTACCTCGAATTCTTCTCCCGGCCCATCCGGTCGCTTCTCCTCCCAGCCAGTCCGATCTCAGGACCCGCGTCCTGATTGGCCGGGAGGAGAAGCGGAAAGACATTAGAGAATATTAATTCGCTAATGTCACAAAAGTGGGTGGGCTCAGGGTGCAGGGCTTTGTGCCCTGAGTCCACCCTTTTTGACTCCGGCACTAATCATGTGCTTCACCAAAAAAAAATGCATTGAACTCTATGCATCCAGTGTCCCGCATGGAGATTAGGGTTCGGTGCATAGAGATTAAGGAGGCGTTGCCCCTGCGCCCCTTATGGACGGGCTGCTACTAATTCACACTGTGAATTTGCAGGGTATATAATTACAGGGTATATATAGGATTGCAGGGTATATAATTTGCAGCCACAGGTCCCGCAGTGAAAATGGGATGGTGTGATTCCTAATTATGTGACTACTATTATTACTAGGGTTGTCCAGATACCGATACTAGTATCGGTATCGGGACCGATACCGAGTATTTTTGGGAGTACTTGTACTCGCGCAAATGCTCCCGATACCTAAATAGAATACTTTTTTTGTATTTATCAACATGTTCTGTGAAAATTCTTTGAGTTTTTACTACTGCGTGACAAGAAAATAAAACATTTTTATTCATTTTTACTCATTTTTATTCTTTTATAATGTCTTGAGTTAGAGTTCTTCATAATTCTAAAGAAAATATCCTTAGTCTGTATTGTGGTTTGAAAACTGTCACATGACATTTAAAAAAAGTATCGGTATTCGGTATCGGCGAGTACATGAAAAAAAGTATCGGTACTTGTACTCGGTCCTAAAAAAGTGGTATCGGGACAACCCTAATTATTACCCAATCATAAACATCACAGGGAAAGTTTTTACTTTGTTATATTCATGGCCAGTGTAAGACTATTTCGTGCCCTAGGCAAGACCAGCTACTTGCACCCTGATATCGGGTCTCACACCCTGGGTCTACTATGGAGGGACAGTAAATCAGTTGGTTTACCTGCCGGTGCGTCAGCAGCGGGGAGGTTGGTCTGTCTGTCAGTGGGGGGAGGTTGATAGGTTGGTCGGTGTACCTGTCGGTTCCTCAGTCAGGGCTGCGAAGGATTCGGGATTGGTGGAGGAAGTTGTTGTTCTCGGTAGTTATGGTGACAGTGGCTCCTTCTTGTTCTGGTACACGTGCTTGGATCAGTTATGCCACGTAAACACGATTGGAATTTCCGATGGGATAAAATCCGATGGAATTTTCCATCGGAATTCCGATGAAGCTGACTTCCATCAGTCTTGCATACACACTGTCAAACTAAATTCCAACTGTCCAAAACGCGGTGACATAAAACACTAAAATGAGCTGAGAAAAATTAATTTCAATGCGATCGTGTGAACGCGGCATTAGAGAAGGGGTGGGGACATAAAGTTCAGGCCACCATATTATGGGAAGGACTAGTCGATTGATTAGTTGAGAGGGAGGAGTCCAAGTCTATAATTGAACAGTTGGTTCTCCACCCCTTTTACTTGCCAATACAAAATCCTAAATGTACAAAAATGAATAGCCAATTCCTCCCCCCCCCATCCTTTACTCCTCCCACATCTTTGGTCATGTGATTTCAAGCTCAGTCCTCTCTTGACTCCTCCCATGGTGTGATGCAGTGCAATAGAACAGTATAGCGTGAATGGGGCATTATGGTCTTAAAGTCCAGTTCCATCCCAAACATTTTTCACATCGATATTCATTACTTTAAGGCTGCCATAACTCCGGTATTTTTTTAAATGGCGGGAGGTCCGCTTTAACATTAAGGGGGCTCAGCGGCTGATTTATCGCTAAATCACTTTTATGGGCGGCGGCAGAGGTGCTTAATAGACCAGTCTGTCAAACATCACTTCCGCCTTCCAGCCTTAAAGGGACACATTTTTTTTTTATTTCTTTTAAGTGTAAAATGTGAAATCGGAGGTCTTTTTAACCCCAGATTATAGAGGCCCTCGCGCACAGAAGCAAACGCATATGCAAGTCGTGCCCACATATGTACACAGAGTTCAAATGTGAGGTATCGCTATGATCATTAGTGTGAGTGCAATAATTCTAGGACAAGACCTCCTCTGTAACTCTAAACTGGTAACCTGTAGATATTTTTAAACGTGGCCTATGGAGATTTTTAAGTACCAAAGTTTGTCGCTGTTACACGAGTGTGCGCAATTTTGAAGCATGACATGTTAGGTATCAATTTACTCTGTGTAACATTATCTTTCACATTATAGAAAAAATTGGGCTAACTTTACTGTTTTCTTCTTTCCATTTTATTCTCCAGAGTCTTTGCTAAAATATATATACATATAGGGCCAGATTCAGGTAGATGGGCGAATCTTTAATTTGGAGTAACGTTTCTCATGTACGTTACTCCGCCGAAACTTTAGGAGCAAGTACTGTATTCACAAAGCACTTGCTCTTAAAGTTGCGGCGGCGTATCGAAAAAGAGCCGGCGGAATTCAAATTGGGCGGGTAGGGGGCGTGTCTTATTTAAACTAGGCGTGATCCCGCGGCGAACGTACTGCGCATGCGTCGACTGTCAGTGCGCATGCTCCAAATTCTGTCAGTGAACGTCAATGACGTCAATCCCCATTCATGGACGTTTTACGCAAACGACGCGAAAATTTTTAAATTCGACGCAATGACGACGGCCATACTTAACATAGGATACTCCACTAGGGGGCTGGTTTTTCTTTACGCCGCGTATCTCTTACGGAAACGTCGGAAAGTCACTGCGTCGGGCCCGAATACGATCGTGAATTGCCGATTCTCGCTGATTAACATATTCTCGGCGTTAATCAGCGGGAACGCCCCGAGAGCTATTTTTAAAATTGCAGTACCGATACGACGGCAAAATACAATTACGCCTCTCGTATAGGAACTCCAACCCGGCGTTTCTTGTTTTCTGCTTACAGAAAACAGAAACGCCGGCTCAAAGTTAGAGTTAGGCTGGAGTATCACTGATACTCCAGCCTAACTCTACCTGAATCTGGCCCATAATGTTTGGTGGGTTCTAAATAATTTTCTAGCAAAAACTACTGATTTTAACTTGTAAACAACAAGTGTCAAAAATAGGCTCGGCCCTTAAAGGGGTTGTAAACCTTTGTGTTTTTTCACCTTAATGCCCCCCAGCCTCTTGTTTTACTTACCTGAGCCCCGAATTTCCGTTTGCACATCCCTGCCGTCCTTTTCTCTATGGAGTTCTGGCTTTGATTGGATAGATTGATAGCAGCGCAGCCATTTGCTCCTTACTGCTGTCAATCAAATCTAATGACACGGGCGCTGGGGGGCGGGGCCGAGTCATCTGTGCCGGGCTCTCGGCATCTATGGACGCCCGAAGGGTATCACCCTCAGGAGAGCGCTTCTCCTTATTTAATGCAGGGAGGAGCCGCCAAGGGCCTCCAGAAGAGGAGGATCGGGGCCACTCTGTGCAAAACGAACTGCACAGTGGAGGTAAGTATATGTTTGTTATTTTAAAAAACAAAGCTTTAGTATCACTTTAAGTGGTTAATGTATCATAATCTTAATGTAGCATGTTACAACACAAATAAAAAAAACTTTTTGTCACTATATTACATTTTATATTGTATGTGTGCTGCTCTATGTGTTAACTCTCCGTACAATGAACCTAGTTTCCATTGTCAAAAATTATAAAAAAAAAAAAAAAATTATATAAAGGGCCTCGATTTTTTTTTTATATATATATATATATATATATATATATATATATATATATATATATATATATATATATATATATATACGCTAGGACTTCAAGAAAACCCCCCTCATCTCATGTCATATAATGTGCACATTTTGGACTCATATCCTTTTCAGCTGTTAGGAAAGATAGGAAGCTACAGCCCCCTAGTGTTGAGTGTAGAAAATGCAGGGTGCATGTTAAAGCGGAGTTTCACCCTAAATATAAGATCTCCCATGCGCTTCAGCATACTGGCGTCAGCGCCAGTATGCTGGGTTTTTTTTTTTTTTATAGCACACTTACTGTTTTATCGTAGAAATCCTTTTCTGTCCCCCGCGTTGGACGGCGCCAGTACAGCGCGTCACATCTTCCTAAGATACCCGATATGGACTCGGGTATTTCCGGCGCTATGCGGCGCCTGCGCACAGACCTAGGAGCTGACTGCGCAGGCGCCGTATTTCTCCGAGTCCTATTTCGGAGAAATACGGCGCCTGCGCAGTCAGCTCCTAGGTCTGTGCGCAGGCGCCGCATAGCGCCGGAAATACCCGAGTCCATATCGGGTATCTTAGGAAGATGTGACGCGCTGTACTGGCGCCGTCCACCACGGGGGACAGAAAAGGATTTCTACGATAAAACAGTAAGTGTGCTATAAAAAAAAAAAAAAACCCAGCATACTGGCGCTGACGCCAGTATGCTGAAGCGCATGGGAGATCTTATATTTAGGGTGAAATACCGCTTTAACTTGTATTTTGTAACCACTTAAATTATTTATTTTGCTGTAACCTCTTTAAAAGTTCAAAATCACGTGTAGTGCAGAAGACTCTGATGAAATTCTCTAAACACCAGAGATGAAAGCACAGGAGGCAGCAATGTAAGAAAGCCTATTTTACAGAACTTCAGAGACTCAACCTCTGCATGCCAACCAAGGGATAATTCGGCCCACATCGAAAAAAAATTAACAATCGCACAAGCCATACTTATCCTGCTGTTGTATTTCAAAGCTCTTTATACCCATGCACACAACAAAGTAAAAATGCGACCCCAAAAAAAAGACACAACTGTAACTTAATACAATGAGCAGGTCCCTGTGGTCCAGATTTACTATACTGTAGTGCACCAGCATACATGGCTATTGGTCCTGATCTGCCCCCTCTTGCTTTTTTCATCATTTATTGGCTAGAGAGGTCACCCATCACAATGGTGATTGGAATGTAGTAGAATATGGGGGAGAAAAGGATAAATCAGAGCCATCAAAAACAGAAGCTGGTAATTATCAACAGTGGCCCAGGATTTAGAGGTTTCTGGGTGCTCTATAGGGAATTTTTAGGGAGTCAGGTGGTATTTACTATCTGCTTGGGAGTTTCTCTACACTATGGCAGCCAGGGGACAGCACACTATGGAAAGAATAGCATTGTGAAGAATGAGAAGGATATAATGCCAGAGGCACTGGGTCTCAAAAGCTGCAACAAGACAAAACCTTCAGGGCTCATAGTTAAAGTCCATTACTGGTTCTATTTCTGGGTACAGGGGACCAGTATTGCAGATGTGCTCACACCGAAGGTCCCCTAGTACTAATGTAGTGCTACCCAATTCAGGAGCCGCTGATTAGATTGGGATCGGCGCAGTGGCGTAACTAGAGACTTCAGGGCCCCAGTGCGACCCTGATAAATATGCCATTAGTTAAAGGTGTGTTACATGCAGAGTCTGGGGTGTGCTGCGCGCAGAGTCTGGGGTGTGCTGCGCGCAGAGTCTGGGGTGTGCTGCGCGCAGATTTCAGAAGTGCCACATTTCTGCGGAAAAAAAGCCTGGAGTAAAAGTATACAGTGCAAACACTGACTACAGCCATGAAACATACAGCCACAGCACCTGTGATCATAATTATCATGCTGATAATTACACTGTACTTCATGTGACTGTACTGTATATAGCCTATATACAGTACAGTCACATGAAGTACAATATAATATAGGCTGTACAGTGTGATCATCAGCATGATAATGATGATCACAGGTGCTGTGGCTGTATCTTTCATGCCTGCAGACAAAGTTTGCTCTGTATACTTTTACTTCAGTATACTATAGCAACCACTGCAGTCTGAGTCTCAATACATGCACACTTACATACATACATACATACATACATACATACATACATACATACATGGTATGCAAACACACACACACACACAGTAGATAAAAAACGGCAGTCTTTTACCTTAGCAGCTCTTCCTGCCGGGTACTGCACTGTAGGGGGAGACAAAGAGCACACACTTTGCTTTCACTTTGTAATGACTGTGACGAGCTCCCCGCACAGTGCCGATTACAGTTCGGCTTGGGATTGGGGAACTTGTCTGTGCTCCTATCGAAGCACTGTATACAGGGGGCCCTCGGGGCCCCCTCCAGCAAGGGGCCCGGTCACCATGGCGACCTCAGCACCCCTATAATTCCGCCACTGGATCGGCGGATTAAGTTACCTCTGTGTGGTGTCTAGGGGTGAATGTAGTGAGCAGAGCAGTAACGAATGTCCAACCTGTAGCTAAATGCTTTATTTTCCTGATCCAACACGACCAACACATCAACATGAGGTAGATAGGAAAAGGTTGATGAAAGTAGAGTAACTTCGCAGAGTCAAGCTTGGATAGAGAAAGCAGTCCTGCTTTCGGTAATTAAGTCAATCACGTCGTCCACTCCAGCCGGAGTGGGTGCAGTGCACCTGGAGAGGCCTCTCACACAGGTCTGGCAGCCAGAGTGTCACTGAGAAAGCTGAGAAGGAACAAGTCGCTGCCACCGACTTGGCTCTAGGAAATTAGTAGAGGCCTCTGCCACAGGTCCGGTACTTAAGAGCAATAGAACACATCCTCTCAATCCTGTCCTCTTGAGATGCGGAACCCCAGTAAGTCGCTGAGGTTCCTCAGTCACTTCAGTGTCTCTGAGCCATGAGGGCCCAGAGTCGGGAACTTTGCGTAGCACGGGCCCTGGCCAGGTAGGCCATAGTAATGGGGCCCGTGATGTGCGCATACCCTGAAGGTGGGCGCCGCACCTGGAACCAGGAACCCGCAAAGACCCCGAAAATATGGCGTCTGCCACACATATACCCCTCCCCAGCATGCTCCGTTTTCATCGGACCAGGCTGAAGTGGTCTGATGGTCTGATGTGTATACACACCATCGGGCCAAAAATCCGATCAGACCAGAACGCGGTGACGTGGAACACAACGACCTGCTGAGAAAACAAAGTTCAATGCTTCCAAGCATGTGTCGACTTGATTCTGAGCATGCGCAGGTTTTGGTCCGATGCGTTTGTGTACTAACCATCAAATCTGTCCGACGGACAGGTGTCCGTCGGACAGATTTTAAAGCAAGTTTTAAAACTTTGGTCAGACGGACAACGGTCCGATGGGCTGTACACACCATCGAATTGATCCGATGAAACTTAAGAAATAGAGCAACTTCTAAGTAAAAATGAACAATGAGGAAGTGAAAAGAGGAATGTCTGCAGGTAAAGGATGCTTATTATGAAAAAAAAAAAAACCTTTACAATCCCTTTAAAGGGGTTGTGAAGGTTTGTTTTTTATTTTCTAAATAGGTTCCTTTAAGCTAGTACATTGTTGGTTCACTTACTTTTTCCTTCAATTTCCCTTCTAAATGTTTTTTGTTTTTGTTTTGTTTTCTTTGTCGGAATTTCTCACTTCCTGTTCCTCCTCAGTAAGCTGTTCAGTAAGCTGTTCTGGCTGTCTAACCACCGATCGGATGATGGGGACAAGTTTACTGAGGGGAAACAGGAAGTGAGAAATTCAGACAAAGAAAAAAAAATTAGAAGGGAAATGGAAGGAAAAGGTAAGTGAACCAACAATGCACTAGCTTAAAGGAACCTATTTAGAAAATAAAAAATAAACCTTTACAACCCCTTTAACTCTATTAGTCCAAGATTATTCTACATAGAGAGGAAAGATTCGACATAGAGAGAAAAGATTCGACAATATAGAAACAGTGTTGGGGTAGACCATTCGACATGAATGATGAAGATTCGACGAAGCAGCCAAAAACATTCAACCGTTGAATCTGTCATTGAAGGCTTATGGTGTCTGTCGAAAATTCTAAGAAGATTCAACAAGCAGCTAAACTGTACAACGCCGTATGCCCATAGGCTAAAGAATAATTTGAATGTTGGTTGACCAGTAATAATAATTTATAAATATAATTATTACTAGTGTCATATAACATTAGAATTCTACTATAGCTTGTAGGCGGAACATCCGACCGGAAACGTACGATTGCGGCGTCGTACAGTTTAGCTGCCTTGTCGAATCTTCACAGAACATTCGACAGACATTATAATGACAGATTCGACCTTAATTAATTCAGATTTTCGGACGAATGCATTTTTTTTATGAAACAAAATAAATAAAAACGAATTTCGGGAGTTCCGAAACAAAATATTTCAGTGTACACATGTCTACTATTCAGCACAACCTTTCCCAGCTACCCCATAGCAGGGGTCCCCAGCCTTGGGCAATGGACTGGTACCGGTCTGTGGCATGTTAGGAATTGGGCCATTCGGCAATTTACAACATGGGAACTGAGAGCTGCCATTGCGCTTTACCACTCTGACAGCTGTCAATTGCCAGCGGCTAGTGTAGGGAGCAGTGTGGTGCACGATTTAGTGAATCACATGGCTCCTTTTTTTTTTTTTTGTACAAACTTTGTTTGAGATGTACAAAATATACACTTCATTCCAGGTGATGGACAGCCTTGCGATGAGAAGGGATACCAAGGAATGCAATGAATACAATACATAGCAACAGCATGCATGGAAAGGTGTGCAGTGTGAACAAGCCCTGAGTGAGAAGGACATCTCTTCCCATAAAGTTTTTAGACTCTCTTACAGAAAATAAAAGCATTAATGTTTATCTACCATAACGTGTTTTTGCACAAGATTTTAATGATGAAATGTAATAACAAGAAAATATTTATGATTATAGTAAAGCATGATTATTGTTATTCAGTGATGGAGGTCTTAGGTGCTCTTATAATTCAGCATAATAGTAAACATATGTGCCTATAATATCTCATATCATATGGAAGGATAACTGGGGCTTCATACTTAAGCTGTTATTTTTTAAGTCTAGAAACATTCATGTGTGTGTATAAACTCTAGCAATGAATTTCTCTTGAGCTGGCCATACACGGTAAAACTAAGCAATTCCTCCATCCATGCTGTACAGTCCGGATGGACTAATCTCCCACTGTGGTATTGTACCTGTACACAGGGGTGGACTGGCCATTGGGACTACAGGGAGTTTCCCGGTGGGCCGATGGCTCAGTGGGCCGTTTAAAAGAAAAAACTATTTTTTTAAACGGCTCTCCCCTCTGTCTCTCAAACACCTCTTCTGTCTCCCAGCCCCCCTCTGTCTCTCAGACCCCTCCTCTGTCTCTCAGCCCCCCTCTGTCTCTCAGACCCCTCCTCTGTCTCTCAGACCCCTCCTCTGTCTCTCAGCCGATGGCTCAGTGGGCCGTTTAATAGAATTTTTTTTTTTTTAAACGACCCCCCCTCTGTCTCTCAGACCCCTCTTCTGTCTCCCAGCCCCCCTCTGTCTCTCAGACCCCTCCTCTGTCTCTCAGACCCCTACTCTGTCTCTCAGACCCCTCTTCTGTCTCTCAGCCGATGGCTCAGTGGGCCGTTTAAAAGAAAAAAAATTTTTTTAAACGACCCCCCCTCTGTCTCTCAGACCCCTCTTCTGTCTCTCAGACCCCTCCTCTGTCTCTCAGACCCCTCCTCTGTCTCTCAGACCCCTCCTCTGTCTTTCAGCCGATGGCTCAGTGGGCCGTTTAAAAGAAAAAACAATTTTTTTAATCAACCCCCCCTCTGTCTCTCAGACCCCTCTTCTGTCTCCCAGCCCCCCTCTGTCTCTCAGACCCCTCCTCTGTCTCTCAGACCCCTCTTCTGTCTCCCAGCCCCCCTCTGTCTCTCAGACCCCTCCTCTGTCTCTCAGACCCCTCCTCTGTCTCTCAGACCCCTCCTCTGTCTCTCCGCTCTCCTCCTCTGTCTCTCAGCTCTCCTCCTCTATCTCTCAGTTCATCTCCTCTGTCTCTCAGCTCCCTCTCTCTCATTCCCCTTTCTCTCACCTTCTCATGATATACAATAATTGATGTAGGGGCCTTTTGCTGGGCGTGATTTTTTTTGGGGGGCAGCATTTTTTTAAATTAAAGTGGGCCGGTCTGGATGAAGTCCAGGGCCAAATTTTTGTCCCAGTCCATCCCTGCCTGTACATCAGATGCAGCCGCTGTTTGGGAGAAAAATTTCCAGCAGGCTACTTTGGCAAAAAAACACACGACCGAATAACTCATCGTAAATTAAACACCGTTTTCCTCGGCGAGTTCCTTGTTAGGCTTGTTGAGAATCTCGACAAGCTTTCTTTGTGTACACACTGTCAAGACAAAATCTCGTCATTCTCAAACGCGGTGACGTACAACACGTACGACGGCACTATAAAGGGGAAGTTCGATTCCACTGGCACAACCCTTGGGGCTGCTTTTGCTAATCTCATGTTACTGCTAGTTAAGTAAAAGTTTGGTAAGAGACGATTTGCGCTTTTCAGTCTGTTACAGCGTGACAAATGTGCTATCTCCATTACGAACGCTACTTGTACCGAGATGCGCTCCTGTCTCATGCTTTATTCTGAGAATGCGCGGGTTTCTAAGCATACACACGAACGTGTTTCTCGTCGAAAACCAGCCCGACGAGGAACACGATGAGGAAATTGAGACTCCCGATGAGGAAAAAGAGATCTTGTTCTCTTTATTTCTCATCGAGTTCCTCAACAGTTTTCTCGATGAAAAGCATACACACGACCGTTTTCCTCGGCAAAAAAGCTCTCCCACCAAGTTTCTTGATGGATTCTGTCGAGGAAAACGGTCGTGTGTACGAGGCCTTATGCTTTGTACACATGGCCAGATTTTCCGAGAAAAATAGTCTGACAGGCTTTTTTCCCGCCGTGTGTAGCCTCCATCTGGCTTTTTTTGTCAGAAGTCCGACGGACCTTAGATAGTGAACCTGTTCTCTATCTTTCTGTCAGACTTCTGACGGACTCACGGCGGACTTTTGCATGGTCAAAAGTCCGACCGTGTGTACGAGGCATATTAATCAACTTTTATCAAATGGAGTCAGGCCAACATGGCCACCAGGGCTGTCTTTTCCATTGGGCACACTGGGAAGTTGCCCGGGGGCCCCACTTGCCTGGGGGGCCCCCATCGGCTGCCCAGCGACCCCAGTAAAAAATGGTGGAGAATGGCGGGTCAGAACTGTAGAACTGTATCGTGTCTACAGTCTCTGAGGAAGAGTCTGGAGAGGAGTTAAGAGTGGGAGCGCCGCTGGGATGGGGGTCACAGGAGAAGTCAGACATGAAGAGACTATAGGATAAAACCAGAGCAGCCAAGCTGGAGCCATCTGACTGAGCCTTGCATGGTGCACCTGAGAGGAGGTCAGTGATAGCACCACCAGGCCAGTCTAAGGGCGGGTGGTTGCTAAAGAAAGGGGGGAGTGAATACAAAAATATTAGTGCCCCCCCTTACCTTAGTGTATTTACTCTACGGAAGGTGGTTCCCCTTTACATCAGAGTCTGCAGGATTCCCCGTTACAGTGCTAGGGGGAACTCAGTCTGAGGACCGTGATGTAAGTGGGAACTCTGATGTAAAGAGAAAGCAGTGGATTCTGATATAAGGTGGTCTCTGGTCACCAGAGCCCCCCTCCACATCAGAGTGCCCCCTTACATCATGATCTGCAGTGTTCCCCTTTACATAAGAGTTCCCTTTCACTGTAAGGGGGAATCCTGCAGACTCTGATGCAAGAGGAAACTCTGATCAGGCTGGGTTACAGTAACCTAACCTTCATGCCAATGAAGAAATTTGTAAAACTGTAATTTTAGGTACTTTTTTGCAGTGCCAATAAAAAATTGTGGTTCTGCCAGTAAATTTCATGATTTTTGGCAGTAAATTCTTGTACGTGGTTGTGTAGACAGGGCCCCAGTGCACTGTATTGCCCGGGGGCCTATAATGCTCTTAAGATGGCACTGATGGCCACCCACTAAGCAGATTTAAGCCTCAAGAACTGGCTGAAATTCACAGTGTATAATCAGCTTTATTTTCTGTCTTTTACTCCGTAAAGTATTGCATTGAAAGATTTTTGTCATATTTGTTCCATAAGCTGGAAACAAATGTCTGTTATTCCTGCCAAAAATGTTCCTGTGTGCTTTGTCTCTGGTGACTGTTATTAGTTAACCTTGTTCCGAGCGCTCTGTGGACTATATAACACTGTCCTCCTATGTTATGAAGAAGAGAAGGGGAAGGTGTTCTCTAGTCCTAAACAATTTCTGTCCTCTGCTATTCCTTCATACATACAGTAGAGTGAGAGAGCGTTGTCACTCGGACAGGAAGTGTGTTACTGGCAGGAACACCAGCTGAAAATAAACAAAAAAAAGGAAAATAATTGGAGTAACTACATCTAAGGACTGGTGCAATACAATATATTACATTTGTGTTCCTTGGTTTAGATGCACTTTAAGTGCCTCTGTATCGTTATCCTATTAGTAGAGTCAGCGACCAGCAGTCTTTGTTCAGTCAATAATGAGATATTCCATACAAGAGACTGGAACATTCTATAGCAGGAAAAACAAGTCTCTCCTCTTTAGTTGTCCATAACTCCACGTAATGTAATGTTGTCATATTCCCTTTCACCACTTTCCTGGGTTCCCCACTCATCTTCATCATCCTCACCTCTTCCACCTTGCATTTTTCCTCCACTTCTGGGCACAGCATAATCATCCCATCCTGGTAAATAGGGAAATTCATAGCCCATTTCATGAGGATCGGTACCTTGAATTTTCCAGGCATCCACTCTAATGCCCTCTGGCTCATCATACACTGGATTAATAGGGGCTTCTGGTTCATCATAGATATGCTCAAGCTTGTGAGGCTTTCTCGGCTTCTTCTGTGCTGATGGACCAAGAAGACCACCAAATCCTGTGGCTAAGAGGTTTTGAGCCACTTTATCAAAAGGAATAGCGTACTCACTCTCTGGAATTGTAGGGTTAGTGGCCATCTTGTTCTGAAGACACAACGGTTGGATTGAAGCAGGCATAGTCAAAGAAACAGAACGCACAGGTTGCCTTGGCACAGCGGACAGATCCTCATGGTATTCATTGGCAGTTGGTGAGGAGGCCTCATTGTGACCAGCTTTAATAGCACATTCAATGGCCTGGAAGATCTGAGTTCCAAAGGATGTCTCAAATTCAAAGTTTCCCTCTCCTGAAGTACAACGACGACCAGCTTCAAATGAAAACATAGTCTGTTGGTGAAGAAAAAGTAATATGCTTAGTAACCTTGCTAGTGGATTTGATCTTAGACCATCACCATAATTCCTGCTTGAAAATAAAACTGTGCCCATTTTTTGGACTTTAGGGAAAAGAAACCTGAAATATCAAAAAGCCTGAATAGGATTACAGAATTTTTGATTTTTTTCTCGTTATTTGAAATATGCAGGTTTGCGAAAAGTTGGGCAATGGAAGGTTTATAAAGCATATAAATTGACGACGCTGACCCGATGCCATACTTAACATGGCATACGACGGAACTTCGTAAACCTACCCCTCATATAGCAGGGGTAGGTTTACTCTTACGGAAACGACTGAAACGACGATGAGGCGGTGTAAAAACGTTCGGGAATCGGCGTATTAGACTCATTTGCATGGGCAAATGAGAAATCAACGTAAAGGCCACCTAGCGGCCAGCGAAGTAATTACATCTACGATCCGACAGTGTAAGTGTTTTACACCTGCGATACACCGTCGTATCTCTTTTGAGAATCTGGCCCATAATGTTTAATATATGTAATGCTTGAGAGGACTGTCAGAAACTGCAGACCTAATAAAGGAAATGAGTGTCAGTGTAGACATGCTACATTTTTGGCTGAGGTCTAAGGGCCGCACATCATATACCAAAGGGCCGCAGGGTGGGCACCAGGGTTCTAATGTGTTAAAGTGGAGGTCCGCCTAAAAAAAAAATATTAAAAGCCAGCAGCTACAAATACTGCAACTGATGACTTTTAATAAATGGACACTTACCTGTTCAGGGTGTTTGCTATGTCGGCAGCCGAAGCCGAGCAATAGCTCATCTCTCGGGGCTCTTGGGGAGGGAACCAGGAAATTAAGTGTTGCAGCTTCACTTCCTGATTCCCTACTGCGCATAAGCAAGTCGCACTACGCATCCTCACTGGTCCCTGCTGTCTCCTGGGACTAGTGTGTTTCCCAGAAGACAGCGAGGGGAGGGGCGTGACTCTATGACCGGAAGTGGGTGCAAATACCTGTATTTTATAGGTAACTGCACCCCCCTTCCCCCTGAAAGGTGCCAAATGTGACACTGGAGGGGGGAGGGTTCTGAAAAGCATAGGTTCACTGTTTTGTGTGGACCTTTTTGTGTGGACCAAGTACGCATATATGTGGGACCTCGGAGGGTGGGCTTTAACATCGAGAGGTTGCATATATGCGGCCCTATGTAAACACATTACTGTGCTGAGTACGCACTACCTGCTCAAACCCAGCACAGTAACAAGTGGGTACTGGAAAGCTCTCAATGCATACTTTGGAGCATTCCGATCATGTGACTGTTGTGACTGCCAATCACAGTGGTCACATGATTGAATTTCTCAACTCCACCTCCCAATATTTATAACCTCCTAAAGGGCCAGGCAGTAGGAAGGGGTTAAAAATAAGTGTCTGCACTGTTTAAAATCCAGTAATACACTGTCTCACCCTGCTCACGCTCAGTTGCGCTTCATTTTTGGCATTGTGTCAAAAATCAGAGCCACTAGAAGCCAATCTGCTGACAGCCTAAAGATTTACTGCTGCTTAGGGTCTCTGGGATTCAGCAAAATCGCAGTCTCCGGCAAGATGAAAAAGGAATATATCAAAGTTAATTAGATATTGGCTATAAACATATTTAACAGTGACACTGACCCGAGGACGTCAGCGCCACTCTCTGCACCATTAAACAGTGAATACAGGGCACAATGGTGACGCTCCCAAAGGAGACCATCACATGATGCCCTGTACTCACACTATGTTCTCACTCTTCCTGGTTGAGTGATGCTGTGTATCATTTAAACCTGAAGCTGGCCCTACATGGATCAAAATTTCAATCCATGTATGGGTAGGCTGGATGTACAAAAGTCGATCTACAGATTGACTTCTGTACAACTACCCTACAATAACTCAACAGGAAGTACACACTTGATGTGGGTGCGACAATCTGCTATTTTTTTTCATTCAACTCGCTGGTTAAATGAAAAAAAAAAGAGTGTAGCTGTAATAAAAACAGTGAACTATTTACCTTGTCTCTCCCAAATCTTCTTAGATATGGATAAGGCCAGCTGAAAAGGAGATTGCCCCCCTGACGATCTCGCAGCAACAGGCATTTGCTTTCTGCTACAAGTGTGTACACACCGGACAGACCACACCGTACTGAAGCTTCCGTCTGTCTCACCCGCACCGCAAACTGACCTGTGAATGCGAAAAGCTTGCGGGTAACTTCAAGTTAGACTATATAAAAAAGCAATAGAAAATTCACACCACTCATTATACTGACAATGATGATAAAATATTTGGGGGGGCTGGATGTCATATCACCGGAGGAGGGTACTTTAGGGTGTTAGTGCTTCATAATGTGCACATATGCTGTTCAAGAGCACTGAGTGTCTCTAAAGATGAAATACTTTAAAGCCTCGTACACACGATCAGTCCATCCGATGAGAACCGTTGTCATTGGTTAACCGATGAAGCTGACTGATGGTCTGATGTGCCTACACACCAGGGCCGGCCCTACCATGGGACCCGATGGTACCTCGGTCCCAGGCGGCACTTTCCGGGGGCGGCAAATTGCCGCCTGTCAGCCAGCCAGCCCGTTCCGCATGTGCCTGTGTTTCCACCTGCTGGAAACCCGGGCACACGTACCTGTCCTGTAGCAGCTGAATGATCCGTGGCTAGAGGGGTGCACAATCATCTCGTGCCTGAAGTGTATACACTACTGCCTGTAAACATTGGTGCGCTCTGTGTTTGAGCCTAACTCAGCTCAGCTATTGGCAGCGGCGGGTGTCCTGTGATTGGATGAGCAGGTCATCTGCAGGACGGACGGCTGACACAAGGCTCTGTGATTCGCCTGGAGGAGCTGGACACATGTTGGATGCAGGCTGGACCGTGGCTGTGGGTAATCGCGCCTTCCCCTGCATGCTCCTAACTCTTGTGTGTCACTATCTCCTGAGGTCCGTCTCTCATCCTCTCTGTCAGCCGCCCCCCCCCCCTTCTCAATGTATGCCAACCCCCTCCTCAATGTATGTCAGCCCCCCTCCTCAATGTATGTCAGCCCCCCTCCTCAATGTATGTCAGCCCCCTCCTCAATGTATGTCAGCCACCCCCCCTCAATATGTCAGCCACCCCCCCTCAATGTATGTCAGCCACTCCTCCTCAATGTATGTCAACCCCCCTCCTCAATGTATGTCAACCCCCCTCCTCAATGTATGTCAGCTGCCCTCCTAAATGTCAGCCCCCCCCTCTCAATGTATGTCAGCCGCCCCCCCTCCTCAATGTAAACCCCCCCTCAATGTCAACTGTCCCTCTCCTCAATGTCAACCGCCCCCCCCTCCTTAATGTCAGCCGCACCCCCTCCTCTATGTCAGCTGCACCTCCTCCTCTATGTCAGCCACACCCCCTCCTCTATGTCAGCCGCCCCCCTCCTCTATATCAGCCGCACCCCCTACTCTATGTCAGCCACACCCCCTCCTCTATGTCAGCCGCCCCCCTCCTCTATATCAGCCGCACCCCTTACTCTATGTCAGCCGCACCCCGTCCTCTATGTCAACCGCCCCCCCCTCCTCAATGTCAGCTGCACCACCTCCTCTGTCAGCCGCACCCCCTCCTCTATGTCAGCTACCCCCCCTCCTCTATGTCAGCCGCACCCCCTCCTCTATGTCAGCCGCCCCCTCTCCTCTATGTCAGCCGAACACCCCTCCTCTATGTCAGCTACCCCCCTCCTCTGTCAGCCGCACCCCCTCCTCTATGTCAGCCGCCCTCCTCTATGCCACCCCCTCCTCTATGTCAGCCGCACCCCCTCCTCTATGTCAGCCGCACCCCCTCCTCTATGTCAGCCGCACCCCCTCCTCTCTGTCAGCAGACTTCCCCCCCTCTTTGTCATCTCTCTGCTGCCTGCCTTCACTCTGGGACACAGCAAATCCGCAATGCGTGGCAGGTGCTGTTGTGGCAAGTGACAATCTGCAATGTGGCAGGTCAAGTGGCAAGTGACAATCTGCAATGTGTGGCAGGTGACGTTGTGGCAAGTGACAATCCACAATGTGTGGCAGGTGATGTTGTGGCAAGTGACAAAACACAATGTGTGATGTCGTGGCAAGTGACAATCCGCAATGTGTGGCAAGTGACAATCCGCAATGTGTGGCAAGTGACAATCCGCAATGTGTGGCAAGTGACAATCCGCAATGTGTGGCAAGTGACAACCCGCAATGTGTGGCAAGTGACAACCCGTAGTGTGTGGCGTGGCAAGTGACAATCTGCAACACGTGGCAAGTGACAAACTGCAACACGTGGCAAGTGACAATCTGCAACACGTGGCAAGTGACAATCCGCACTGATTCTGCATTATGGTGAGTTGAACTATTTTATATATTATATAACATTGTAATAGAAATTATGCACTTTACTAATTCTGTTTTGTGATACGATTCTTCTACATATGTTTGGTAAAAAAAAAATGCAATAAGTGTATATTGATTAGTTTGTGCAAAAGTTATAGTGTTTACAAAAAAAACCTGTGTAAATGTCACTGGCAGGGAAGGGGTTAAATGTGTTCCCTGGGAGGTGTTTCTAACTGGGGGATGGGAATGACTGAAGGAGGAGAGAGATCTCTGTTACTAATTACTAGGAACAGAAGATATGTCTCTCCTCCCCTGTCAGAATGTCTGTTTACATTGACAGATCCCCATTCTGGCTCTCTGTGGAGCGATCGTGGGTGGCCGACTGACATTGCAGCGACACACAGGTCCTTTTATACGTCTTTATACATGTATAGAGCTATGACAGGTAATTGTATACTCCTAAGTACATGTATAGAGCCATGACAGGTCATTGTATACTCCTACATACATGTATAGAGCCATTACAGGTCATTTTATACTCCTACATACATGTATAGAGCCAACACATGTCCTCTTAAGCTATCATGATATAAAATGATATCCTTTTGGTGGGCGTGATTTTTTTTTTGTTGGGGGGGGGGGCAGCATTTCATTCTTGGTACCAAGCAGCACAATGTCTTAGGCCGGCACTGCTACACACCATCGGTAAAAAAAACGAACGTGTTACAACGCGGTGACGTAAAACACAACGACGTGCAGAAAAAAATTAAGTTCAATGCTTCCAAGCATGCGTCGAGTAGATTCTGAGCATGCGTGGATTTTTAACCAATGGTCGTGCCTACTAACGATTGTTTTTTTGGCCTATCGGTTAGGCGTCCATTGGTTAAATTGTAAAGCAAGTTGTTGTTTTTTTAAACCGAAGGTTAAATAACTGATGGGGCCCACACACGATCGGTTTTGACCGATGAAAACGATCCATCAGACTGTTGTCCTCTGGCTAACCTATTGTGTTAACGCAGCCTAAGTATCAGGGTCTGTCTGTTTACTGTATTCATGATCAGTATGCTAGCATCCCTTTAAAGCTGAACTCAAGCTTTACTGTAATGCCCCGTACACACGATCACTTTTTGTGATGAAAAAAAATGACATTTTTAAAAATGTCATTTAAAATGATCGTGTGTGGGCAAAATGTCATTTTATGTCTTCTGAAAAATGACCAAAAAAAGATTCGAACATGCTCGAATTTTTTATGTCATTTTTTAAAATGTCATTTTTTGTGTCATAAAAAATGATCGTGTGTGGGCAAAACTACGTAAAAAATGACGTTTTAAACCCGCACATGCCCAGAAGCAAGTTAGGAGACGGGAGGTAAAACTACCATTCATAATGGAGTAAGCACATTCATCACGCTGTAACAGACAAAAAAGCAGGAATCGTCTTTTACTAACAAGTAACCAGCTAAAAGCAGCCTCAAGGCAAATAGAACTTCCCCTTTAGAGTGCCGTCCCTTTGTTCATCATTTTCCAAAAATGATGGTGTGTACGCAACGTCATTTTTTAAAATGAAGTTTGAAAAATGTCATTTTTTTTCATGAAGGAAAATGACATTTTTTTTCATCACAAAAAGTGATCGTGTGTACAGGGCATTAGTCTTGCACAGTTGTACAACCATCTCTCCTATACTGAAAATGCTCAATCTGATTTCACTGCACACTGTTCTGCAAGTCAGGTATCTATGCAAAAAATAGGAGAAAGGCTAGTGCCATGGAAGTTGGTGAAAACAGTGTGTTATTATTGCAGGTGAACAACAGTCAAAAATCCAATGCGTTTCGGCCATCAGGCCCTAATCATGGCTAACAAATACTGTATTTATTGGGGTATTGCGCGCTCCAGCGTATAGCGCGCACCCCTAATGTGGACCTGTAAAAAAAACATTTTAGTACTTACAGTTTTGGTGTCTTGGGCGGCTTCCATCGGCGGCCTTGTCCGGTCCGGCGGCCGTCTTCGGCATCAGTGGTGTCCTCCCGGCTTCTCCAGCGCGCGCCTCGAGTCGAATCCCCGTTTTCCGTGCTCAGTTTGAACGCCTCCGCTGACATATACCGAGTGCAGTACACTCGGGTACATTCGGCTAGGCTCGGCTTCGCTCGTGCTCACGCTCTGTGACGTTTATGCGTGAGCACAAGCGACGCCGAGCCTGGCCGAATGTACCCGAATGTACTGCACTCAGTATATGTCAGCGGCTCACTTCAAACTGAGCGCGGGAAGCGGGTATCGGCGTATATCGCGCACCCACGATTTTGCCCTTATTTTAAGGGGGAAAAAGTGCGCGGTATACGCCGATAAATACGGTAAGTGACACAAAACATTGTGATACATGCTTTTCATATACATGTATGTACAATTGTATGCTGATAGTGCTCTTTTTGTAATTTTTGTATGTTTTGATACTTGACGCCACCCCTTTTTTGGGTCATGTGACTCTTGGGGTTGACCATGTGATTTAGTCTACACTATTTAAAGTGGAGGTCCACCCAAAAAAATTATATTAAAAGTAGGGTTGTCCCGATACCGAGTATTTGCGGGAGTACTTGTACTCCTGCAAATACCCCCGATACCTGAATAGAATACTCCCCCCCCCCGCCGCTGCGGCCGCCGCCACATTGAAAGCCACCGCATCGAAAGCCGCCGCATGGGTTAAACGGCGTGCGGGAACATCACAGCTTTCATTTGAATAGCTGTAGTGTTCCCGCTGCGTATAGACACTCCCTCTTGCTCAGGATTCGATGGGTGATCGTGATCTGTATACGCGTGGGCAAAACAGCTATTCAAATGAATGCTGTGATGTTCTCCGTGTGGCGGCGGCGGCTTTCGGCGGCTAGGTATGGGGGGACATGGCTGGGGGGACATGGCTGGGGGGACATGGCTGGAGGGACATGGCTGGAGGGACATGGCTGGAGGGACATGGCTGGAGGGACATGGCTGCATATGTGGGGGACATGGCTGGGGGGAAATGGCTGCATATGTGGGGGACATGGCTGGAGGGACATGGCTGGAGGGACATGGCTTTAGGGACATGGCTGCATATGTGGGGGACATGGCTGGAGGGACATGGCTGCATATGTGGGGGACATGGCTGGAGGGACATGGCTGCATATGTGGGGGACATGGCTGGAGGGACATGGCTGCATATGTGGGGGACATGGCTGCATATGTGGGGGACATGGCTGCAATTGGGGACACATTTTAAAAAAGTATCGGTATTCGGTATCGGCAACTACTTGAAAAAAAGTATCGGTACTTGTACTCGGTCCTAAAAAAGTGGTATCGGGACAACCCTAAAAAGCCATTTTTGAGTGGAACTCCACTTTAAGCTGTTTTGTGACACTTATTTGTTAGCCATGATTAAGGCCTGATGGCTGAAACGCATTGGCTTTTTTTGACTGTTGTTCACCCACAATAATAAAACAATGTTTTAGCCGACTTCCATGGTACCAGCCTTTCTCCCATTTGTGCATTGATTATACATGGAGGTTTTGCAGAGACTTCCCAGGCTGAGTGCTGTGTTCTTGAGGCTCGCCAGGCATTACACAGGAGGTAGTAGCTCGGATGCACCTGTTCCTGGCTCGAGGATGTCCAGCATCATCTAGCTCTTACCTCTCCGCTTTAAGCTGGCCACACATTCAGCGAATTTTAGTTTCTGATGACCCAGATGAAATGTGCTTCATGCCGGCACTCTTCCTCCCAACATCCTTTGATTGAAAAATTGTATTTATATTTTTAATCAAAGGAGATGGACAGAATATTGCTGGAATTTTGTCAAATCAGATGCAGCCCCTGTTTGGGTATTCTTAGAGCTGCCAGTGCTGGCTGGCAGAACACAGTAGCCAATACTGTGGATTTTTCAACTGAGGAATATGTTAATTTTTTTCCTTTAAGCCTGCATGCTAAATAAATAAAAAGTCTATCACAATATGCTAATATTTACTGTGTATCAGGGGTCAAGTCCTGGGGAAAAAAGTGTGGGAACTCCCACTCAAGATCCACTACCCCACCAAAAAAAAAAAAATTATATTCTCATATGCATAATGCATAATTACTAAACCGCATGTTTTTTTTATTTTTTTTGATCCACTGTACCTTAGTAATTCCTTCCTGTATATGGATTCATCAGGTAGTGTGCGGGTATTCCGTCACTTCCTCGATGCCGCAATGTCTCCCTGGGAGCTAGTGTCATTGTTCCCAGGAGACATTGCGGAGGTCTGCCGCGAGTTATATTAGATATGCTGCGATTAAGAAAGAACTTGCGTCTTTCTAAATCCCGCGATAACTCGCGGCAGACCTCCGCAATTCCGTCACTTCCTCGGCATCGAGGAAGTGACGGAATACCCGCACGCTACTAGATAAATCCATATACAGGAAGCGGCCAGTAACATAAAGGATTACTAAGGTTCACCTGCCCCTGACAGTGTCTCGAGCTGGGCATCGCCGCTTAGTAAAGGATTGGCTCGGGCGGCTTGGCTGCTCTCGGGTTGAGCCCTGCTGTGTATGGACAATCTTTTTATTCATTGAAATTCTGTGCTTTTATTCATGGAGGCTCAGGAGTGGGCATTACCTGTGGGCTCCTGACATGAGTACTGAGGCAGGGTGCTATGATGTTATTAGCAAGCTATGTATAGCACCCTACCAGCCTCTCCCACCTGCCATGATCTGCCTGCTCTGCAGAGAAAAGCACAAACACCCAGTGATATCACTAGCTTAAAAATAAGGTATACAATAAAAACAGAGATACGCCGCGTAAGTGTAAATATGCGCCGTCGTATCTATGTGCCGTACCAACAGAACTAGATATGCCTGAAAATAGGCTTTCTCCGACCGACCTAACTTTCCTACGCTGGCGTATCGTAGGTGCATATTTACGCTGGACGCATCTGGCGCTCCCATTAATTTCCTATTCAAATATGCAAATGAGGGAGATGCGCCGATTCACGCATGTACGTGCGGCCGGCGCAGGCTACGCGCGGTGCACGTAAGTCGTACGTCCGGAGTAAAGTTATTCCATCAAAAAGCTGGTTTATCTTTGCACCTGACGTGCACAGATCAGCTGGAGAGCAGCTACAGCAGCAGCGTTACGGACGAACTTAGCAAGCTAAGCAACCCCACTTGCAGGACAACACATCTGTCTGCCAACATGCCAGGGGCAGCCGTGGTCCTAGCACTACTAATGGGTCCACTGGCACGGAGGAGCAGGGCACGGGAGAGGATATACCGCACGTGCATGAGCCTCTTTGGCATGGGTGATTCGGAGGTGTATCGCATCTTCAGATTCAGCCCTGATGCCATCCTGGAAATAACCACAGCCCTAAAAGATGACATCACCAGCAAGACACATCGCTCACAAGCAGTGCAGCCACTGGTCAAGGTACTGGCAACAGAGGTGTATTTTGGTTTTGTGCTGCCCTATGCCTGACTAAACTCGTGCACCCCCTAATTTAAATATGACCCACCCCTTCCTGTCACGGCCACACCCTGTGTTGTTTAAGACCCGCCCTGAAATTTTCGAGTGAGGACACTTTACTTAGATTTCTTCTTACTTTCTGGTTGCCCATAGAACAGGAAGTGAAGGGAAATCTTCGCAATGGGACAGGGATGGTAAAAGTTTTGCCTATAGATCTACTTTAAGTAAATGGTGCAGCAGAAACATATAGCACAGTGAGGAAGGTTTGTGGTCCAGGATGACAAAACAGTCAAAATTGGAGGCGCCCCCCTCCCCCCCCCACAGTTGCGGAATGCCGGCCGCCCGGATACTAGAAGCAGCGCGGACGCTTTATGGGGGAGCTAGACTAATTTTCCTAACGGTGTAGTGCAAGCCGGCGGGGACTCTTTTCGTGCTGCCCCCCTGCAAAGTGCTGCCTAGGCCAGGATACAGCTCTGACTGGCAACACTCCATTTCCTTGCCAGTGGCTCGTTCCAGCGTACAAGTGGAGTAGTGGCTGGGATGTCACAATCCACCATGAGCAGATGTGTGCACCAGGTTTGCCACGCAATACTCACACGCATGGTCCCACCACATCATCAGACCCACCAATGAGCATCTGCGGCAGAAGGCAATGCAGGATTTCTACATACTTGCTGGATTCCCGCGCACCATCGGGGCCATTGATTGCACACATGTGGCACTACAGCCCCCCCCATGCCACAGAGCACATATATCACAATCAGAAGCACCGGCATTCAATCAACGTACAGGTGATAGCCGATGCCCAATGTCTCATATGCCAAACACCCCGGGTCCAGCTACGACAACTACATATACCGTCAAAGCAACATCCCAACGGAATTCGAACAGAACGTGTACAGGGACAGCTGGTTGGTTGGTGAGTGACATGGGAGTCAGGCATGACTGTCCGACCCCATGATGCAGACATCACGAGGGGCACATGCACGGCTAACATCCTCCTGTCTTTTCCCTTCCAGGAGACTCGGCATATGCACTTGGGCCCCATCTCCGGAATCCCCAAACCAGAGGAGAGATAAACTACAATGCTGCACACATACGTACCTGTGCAGTGGTGGAACAAACACTTGGCCTCCTGAAGTCCCATTTCCGATGCCTGGATAAGTCTGGGGGGGCCCTGTTGTATTCCCCAAACTTTGTGTGTCAGATCATCGGTGCATGCTGCACAACTACGCCATGAGAAAGGGCCTGCAGATTGACATATGTGATGACCTGACCCCCGAACCACACAGTCCCCCCCCTGCCCAAGGCTACCCCGTCTGCTGAGGGAAGAGCAGTCAGGAGGTGCCTCGTGGTAGGCATCTTTGAATGTTAAACACACACATTCAGCATGGCACACGGACAATGCACGCATGCACACCACTGTGGTCCCTAGATCACACACACCACATCCACATCACATTGGATTAGCCCAAGTCCGGCATGCAGGACTTGGGAGCAGCAACGCCGCGCCAAGGCCCCAATGGTGTCGCTGTCCATTCATACCACATTCACACGTCCGTGGGGATAACTTCTCCACCACGACCACCCGGGGTGACACCCCTTACTGGCAGGAGTGTCACCCCCCACATTCACACACCGTTCACACTGTAGTCTGCACTACTGACCGTGTGCAGTCATAAAAAAAATAAAAGGCTCATGACCTGAGCATAAAAGAAATAAAAAAACTCATATCCTGAGCAGAAAGAGTAAGAAAAAAAATATTATGAGGAAAAAAAACGGCACTCATTTGGCATGATGGGGGCTGCGTCTGGTGCCACCTCTCTGGCTCTTCAGCTGCCTGGAGGGAGCCTCGGGTGGGGGGGTGGGGCATCTGGAGGTGGCTCATCCCGGGGTGGGCCACTCCTGGCAGGTGATGGCTGCCTGCCCTTCAAGGCCACGGCAATGCGGCTGAGGTAGTGATTCGTCTGGGCCTGCATCCTCAGCTGGCAGTTTAGATTGTGGGGCTGGTTGCGCTGCCTCTTCCTCCCCTCATCCCGGATGGCAGCCATGTTGGCCTGGACCGCCCCAGTAAGGGTGTGAACCTCTGCCTGCAGCTCCCCCAGGCTGGTGACCACTGCAGCACAGTTGCAGCTGACATTCTGCACTGCATCAGTCATCTGTGCCACGGAGGCCAGGCTGTCAGCCACCCGGTGCAGGTGTCCGGCTAGTTCCCCAATATGTCGGGTCTGCTGGACCTGGTCTCTTGCCATTTGATCATGGACTGCATCAGAAACACCCCTGGTCTTCCGTGTCGCCTTCCTGGGGGCAGAGGATGATTGGACCCGGATGTAATGTGTCACCCTTGAGGGGCTTATCCTGCTGGTGGCTGAGCCAGAGGGGCTTCCCCTGATGGGGGGGAGGTGTGAGAGGGCCCGGCCAAAGAGAAGGAATCCTTAAAATAAAGGCAACCATGATCTAAGGTCACCGTCTCCTCCTCAACCACCTCCAGAGGAGAGGTGTGGCCACTCCCCTCCACAGCTGGATCTTGGCTTCCTAGGGGGTCAGGATCAGGATGATGTTCCGGGGATGATGGCGTGGGATGGCCACTGGCAGCAGATGTCCCCGCTCCCTCCTGCACATCTGTGGATGACACAAAGCATTCACATGTTGGTGGACCCTCACACTTGTCTTATGTCCTCTTCCACCCCCTCACATGCTACACACCGGATGGGGGATAAACAACACTTACCTGTCCTCGAGGCATCATCAAGGGAATCAAAGCACTCCACGCCCTCCAACTGCTCCCTCTCCAGACACCGGACGACCACCTCCTCCTCTGTGGCGAAATTTTTTTCTTCCTCTTGTCCCTCTGGGAAACCCTAGCAGCCATCACACAGCAAAAAGTACCTTGCTCAAGGGGGGGAAAAAGCAGGATGTACTTTTGCGTCGGACGGGCGCATGTCTGGGCGTATTTATGCGCTCACCGTAAGACGGTACACCGGGCATATCCCAGGAAGTTGGGCTGGTGTAGTTGTGAGCATGCGCACAGGAAAGCGATCATACGTCGACGTCACTGTGCATGCTCTGTGGATTATACGCTGGGCGTAAGTCTCGTCTCCAGGCTCAGGCCATCATTTGCATAAGGTCACACCCACTTCCACTAACGCCGGCTTGTGCCTTCACATTTACGTTATGCCGGCGCAACGTTGGGAGCAAGTGCTTGGTGAATACTGTACTTGCCTCTCTAGGTTGCTTTGGCGGATCGTATATGCGCTGCGCTACGCCGGCACAAAGATGCGCCCATCTACCTGAATCTGGCCACAAAGGTTTTCTTTGAAAAATGAATTGCCGTGTTCGAAAAGAAGGTATCAGGGAAGACAAAATATAATATACATATAATATAATATAATCCTTAGCTTTAAATGCAAGTATTTCATAGCATTAAATTTAAAGACATTGCTGGAGAATGCAAAATTTGACCTAAAGCTTTGTGCTGTTTTGCGGGAAAAGCCAAGTGGCAATTACACAAATAGGTGGATCCAGCTTCAGTCTAAAAATGTTATGTTGCCATAGTGGAAAAAATAAAGATTTTGAAATATACTGCATTTCGTCAGCTTTATGAAATTCAAACTCCAGACTTCAATTGGAGCGAAAAGCTAACTTTAAATTACAAAAATACTTTAAGAGCAATATAAATTATACTTTGTAAGGAAAGCGGAGCTTTCCTTTGATGTGTCCAGCTCTCATTTCTATAAGAAGGAATCATTCTTACCTGGTGTGGCCTCGTGGCTTGTGCTGTAAAGGGAGTTTTCCTGCAGCTGTAGTCCTTCTGAAGGCAAGGGCTGACTGCCTGATCTCTCGAGAATCCGCCGTTCCTGGAATCAAAGACAGCTTTGTAACTGCAGAAAATGTTGTTTGTTTAACTGCAGCTTGAGAACAAAAGTTTTTCCAAAATGGAAAATAAAAATTGGGGTTCTTTCTGAGGTGTCCCACCAATGAGGATTTAAACCCAACTCTGTGCTTGGATTCCCTCTTTCCTTGCATCCCACTCCCCTTGAAGCACCCCCACATCCCTTACAAAAGTCAGTATACATACCTTTTTCTTTAGGTGTCTTCAATCCAGTTATGTCACAGGTCCTCTTCACCCTCTACTTTAGGCAGATCCTAAATGCTGCACAAAGTGGTGATGCAAGGCGAAGCTTAGAGCCTTGACACTCTGGGCTCATAGGAAGCAGGTTGATTGATGCTGGGCATGATTCAACCCAAAAGCAGAGCGGCACAGTACCTATGGGTGGGTGTATATTGCATCCACAATTGGCTTTTTATTTTTATGAGCTGCTGGGGGGTTGTATTTTGATGCACATTGCCCACATTGGAATTGGGTCCTAAGCTGTCATTTTCCAAATAGGCAGAAAAGTGGCTTCATTTAGAATTTTTTTTAATTCTTAAAATGTTCAAACTAGCAAAACTCTCCAACAAGTTCAAATAGTTGTTTGTGACTCTAACAGCATCTTGAATCAAAACTAAAACTTGCCATATAGGAGTATTTTTTATATTTTTTTGCGTGGGGTTCCCAAATGGCCTGGGCGGCCCACGCTGTTTTTTTAAAACATTTTTCTGTTGCCGGCAATGGTGTTGTATTGCCGGAAATTCAAATGTCATTTTTTATTCTTTATAAATGTCAGTTTTGCTGCAGCAGGTTCTATACACAGTACAGATGTGCCACTTTACAGGCAGACTTATGTCCCGTACACACGAAGATTTCCAATGGCCTAAAATCAGATGGAATTTTTTGTCGGAATTCCATTCAAGCTGTCTTGCCTACATACTGTCAGACCAAATTCCGACGGTCCAAAACGCGGTGACGTAAAACACCACAACGAGCCAAGAAAAAATGAAGTTCAATGCTTCTGAGCATGCATCGACTTAATTCTGAGCATACGTGGTTTTTTTTCTCTGTTGGAGTTGCACACAGACCATAGGGATTTCCTATTGTTTTTTCTTCCATCAGAAAAAAAATAAAACATGTTCTATTTCTAAACACTGATGGAAAAAAGTCAGATGGGGCCCACACATGATCAGAATTTTCCGATGAAAAAAGTCCATCAAATCGTGTGTACTCGGCATAAGGGGACTCCCCATGCACTATATTTAAAAGGAATTTAAAAATGTTACTGTTTCACATTAAAATCACTTCTCCTGAGAACATTTTTGCATTAGTACATGTCCCATGGGACAGTACCTGTGCCCCCATACTCTTTTCATGGGCTATAATTGGCATATAAGCCTTTAAAATGGGCACTTTTGATTTTTCAAGTTCGAGAGGAACACACCACAATCCCCACTAGTAAAAATAAGGCTGCTTTAGTAGGAGGGTTGTTGCTTGACCTTGGTACCCAGATATACTAAGTGCCTCGGGTCTATTTTGCAGTATTTGCTGCTTTCACCCCAGAAATTGTCTCTGTCTAGACCAACACATCAATCTTTGGCATACATATTTTTTTTACCCCTTCCTGTCCACAATTTGTAAAACTGCCCCATGTTCAGAGAGCATAATTGTTCAGAGTTTACAAGGCTGGCAACAGAGCAGAGTGATTCTGGCTAAACAAGGAGAGACACTCTCCCGGTGAAATCTGAAAAACTGAACTCAGCCTTGAACAGTACAGGACACAGCTGGATGATACATAGGCACGAGAGGCACTTTCCCCTGCAACATGGTACCCAAAGCAGTTGCCTCTTCTTCCCTTGCCTCTGTCTTGACCTATCCCCAATGCAAACTAAAACTGAATATTTTTTTTCACTTTTGTCCCCATTTCTGCTTATTAAAAAACAAATTATCAAATAAAGTCCCCCGAAGTGTGAAAAATCATTATGGTAAGCTAAGAGGTTTGAAAAATACCAAAGCTTCAAATTTCATTATAAACATTAAAAAAATAAAATGAACAAAAATATATACATATAATCGCCCCTTAATAAGGTTTTTTTGGCATATCTAAATATATTTGCTTTTCGAGACTACAGCATTTTTTTTTTTTAAGATTGTTTCCCTTTGATCATCTGTATTTAAGCTTCCAAAACTCTGTAAACGCTTATTGTTACAGGAAAGAAAAAACAGGTTATATTGATTCAGTCTAAACTGCATAGTCCAATCTTTTCATTCAGGGGGATTGTCATGGGGCCGGAGGGAATTGCCTGCTGATTTTAGCAGTAAAATACAAATAATATTTGCAAAAATCTGCTATGTAAGCGCGCAGACATGCAGACAGGATTTACATTTGTTGTCTGACTTTCTATTAATGGTGCAATATTGATAAGGTCCAGGAAAGAATAAAATAATCACATTATACAGATGTGAGAACATTTTTTGCACAGCATAGTCAAGTGAAATAGATAACAGTGTAGTATGTTTGGATACATAGGCAATTAAACATTATTTTTTTTTTTTTTTGTTTCAAATATCATTTTTATTGAATCCCAGAAAGGGCAAAACCAAGTCATTACATCCATAAATGACTTTGAAAACATCAATCATATAACTTACATGTCCAGCGAATAAATTGTTGTCTGAGATACATAGGTCTCAAGTAAATAACAACAAAGAGTATGTCATACAAGTATCTTCTTTTAGTTAGTTTGTCACAAAACTTAAGGTTGAACTACTGAGTAAGGTATGGGGTTGCCCAATCCTATTTTCCATTTTCCAGGAACCAGAGTAGACAACAGGTGCTTAGATCAAGAGAGGAAAAGTAGAGAAAAAAGAGAGAGAGAAAAAAAAGGGGAGGAAAGAAGGGGGAGGGAGAGAGATTTGAGATGGTGATGGTTCAAGACAACAGAGGGAGTCATTCAATATGGAATTGTTAGAGGACTTATGATCCGAAAAGGGGCGTTCCCTCTTCAGAGAGGACAAACAGGTTCCAGAGCCTCCAGGTCTTAGAATATTTTTCACGTTTATGTTGTGCTGTAAGTATCAAGTCCTCCGTTTAATTGGTATCCTCTGTCTTGTGAAGCCTAGTAGCAATAATCGGTGGTAGTTGTTTTTTTCCAGTGAAGAGGGATACAGGACTTGGCGGCATTTAAGATGTCATACAACTGTTTTTTTTATACATTTTTGCGGGAATGGTGGAAACGTGTAGCAGAAAGAAAGCTGTATCATCTGGAATCTTGTAATTTGTGAATTTTTGAGTAATTTTTTTTGACTTCCGCCCAAAAGTATGTCAACTTAGGGCAGGATGAAAATATGTGGAGCAGCATTCCTGTGCCCTCCTGACATCTCCAACAATGGTCAGTGTTATTCCGATAGCATTTATGTAACATGTGAGGCGTAAGGTACCATCTTGTCAAATGTTATAGTTGGTCTCGTGGATTTTTATACAGATCGATGATTTTAGAGAATCTGTTAATATGTTGTTGTTGGGCTGACGTGAATGTACGATTCAAATCAGTTTCCTATTTTCTCATATAGGGTAGATGTGGCAATTCGGAGGGAGTATTCAGAAGATTATAGATTTTAGATAAAACTTGTGGTAGGGCTCCATCATCTGAGCAGTACTCCTCAAAAGTTGTCAATTGGTGAGCAAAACACTGAGAATTTGGAAAAGAATTTAGGAAACGGTGTAACTGGAGGGTGTTCCAAAAAGGAAGCTTAAAGGGGACTGTGTCGCTTACCAACGATGCTATAGAAGGCCACCGATCCACCACTAAAAAATTAGCTTCCTGGTCATGACCTGATTGGTGTAGGATCCTGAACGCATGAGGTCTGAGGTCAGGAGTAAATTGTGGGTTCCCTAAAAAAGGGAATAAGGGGGAGTCCCAGGTAGAGAGGGAAGTCTGCATACAGACCCATGAGCATATACAAAGTGTTGTGCCTAGTAAAGGGTGCAATGTTAGTGCAGGTGGTAAGTGATTGTAGCACCACAAAGCACCTTTTAACGGAATGTCCATTTGCACCTGTTCTAATTGTGCCCAGAGTTTAGAACTATGATGACAGTGCCAATCGATAAATCTACCAAGATGGGTTGCCTGGTAATATCAATCTGCCGTCTTGTTTGGGTAGTGAGAGTTTTCGTGTGCCCAAATAAACACAATAAAAGGGGAATGTATCCTGATTGGTAAGGCTTGGAATAGGCAAAGGTATTTTTTGTAGGATACACATTTTAAATAAATTACATCTGCCGAACTAGGAGTGTAAGCCTTTATGCCAATTCTGCAAAAGGAGGGGTGGAAAATAAGATTCATAAGTATGGGATAAATCAGAGGGGATATATGTGCCTAAATATTTTAATGCTGAGTCTATCCATTTGATTTTAAAACTGGATTTTTAAGTCAGTAAGAGGGTAGGAGATATGTCTACTCCCATTGCTTCTGACTTATTAAAGTTTATTTTCAAATTTAAAAAAGCACCCCACAAAGTTCAAATTCTCAGAGGAGGTTTGGGAGTGACACTGCAGGGTCCATAAAAGAGAAGAGTAAATTGTCCACGTACGCTGATATTTTGTATTGGGTACCACCAAATAGTGGACACCCCTGTCTTGTTCTATTTGTAATGGGCAAAGGGCTGGAGAGTATTCCTATTGCCTTGACTTGAGCAGTCGGGTTGGAATCGATTTTAGTGACCCATTGTATCATGGTTTTCCCTAAGACCATATGTCGAAGAACCGAGAACATTAATTTCCAATTTACAAAATCAAACACCTTCTCAGCGTCTGTGCCATGAAAAACACAAGGGGCCAGATTCAGAAAGCATTTACGTCAGCGTATCAAGAGATACGCTGCGTAAATACTAAGAATAGCCGGCGTATCTTTTTTTGCTATTCAGAAAAGAAGATACACCGGCTTTCTTCTAAGATACGAGCGGCGTAATTCGCTTACACCGTCGTATCTTAAGTTGCGTAAATTATGCAAATGAGCTATTTACGCAGATTCACAAGCGTACTTGCGACGGCACGTCGTATTTTACGCCGTTTGCGTAAGCGTTAGACCGGCGTAAAGTTACCCCTGCTATAGCAGGCGCAGCCAATGTTAAGTATGGACGTCAGGACCGCATCGAATTGTACGTCGGTTACGTCGTTTGCGTAAATCGTTCGGGAATGGGGCTCGACGTTAGTTACGTTCACGTCGTTTACATTGAGAAAAAGCAACGTGATTTCGCGCATGCGCTCTGGGAACGTCCACGGACGGCGCATTCGCCGCCCAAAAAAAAACGTCAATTACGTGGGGTCATGATTCATTTACATGAATCACGCCCCCACTTCAGCAATTTGAATTGCGCGGCCTTACGCCGTGCACTTTACGCTACGCCGCCGCATATTATGGAGCAAGTGCTTTCTGAATAAGGCACTTGCCCATAATATTTGCGGCGGCATAGTGTAAAGAGGAAACGCTACGCCGCCGGAAAGATACATTTTTGTATCTGAATCTGGCCCAAGGTGTATGAGTCGTGTTGGCTACATAAAGCAGATTGAGTACTTCCATAGAAGGGATAAATGCTACTTTGTCTAGATGAACTACCTCTTGTTGGTGTTGTGCTAGACAGGTTTCTAAGATCTTAGTGAACAGCTTTATGTCAAGGCTTAGGAGCGAAATGGGTCTTTAGCTGCCACACGAGGTTGGGTCCTTACATTCCTTTCAAGGTTTCTCTAGGAAAGACTGTGTCTGATCCGACCGCATTAAATAGTTTCACCAAATAAGGGCCAAGGATCGAAAGAAGAGTTTTATAGTGTTGTAAGTTAAAACCGTCAAGGCCTGGGGCTTTACCCATTTTCATGGTACTGACTGCCTGCTGAAGTTCTTCTAGCTTAAAGAAGGTTTGCAATTCTTACTGAATTTCGGTTGGAAGCTTAGGGAGCTGGCACAAAGCCACTTTGGTTTTATACTGTAAAAGGTCAGTGATTTGTCTACGAAGGGACATAAGTTCTAGTTCTAGAGAGGGAGTGGGGGCATGTTGGTGCCGTGATTCAACAGTGTAAATTTTGGACAGGAGTAGAGTTGAGCAGACACCTGGATGTTCGGATTCGATGGGTTTGGCCGAACTTTGGAAAAAAAGTCCGGGTTCGGGACCCAAACTTGACCCGAACTTGACCCCGAACCCCATTGAAGTCAATGGGGACCCGGACTTTTGACTACTAAAATGTCTCTAAAAAACTAAGGGAAAGGGCTAGAGGGCTGAAAATGGCAGAAAAATGTCGGTAAGAGCATGGCAAGTACTCTGCAAATAAATGTGGATAGGGAAATAACTTAAAATAACATAAAAATAAAAAAATAAAAAATAAAATAATTTAGACTGGTGCAATATGCAGAGTATCTGACAGGAACATATGCAGTGCTGCTGCAATTAGATTTGTGTAGTAGGACTGACTCCTATCTAATTCTCTCCCTATAAGCACAATCAGAAACCTTCTATCTAATTCTCTCCCTATAAGCACAATCAGGAACCTTTCCCTACAGTAGCTAATGCTATGTAGATCGCTGAGTATTGTAATTCGATTTCTGAAGCAGGACAATCCTATCTAAATCTCTCCCTGAGAGCAGCAGCAGCAGCCTTTCCCTACCCTAGCTAAAGCAGAGTGACGAGCTGTGCTGTGTGCCTCTAGCTTATATAGAGCCTGGGTCACATGCTTGGTCACATGCTGCACTGGCCAATCACAGCCATGCCATTAGTAGGCACGGCTGTGATGGCTTCTAGGTCACACAAGTAAAACAAATGCTGATTGGCTGCCCTGCAGCGCGCCGTTACATAGCCGAACACTGGACCCGAACCCGAACTTACAGCAAATTGTTCGGGTTTGGGTCCAAAGAAATACAAAAGTCCAGTACGAACCCGAATTTTACAGTTTGGGTTCGCTCAACCCTAGTCAGGAGCATAGAAAGCTGTTTCCCACATTCCTTTTTAATCTGTGAACCGTACTTAATAAGTATACCTCTGATAACTGCTTTATGAGCCTCCCACCGAATCCCTGTGTCACTATCTAAATGGTCATTCGTTTGGAAGTAAAAGTTGAACTCTCTAGTTACCTCTTCTAGTACCTATAGACTTTCATTCAACCTCCAAAAATGAGTCCTGGAGGAAGGTTAGTCCAAGAGTGCATAAGTTAGTAAAATGGGAGCGTGGTCAGACCACATTATTTCACCAATGGAGGAGTCATGTACAGCATGAAGTTGTCCATGAGGAACCAGGAAGTAATCTATCCTTGTGTAGACTTTATGGGTGGAAAAGTAGAATGTGTAATCTCTCTCTTGAGTGTTGCAATCGCCAAATATTTACTAGTTGAGCTCTATATAGGGATTGTGCTATCCATTTGTGGCAGCCAAAAGGGACAGAGGAAAAGTCAGAAGGTGTCTACGGTGGGAATATCCTGATGATCATTGGGTGCATAGATAGTTGCTAATGTCAATTGTAAGCCACCAATTAAACCCTTAATGAACACAAAGCGTCCATTCGAGTCTACAAGAGTGTCAAGGCAAGTCTATGGTAGTCTACTAGATAGTAGTATACTCCTTTGGATTTAGTGATCTTGTTAGTAGTGATGAGCGGAATACGCCATATTCGATTTCGCGATATTTCGCGAATATTTCAAAGAATATTCGCGAATATTCGTTAATATCGAATATTCGTGATATTTTATAAAAAAAAAAAAAATTGCGAAATTTCGCCAACGCGAAATTTGGCTAATGCGAAATTTCGCTATTTTTTTTTGTGTGACTTTTAAATATCGAATATTCGTGATATTTTATAAAAAAAAAAAATTGTGAAATTTCGCTATTTTTTTTTTGGATAAAATATCACGAATATTCGATATTTACGAATATTCACTATATTTTATAAAAAAAAAAAAATTGCGAAATTTCGCTAATGCGAAAATGATTGCGAATTTGATTGCGAAATTTGAAAAAATACGAATATTCGAAATAGCGAATATTCGCCGCGATATTCGAGTTATTCGCGAATACTCGAATATGCAATATTCGTAGCGAATATTCGCAATGCGAATATTCGTGAGCAACACTACTTGTTAGTAGAATGATAGGTCAGAGGATAAAATCTGTTTCTGAGAATAGGAAGTTTATCATCTCTGATGTGAGTTTCTTGTATAAATGCTATATCAGCAAAGAAGTGTTTTAGATCATTTAAAAGCATTTGTCTTTTCTCTGGTATGTTAGACCCTTTGCGTTCAGTGATATGATGTATACATTATTCATCGCCAACTCAGGAGGGCAGGAAAAAAAAAAGAGGGGCATAAGAAAAGAGTTTAATAATGGAAGATAGAAAAAAAGTGTAAAAGGTGGCCATTAATAAGCATTGAACCAGTGTGAAACGTGTCGGCTGTCCCCTTTTCCTGATTTTTTGCTGTGATTCTGTGGTGCATTTTTTACTGTTTTTACAATTAAAGACAACTTAAGAGTTTCCTTTGGAGTGTGGCTGTCCATCCCTTTGATATCTTCTTTACCTGCCTAGTGCATTTCCAGCACCTTTGGTATCCTGAACAGTTCTTGATTGCCTAGTAGACCCACCTGGAGCGGTGATTTCGCTTCTCTACTCCACACGGGGAAATTAGGATTTTTCAGAAGAAATAAGGACATTTAAAAGCAAAATCGAAGGATGAGGTAAGTGAAGGAGGACTGCACTAAGGTAAAGGAAGCTATTTAGGGAAAAAAATTGTACCTTTACAACCCCTTTAATGCATCCTATGCCTCTTGCTGACCTCCACTTTGATACAGGATACAGTATTTAATTTCTCAGAATTGAAGGCAGTTGTCAACAGTGCAGGCAACTTTAAGTATTTGCAAACCCTAACAATGAACATTAATTGTCTGTTAACTTTTGGTCTGTTAAGCATTTCGCTGCTGTAACATAAACGGAATTGTGGATGTAATATAAATATAATGCATCATACACACGTCCGGATTTCCCATTGGGGAAACTGCTATGACAGCTTTTGGCCGGGAAAACCAGCTGTGTGTATGCTCCATCGCAGTTTTCCCGACAGGAAAATGCTGGGAATCCCGGCGGGAAAACTGAGAACCTCGGCCATGTGTAGGGGAAAAAGCTACCGAGCAGGTTCTCGGTTTTCCCGGCGGACTTTTTACCACCAGGAAAACCGATGGTGTGTACAATACATTAGAGTAGGGAAATTGTGCCAGTAGCTGAGATGTGATGTGTAGACGTAGTGTAATTGTAGATATAGTTTAATTCTGTGTTAGAGAATATTCACAGTATTCAGTAATCAGTCATAGACATATATTCTTCAATTGGCATTTGAAAGGACAGAGCCAGCTTCTAGGCTAGAGATGCCAGTAAAAGTATCCCATCCAAGTTAACATATATTGCCACCTTTCTGAAGCCTCAAAATGAGAGGCCTAGTCATTTTGGCTACAAGAAACAGCAGGGGACAGTCACAAGGTATTGAACGGTCTGCCAACTCTGATTGATATCAACACATCTAAGGAATCTGTTTTATCTCTCATAAAAGCTAAAATAGCTTCAGATGAAAATAATTCCTTCTGAAGGTACACATGTTGGGCTACAAGTACATGTAAATCTGTATTTGTAGCGCATTTAGAATCCAGAAGAAACACTCAAAACTGTTATATGGCGTCTGATTGCAGAAGCTGAACAGTGATTGATACTGTCTTAATCAGGCTAATACACTGGTGTCAGAAATCCTATCTCCGACACAGTGATTGGAGTCATCCCGGGACAATTCAACTCTGGTAACTTGGAAACTAGAACATCATGTTGACTGGCCTGGGACGGGAACACCTCCCAGGGTTGATTGGCCAAGGGGTAATGTCCAACCCACATCCATATTTCAATAAATTGAGAAGCATGGGATATGGGATATGGACTGGGTGATTCCTACAAAGCCGATCCCTCTGGCTGGGGAACTTCCACATGGTTTCCAACATTCTTCTGTCAAAGGAGAGACTTCAGTAAAGTTTATTTCAGTTTTTAGTCTTTTTTATTTTCATTCTTTTTTGTAATTCATTTTTTTTCTCTGCATATACTTTATGCACTGTCCTAATTGTGCCATACTCCATTTTCAGATGATGAATTGAACAGTGCTCCATGAGATGTTCAAAGCTTGAGAATTTTTTTTATAACCTAACCCTACTTTAACCACTTATGGACCGCCCGCTGCAGAAATATGTTGGCTGTTTGAAGAGGAATAGCTAGCTACCATAACCCCTGTATCCTCTTCTTCAGCGAGCGGTTTAATACAAGATAAACGTGGTCTCTGCAGCGGCTACTTTTATCTGTGGCAGGAGAGGGCCCCCCCTCCCGCCGCTCTCCAGTGCCCTCCGCCGCTTATCGGAGCCGTGTATGGAGACAAGTGAGGGGAAGGTGGCCCCCACCTGTCTCCATATTACTTCAGAGAGAAAGCAACGTCAAAACGCCACTTCCGCCCATTGCGCTTAAAGGGACATTTATTTATTTATTTTTAGAATGACATAATTTTATTTTATTTGTATTGCATTTTTATCTAAATATCATATTTAAGAGGACCTGTCATGCTTTTTTCTATTACAAAGGATGTTTATATTCCTTATAATAGGAATAAAAGTTACCCAATTTTTTATTTTTTTTTTTAAAAAAAAGACAGTGTCAAAATAAAGAAAATAAAGTAAAATAAATAAGAAAAATAATAATAATTTTAAAGCGCCCGTCCTGACAAGCTCGCGCGCAGAAGGGAACGAATACGTGAGCAGCGCCCACATATGAAAACGGTGTTAAAACCACACATATGAGGTATCGCCACAATCGTTAGAGTGATAGCAATAATTATAGCACTAGACCTCTGTAACTCAAAACATGCAACCTGTACAATTTTTTAAATGTGGCCTATGGATTTTTAAGGGTAAAAGTTTATCGCCAGTCCATGAGCGGGCGCAACTTTGATGTATCAATTTACTGGGCATAACATTAATTGAGCTAACTTTACTGTTGTCTTATTTTTTAACTCAAAAATTAGTTTTTTTCCTTAAAAAAGTGCGCTTTAAAGACTGCTGCGCAAATACGCTATGACAAAAAGTATTGCAATGAACGCCATTTTATTCTCTAGGATGTTAGAAAAAATATATATAATGTTTGGGGTTCTAAGTAATTTTCTAGCAAAAAAAATGTTTTTAACTTGTAAACACAACTTTATCCCTGACCTGTCTGTTGTGTTCCTTGGTCTTACGGTCTGCTCTTTGTTCACTAAGGTTCTCTAACAAACCTCTGAGGGTTTACAGAACAGCTGCATTTATACTGAGATTCAATTAAACACAGGTGGAATTTATTTACTAATTAGGTGACTTCTGGAGGCAATTGGTTCCACTAGATCAGTGTTTTTCAACTCCAGTCCTCAAGGCACACCAACAGGTCAAGTTTTCAGGATTTCCCTCAGATGAAATGGCTGTGGTGATTACTAAGGCCAGGGATCCTCAAACTACGGCCCTCCAGGTGTTGTAGAACTACACATCCCATGAGGCATTGTAAGACTCTGACATTCACAGACATGACTAGGCATGATGGGAATTGTAGTTCCTGAACAGCTGGAGGGCCGTAGTTTGAAGACCCATGACTAAGGCAGTGAAGCTGATCAAATCACCTGTGCAAAATAATGGAAAGCCTGAAAACATGACCTGTTGGTGTGCCTTGAGGACTGGAGTTGAAAAACACTGCACTAGATTTTAGTTAGGGGTATCAGAGTAAAGGGGGCTGAATACAAATGTACGCCGCACTTTTCAGATATTTATTTGTAAAAAAAATTGACAACCATTTATCATTTTCCTTCCACTTCACAATTATGTGCCACTTTGTGTTGATCTATCACATAAAATCCCAATAAAATACATAAAAAATTTTTTTGGAAAATTTCAAGGGGTATGAATATTTTTTAAAGGCACTGTATTAGCGACAGATGCACCATTACCCTGCACCTGAACACATGCCATGCTATCTATTCAAACGTGCTTGTCAAAAGCATATTAACCACTTAATCACCGGAGGACGTCATATGACGTCCTCCACTTTGTGCGGGGGATATCTGAGTTATGCCTGCAGCGATTCTGTCGCCGCTTGATTGTTCTTATAGGCGGCGGGAGGGGACGTCCCCCCCTCCCGCCCGCCATCCGGTGCTTCTCCGGGCTCTCCCGTGCCATCGGGGGCCCGGAGAGCGAATCGGCCGGCGTTCCCTGCAGAACCATAGAGATGACTGGTGACCAGATGGTCACAGTCATCTCTATGACCGTCGGAGGACCCGGCGCGACGTTATGACGTCACGCCCGGTACCCGGAATGTAAACAAAGCCGCAATCGCGGCTGAAAGCATTAGATCAATGATTTTGTTTTCACAATCTAATGCTTTCCAGCCTGGAGGAGAGATGTGGGGTCTTATCTCTCCATAAAGAGGACCTGTCACAGTGATTCCTATTACAAGTGATTTTTTTTAAAAGTGTAAAAGTAAAACAATTAGGTAAAAAATAATAATAATAATAATAAAAAATGTTTTTAAAATGCCCCTGTCCCGGTCGCTCGCATGCAGAAGCGAACACGCATGCAAGTCCCGCTCACATAGGTAAACATCGTTCGAACCCCACATGTGAGATATCATCACGTGCGGTAGAGCGTGTGCACATTTTTAGCACTAGACCTCCTCTGTAACTTAAAAACGACGTGCTGACGTTCTTTTGACGAGACGATCCGAGAGACACGGGCGTTCGTGTAAGCCGGCCGGCTGCTATACCTCTATGTTTTAATTCTTTATGCCACATGTAAGTGCAATCTTATTAAACCTTGAAGACTGTTTTTAAGCATACTTCACTATGTGGGCTATTTATTTGTTTTCGGTGCACTGCTGACATCCGGAGGATCTATAATACACCCTGACATCAGCTGCTCCACTGCTATCTTTGAATCAAGGCTTTCTCTCCTATGCGGTACTTATTTGGCTTCTGGTAAGCCTTCAATTTATTTTGGTGACACGGTGGTGGTATTTCAAGTCACAACTTAGGATATCATTATATATTTTTATATTATTTTTTTAGTATTGCTTTTTATGTGCTGTTTGACGTACTTCACTATGTTTATCTAAAAACCTTTTTTCGGCAACCAACTGCTGATACACCTGGAGCTACCCACAACCCTTTCAACCTCTTTTCCTGCTGTATCAACCTACTGTGGACTCCTAAAGGACCTGGCTGGGTTGTAGCCGCAAGCACGTTATGCTTGCCTTCTGGTAAGCCTCCATTGTTTATCACACTCACAGTTTTGTAGCAGATTAAGCATATTTCTTTTTTAGAACTGCCCATCAAGGACACGTTTTTTTGGTTTTTCACCTATACTCTTTTGATTTTTATTAATCCTTTGAGTACACTTGGACTTCAGATTCACAATAAGAATTTTTTTTTTGCACATGGTATAAAAACCATTTGGTCATCACCCTTTATTAATTTTCCTTTTCTTATTTAGCGCAACTTCAATCTTTCTCTCCTGTATATTTTAGTGTGTGTGTGTAACACCTAGTGGTTGCTGCTTGTAATTATTACTATTTTTGTATGTTAGCGCGGTAATTTCTTTATATAACTCAAAAATAGTAACCTGTAAAAAAATTTAAAGCGTCACCTATGGAGATTTTAAGTACCGAAGTTTGGCGCCATTACATGAGTGTGTGCAATTTTAAAACGTGACATGTTAGGTATCTATTTACTCGGCGTAACATCGTCTTTCACATTATACAAAAAAATTGGGCTAACTTTACTGTTTTGTTATTTTTGAATTCATGAAACAGTTTTTTTCCCTAAAAAAAGGCGTTTGAAAAATTATTGCGCAAATACCGTGCAAGAAAAAAGTTTTATTCCCTAGGGTGTCTGCTAAAAAAAATATATATAATGTTTGGGGGTTCTGATTAATTTTCTAGCAAAAAAAATTTGATTTTTACATGAAGGAGAGAAGTGCCAAAATAGGCCCGGTGATCAAGTGGTTAAAACAGATTTCATTTTGACTAATGTTTTTATAATGTAAATGCTAAACTTTTCTTTCACTTCAGGAGATGCACTTTTTTCTTTGTTCTTAATTTGATCACCGATGTTTAACTAGCCCATCTCTAAGGCGGCGTACACGCGATCGGTCAAAAACGATGAAAACGGATTGAAGGTCCGTTTTTATCGGTCCAAACCGATCGTGTGTGGGCCCCATTGGTCAGTTATCCTTCGGTCAAAAAAAAGAGAATTTGCTTTAAAATGTAACTGATGGACGCCTAACCGATAGGTGAAAACCGATCATTAGTATGCAAAAACATTGGTTAAAAAGCCGCGTATGCTCAGAATCAAGTCGACACATGCTTGGAAGCATTAAACTTTGAAAAACTGAAAAAAAATAAAAATTCCTTTTAAATATCATACCTGCTGTGTGTCTATAGTAGTGGCACGTGTTTAGAAATGTCCCTGCACAACATGAGATTACTCTCAGAAAAAAGTAATTTAATACTGCTTGCGGCTTCAAAGTAATGTTTGGTACCTGCAATATGGATAAAAATCATGGAAAAAAATAGCATGAGTTTCCCCGCCACCACTCCCCTCAGGTCTTTACAAGACCCAGTGCCGATCCTGACCTCCCTGGGGCCCTAAGCAAAATCTGACGACAGTGTCACATTAACGACTTTAGCCCCGGACCATATTGCTGTCCAAAGACCAGAGCACTTTTTGTGATTCGGCACTGCGTCGCTTTAACTGACAATTGCGCGGTCGTGCGACATTGGCTCCCAAACAAAATTGGCGTCCTTTTTTTCCCACAAATAGAGCTTTCTTTTGGTGGTATTTGATCATCTCTGCGGTTTTTATTTTTTGTGCTATAAACAAAAATAGAGCGACTATTTTGAAAAAAATGCAATATTTTTTACATTTTGCTATAATAAATATCCCCAAAAAAGATATAAAAAAAAAAATTTTTTCCTCAGTTTAGGCCGATACGTATTCTTCTACATATTTTTCATAAAAAAAAATCGCAATTAGCGTTTATTGATTGGTTTGCGCAAAATTTATAGCGTTTACAAAAAAGAGGGTAGTTTTATGGCATTTTTATTAATATTTTTTTTTTACTAGTAATGGCGGCTATCAGCGTTTTTTTTCGGTACTGCGATATTATGGCGGACACATCGGACACTTTTGACACATTTTTGGGACCATTGGCATTTTTATAGCGATCAATGCTATAAAAATGGATTGTATTACTATAAAAATGCCATTGGCAGTGAAGGGGTTAACACTAGGGGGCAGGGAAGGGGTTAAGTGTGTTCCTGTTTGTGTTCTAACTGTATGGGGGGGGGTGGACTCACTAGGGGAAATCACTGATCTTCTGTTCATACATTGTATGAACAGAAAATCAGCGTTTCCCCCGCTGACAGGAACGAGAGCTTTGTGTTTACACACAAAGCTCCCGTTCCCCACTCTGTAACGAGCGATCGTGTGTGCCCGGCGGCGATCGTACCTGCCGGCACGCGCGCGGGACTCGGGGGCGTGCGGGGGGCGCGTGCGCCGGCCACCAGCGGCACGCCTCCGCCCCCTAGTGGCCGCAAAAGAGAGGACGTAGAGCTACGTGCTCTCGCGAAACAGTGCCACCGTCCCGCAGTAATATGACGGCGGGCGGTCGGCAAGTAGTTAAGATCGACTGAGTTTATTGCCAAAAACACCAAACGTGCAGTATGATCGACTGAATTTATGGGCAAAAACACAGCAAACGTATAGTAAGATCGACTGAGTTTCTGGCCAAAAACAGCAAACATGCAGTATGATCGACTGAATTTATGGGCAAAAACACAGCAAACTTATATTAAGATCGACAGAGTTTATGGGCAAAAACAGCAAACGTGCAGTATGATCGACTGAGTTTATGGGCAAAAACACAGCAAACGTATAGTAAGATCAACTGAGTTTCTGGCCAAAAACAGCAAACGTGCAGTATGATGGACTGAGTTTATGGGCAAAAACACAGCACAGCACAATCTCCTGCCTGACAAATACTAATAGCAGATCTAGCTAAGCTATAGAGTGTATAAATATATGTACAACTCCTAAGGATGTATATATATTCTCTACACACTGTAAATTTAACTATACTGACTACTAGCCTTCCTACTCTATCTATCTATCTATAATTCGAAAGTTGTTTAGTCGTTTGCGTAACTCGTCCGTGAATGGGGATTTACGTCGATTACGTTCACGACGAAAACACCGTCATAATTTGGAGCATGCGCACTGCGATTTTACTATGGCCGGCGCATGCGCAGTACGTTAGGCGCGGGGGCGTGCTTAATTTAAATACAAGCCGCCCCCTTTGATTTACGCGGGGAAACGCCGGGCCATTTACACTACGCCGTCGCAAACTACGGAGCAAGTGCTTTGAGAATACAGGGTTAGATTCTCTAAGAATCTGCAGCGGCGTAGAGTAAGGCATTTACACTACGCCACCGCAACTTACTAGAGCAAGTGCTGTATTCTCAAAGCACTTGCTCCGTAGTTTGCGGCGGCGTAGTGTAAATGGCCCGGCGTTTCCCCGCGTAAATCGAAGGGGGCGGCTTGTATTTAAATTAAGCGCGCCCCCGCGCCGAACGTACTGCGCATGCGCCGGCCATAGTAAAATCGCAGTGCGCATGCTCCAAATTATGACGGTGTTTTCGTTGTGAACGTAATCTACGTAAATCCCCATTCACGGACGATTTCCGCAAACGACGTAAAAACTTTTGAATTTGCCACGGGCATGGCGTCCATACTTAACATAGGATGCGCCATCTTTGACCTGCTTTATCTTTACGCCGCAAAAACCTTACGGAAACTAGGTAAACGACGACGGGGCGGCGTAAAAATGTTCGGGAATTGGCGTATTAGGCTCATTTGCATAGGCAAATGAGAAAACAACGTAAAGGCCACCTAGCGGCCGGCGTTGTCATTACATCTACGATCCGACGGTGTAATTGTTTTACACCTGTCGGAACTTTAGTGTATCTATCTATGCGTAAGTGATTCTAGGAATCACAGGCATAGATACCCATTGAAAAAAACAGAGATACGACGGTGTATCTGAGATACACCGTCGTATCGCAGCTGAGAATCTGGCCCACAGCACTTGCTCTAGTATGTTGCGGTGGCGTAGTGTAAATGCCTTACTCTACGCCGCCGCAGATTCTTAGAGAATCTAGCCCACTGTGTCTCTATCTATCTATCTCTCTCTAACTGTCTGTCTGACTTCTCTCTCTGAAAGCAAGCCGGGACACACTACACGAGGCCGCCCATGAGGCGGCCCTTTATAGTGTGGGGCGTGTGCTAAAGCCCTGAGCCATAATTGGCCAAAGCACCCAGGCTTTGGCCAATTAGGGCTCTTCGTTTTTTGGGCGCTGTGATTGGCCAAGCATGCGGGGTCATGGTGCATGCTTGGCCAATCATCAACGCGCAACGCCGCAGTGAATTATGGGCCGTTGTGCGTCATTCGAATTTGGCGCGAACGACCAGTTTTGTTCGTTTTCGACGAACGATCAAACAGGCAATGCTCGATTCGAACATACGTTCGTATCGAACGCGAAGCTCATCCCTAGTCAGGGGCTATGGGCAGTCAGATATTTACATAATGTTCTCAGCAACCCTTAATAAAACTTTAAAACAAGTCCCCACTGATATCTGTAGCTGCAAGCACTGTGGTTGCTCCAGTAGTTTTTTTTTTTTTATGGCCTGTTAATTGGGTTTTGTTTCAGGCTAGCTTGAAATGTTATTTTATTTTTTGTATGTGCGTTGTTCTTCCATGCGCTCCTTGCAGCAAAGGCAAGTTATAGGTTGGCGTTGGTTGTTGTTTGTTTGCACAGGTGGTGAATTGGCGTAGGCACGCATGGGATACCTTCAGCTACTATTGTGCCCTTGCTGGGTGTCTTGTGCATCCCTTTACCTTTAAGAAGTCATGGGCTCCCTTCAGGAAAACCTGCCCTTAAAGCGGTTGTAAACCGCAATTTTTTTTTATTTTTTTGGACCTGCAAGGGAAAAGCCATAATGAGCTAATATGCACCGCATATTAGCTCATTATGAAATACTTACCTCGGAACGAGGTGTAGGGAACTTACGTGGTGCACGGCGAGCGAGATCTCATCTTGACTCGGCGTGTCTTCCGGGTATCGCCGCTCCAGCGCTGTGATTGATGACGATTTAAATCCGGCCAGGGTCCGGCGGATGCCGGTCCTTTCGCCGTGGATTCCCCCTGCGCATGCGCCGCTGCAATCAGCGGCGCATTGCGGGGGTAATATCTCCTAAACCGTACAGGTTTAGGAGATATTCTTTATACCTACAGGTAAGCCTTATTATAGGCTTACCTGTAGGTAAAAGTCAAAAAAGTGGGTTTACAACCACTTTAATTGAAACAGGTGCCTCCGAGCTACTACCTCCTGTGTAATGCCTGGTAAACCTCAAGGACGCAGCCAGGGGCAGACTGACCAGTTGGGCACTGCCCGAGAGCCCCAGGCCACTAGGGGGCCCCATCATGGTGGCCAGCCTCAGAAAAACTAGGGACAGTATGTAAAAACCTGTGTTTTTTTATATCTGTCCCTGAGAAGTCAGATACCGACATCATTTTGATGTGAAAATCCAGATCTGAGGCCAACCACAGCACTTCACTATTCCGCTAGCTCTATGACTCACTTGTGCAGTTTAGAGGCTGCAACAAGTGGATTTTTCTAATTAAAAGCCTTTTCCCACATCAAGGTGCAAAGGTGTGTGAAAGGGACACTGATGGAAGGTGGCACTCTGGGGGCACTGCCATAGGGTGGCACTCTGTGGGCTGTGATTTTTAGGGAGAATGTTGGGACTTTGATGTAAGGGAGGACTCTAATGTGAGAGTGGCACTCATCCTGACTGCTGTACTCTATATGTTGTTTTGTTTGTTACTTGCTCCTGGTGCGACGGCCATCTGTAAGCCTTGGGGCCCCATAATCATCTATTGCCCAGGGGCCCCATAATCTTTTATTGCCCGGGGGCCCCATAATCTTCTATTGCCCGGGACCCCGTGAGTTGTCAGTCCGCCCCAGAACACAGAGCTCAGCCTGGGAAGTCTCTGATAAACTTCATGTATAAGCCTTGCAAGAAAGGAGAAAAGCTGGTGCCATGGAAGTCACCTAAATCATTTCATTATTGCAGGTGAATAACAGTCAAAAAAGCCACCAGGCCTTAAAGGGGTAATTCCCCCAAAAACCTTTTTTTAACATTGATTGAGGCTCGTTATGTCAAGGGGAATCGGGTGGTTTTTTATTAGAAACGAAGCAGTACTTACCGTTTTACAGATGCATCGTCTCCGTCGCTTCCGGTTATGATCGTCTGGTCTGGGCGTGCCTGTTTGATTGACAGGCTTCCGACGGTCGCATACATCGCGTCACGAGTAGCCGAAAGAAGCCGAGCGGCGGTGCGGCTCTATACTGCGCCTGCGCACCGTCGTTCGGCTACTTTCGGAAAATCGTGACGCGATGTATCCGACCTCGGAAGCCTGTCAATCAAATAGGAACGCCTAGACCCGGAGACCATACCCGGAAGCGTCGGAGACGATGCATCTGTAAAACGGTAAGTACGGCTTCATTTCTAAAAAAAAACACCCGATTCCCCTTGACATAACGAGCCTCAATCAATGTTAAAAAAAAGGTTTTTGGGGGAACTACCCCTTTAATCCTGATGGCCGAAACCCGACCTTAACCCCTTTGCGTCCGTCTGGCCTTTTAAGAACTTCTAGATGCAGGGAGGTGGAGGAGGGCGAGGTGACTGCTGTGGTTGGCTGTCACAGCAGTCACATGATTAAAAAGCTCCTGATCATAAGTATGTATCATTAGCATTCTGGTCCCCGCAGGTGATTGTGCTGGAAGCATGCAAGGCATGAGCTGTCAGCACAGTTTTGTGTTTACATAGGGTCGCATATATGCAGCCTCTCAGCTTTAAAGCCCCACCCACTGAGAAGCTGCACATAAGCGTGTGGTCGGTGGAAAGAGATTAATCTATCCAACTGCAATATGTGTGCTCCAATTTGGGAGACTCTCAAAATTTTTATAGCGTTAGGATTGCCTTCTATGCATTGAGGTCAAAACTTTCTGTGCTGCAGAATCCCCACCAGCCCCCCCCCCCCTTATTCTTACATGAACCCAAATCCGATCCAGCGATGTACACGAGAGCAGGGGCTCTCGCCACTGCAGGTCCAAACCGCCCGCTCTGCATTAATAGACACAGACAGGTTGGCTTGGGAAGGACCCTACATGGGTGGCACCATGGAAAGCGGCTTTCCATGAGGGCACTCGCAGAAGAGAAGGAGGACCCCAGAAGAGGAGGATCGGGGCTGCTCTGTGCAAAACCATTGCACAGAGCAGGCAACTATGATATTTTTGCTATTGTATTTTTTTTAATGAGGTTTTAATGTCGCTTTAAGTATCAGGTTTAGGGGATAGATTAATAGTTAAGCATGGCAGTGAGGTTTAGGGTAGTGTTACAACAAACCAGAAGTACAAAATACTGACAGTAATGCAGAACCTCTAAGAATGAACTTCATTCTCAGAAGACAGTCTAGACATGTGCAGACTGGAATATTTTGTTTTGTTTTTTCGTTTTCGTTTGGAAAATAAATTTATTTAGTTACTCCCGAAAATCGTTTTGATCTATTTCGTTCTTCGTTGGGGAATAGCTTTCGTCCGAAAATCCAATAATACTTGGTTTCTGTCGAATGGTCAAAAGAATATTCGACGGAACGTCAAATCTTTTTGGTTGCTGTTGAATGGTCAAAAAAAATTCGACGGAACGTCGAATCTTTACGTTGAATCGTACATTTCTGTTCGAATATTCCGCCTACAAGAATTCTAATGTTGTATGATGTCGAATCTATTCTCTATAATGTCTAATCTATTTTCTTATAAATCGAAATCTAATCTCTGTAATGTCGAATCTTTTATTTCTATAGTGTCGAATCTTTTCTCTATAATGTCGAATCTTTTCTCTATGATGTCAAATCTTTTCCCTATAATGTCGAATCTCTCTATTTCGAAAACGAAAATAAAGCATTTTTTATATCGGATCTTTCGGTTTTCGTCTCTTGCACTTTCTTTATCGTTTGTTAAAACGATAAGGAAAAAAATGATTTTCGGACGAAAATGCATTCTAACGAAAACGAATGCACATGTCTAGAAGACACTACAAGAACAATCAAAGTGCAAACTGACAACACAAATATACAAATTAGAAAGGAAAAAGCTGCATGTTGCCTAAGCTTCCGCCATTTTGACATACTTGTTGGGTTTACGTCTCACCTGAGGAAATGCCAAGCTGCAGAGTGCCTTCACCCAATTTGGCTGTTCGGAGGCCTCACTGGCAATAAGATATACCCTCTGGGTGGTCTCGATGCTAAAGACCCGGGTGTCCTTTGGGCTGCTCTCATTAGAGCGCTCTGATAAGCTCACACATTCGCTGAGCTGAAGTAACTTCCAGCACTCTTGTTTGCGGCCAATCTCGGGTGGCTGAAAACCCTCATACAGTTCTAAGCGGGCCAATCCTGTGGGCGTAGTTCCATACAAAACTCCCCATACCTTCTTCCACTTCTGTAACAACAAAAAGAGAGGGTCATTTCTATTCTTCATAGAAGGCAAAAGTACATTACACAAGGTATAGGATATAGTATATACACAATACCAAAATGTGTAGCCAGACCAAATGGCAGTCAGATGAACTACAGTATATTTACGCCTCTGGTCTCATAGACATGGACCTAAAAGATTTTAGAACTGGGCAAATCAGCTTACTGGCATTTACACATAATTATAGACATAGGTGTGCGACATAGAAGTGCGCAGCCTATTGCAGCCATTAGGGTGTGAACCCCAAAGCTCAAACACACATACCTTTCTCTGCAGCCTCAGCTGCATGCAGAGGCGTTGCTAGGGGGGTGCGGGGGGTGCGGCCCGCACCCGGGTGACACCCGCTAGAGGGGTGACACCATCCCGTTTTTTTTTTTTTTTTTTTTTTAATATTTTTTGAGCAGATGTGCGGAGGGTGTGGGGGGGTGCGGGGGTGCAGACGCGCAGTCCGTGCAGGCACTGCTAACACCGTCCCCGTTGATCAGCCTGGAAGGCGCCGGCGCCTCCTCCAGCGGCCGCGCTGTTCTGAGGTCTGATCGTGACATGTGCGGGGGGGGGGGTGACTCGGTTAGAGGGCTGCCTATGCTGATGGGTGGTAAGTGTACTAACTAAGGGGGGATTCTGGTCTCCACTAAGGGGGGGGGTGTGTATACTCCGGGGGGATTCTGTACTGATGGGGGTGTGCACTAAGGGGGGTGTATACTGCAGGGTCTCTGTACTAAGGGGGAATTCTGTACTGGTGGGGGTCTACACTAAGGGGGTTGTGTATAATTCGGGGGTCTCTGTACTTAGGGGGATTTTGTACTGATGGGGGTCTGCACTAAGGGGGGATGTATACTGTGGGGGTCTCTGTACTGATGGGGGTCTTCACTAAGGGGGTGTGCATACTGTAGGGGGATTCTGTACTGATGGGGGTCTGCGCTAAGGGTGGTGTGTATACTGCAGGGTCTCTGTACTAAGGGGGGATTCTGTACTGATGGGGGTCTTCACTAAGGGGGGATGTATACTGCGGGGGTCTCTGTACTGATGGGGTCTTCACTAAGGGGGTGTGTAAACTGTGGGGGTCTCTGTACTAAGGGGGGATTGTGTACTGATGGGGTCTGCACTAAGGGGGGGTCTGTGTGTGTATACTGTGGGGGTCTGTACTGATAGGGGGTCTGCACTAAGGGGGTCTATACTGATGGAGGGGTCTGCACTAAGGGGGGTGTCTATACTGCGGGTGTCTGCACTAAGGGGGATTCTATACCGCGGAGCAACAGACGGACCGGACCAGCAGGCAGTGCGGCGTCATCCTGAAGGCGACGGCGACTTGTTGAGGGACACGTGAGCTGCCCGGTGCACAGATTTGGAAGTTGGAACCGAGCGAGGAGGCCCACACCAGACACATCGAACTCCTATCGGGATCGGGAGCGGTATGTAATATAACAAGGACAAAGTGCACGTGATATGCGTATTATTTTGTATTGTAGTGTGCATTGTATAATACAGCAGCACAATGCTGAACACCAGCAGCTATAGAGGAACAACAAATCCCAGCAATAATACATTATACAGGCTGGTTAATATATTATTGCTGGGATTTGTTGTTCCTCTATAGCTGCTGGTGTTCAGCATTGTGCTGTATAATGTATTATTGCTGGGATTTGTAGTTCCTCTATAACTGGTCAGTGGTAATCTGCATTGTGCAGTATAATCATTATACAGCGCAATGGAGAATACCAGCAGCCATAGAGGACTACAAATCCCAGCAATAGTACATTTATGGAACTGTTGATAAAATGCACTTTACAAAACCACAAATAGTTTGTTTGCAATTCACCTGCACTCTGCACCCACTCTGTGCCCACCTGCATTCTTCACCCTGCAGCCACCTGCACTTTGTACCCTGCACCCACCACCCACCTGCACCCTGCACCCAGCACTCTGTACCCACCTGCACTTTGTACCCACCTGCACCCTGCACTCTGTACCCACCTGCACGTTGTACCCACCTGCACCCAGCACTCTGAACCCAACTGCACTCTGCACCCTGCCCTCTGTACCCACCCTGCACCTACCTGCACTCTGTACCCTGCACCCAACTGAACGCTGCACTCTGTATGTAGCACCCTCATGGTATTTAATGACCCTTTAGGACCCTCCCACACCCAGTTGCTGTGGCACGCTCAACCCCCACCCCTCTACTTTGGGGGAAAATGTGGTGCAAGGTTGAGTTCCTGCACGTTTTCCCTAAGAAGAATGCCCTGGGTGACACTACCAATTAGCACTGTGGCAGGCTGGGGGGGGGGGGGGCGATAGAATGACAACGTGAGAGGTGCGTAATGCCCTACTGCCTGTTCTGCCGGGGGGGGGGGGGGGGTGACACCATGTTTCACCGCACCGGGTGACACCAACCCTAGTGACGCCACTGGCTGCATGGGACAGTGAATGAATGGGAAGGGCTCTGTGCCGAGTGGCTTCCTGGTCATTCACAAACTGAAGCATGGTACACACAGTTTACTACACAGTTATGAAGAAACACAGTGAGTGTGTTCACTGCAGTGGCATCGGGAGGGGGGCTGATGGGGCTGGAGCCCTAAGTGTGCCTCCAAAAAGCCTCAGGTCTCGATATTCCTAAATGCATTATTAGCCCTGAGCCCTTTACACAGGCAACAGGAAACTATCTCCCACTTACCCTGCGCGGCTGAGTGGCATAGAAAAAGTCCTGCCTCCGGGATCGCGGTACGTGTGACGTCCATCATAGGCGCTGCCGGGTCCAGAAGGAGGCGGGAATGACACTGCGGCTTCGCTGGATACTGGAAGATCCCCACTCGATCTGTGTAATAGGGCAAGCAGCGGAGCGGCTCTCCTATACTGGCTCTCTCTCTCTGGTGCATGCAGCCTGCTGTCTCAAAGTGGTCATGAATATGATGCGCTACACTACACAGGTAAGGCTAAGCTGCAGGAGTGTCAAGAGGTCATCTATCACAGGGTGGTCAGTGTATGTGTTGGGGGGGTCAGTGTATGTGTCAGGGGGTCAGTGTAGGTGTCAGGGGGATCAATTTAGGTGTCAGGGGGGGTCAGTGTATGTGAGTATGTGTCAGGGGGATCAGGTGTCAGGGGGGGTCAGTATAGGTGTCGGGGGGTGAGTGTATGTGTCAGGGGGATCAATGTAGATGTCAGGGGATCAGTGTATGTGTCAGGGGATCAATGTAGGTGTCAGGGGGTTAGTGTAGGTGTCAGGGGGTCAGTGTAGTTCCCTCTATGGACTTTGCTTTGTGCAGTGGTGCGCAGTCATGTTGAAAGAGGAAGGGGCCATCCCTAAACTGTTCCTACAAAGTTGGGAGCATGAAATCATCCAAAATGTCTTGGCTCCCTTCACTGAAACCAAGGGGCCAAGCCCAACCTCTAAAAAACAACCCCACACTATGATCCACCCTTTACTAAATGATTTGGTCCAGTGCACAAAGCAAGGTCCATTAGGACTTGGATGAGCAAGTTTGAGGTGGAGGAACTTGAGTGGCCTGCATAGAGTCCTGACCTCAACCTGATAGAACACCTTTGAGATGAATTAGAGCAGAGACTGCGAGCCAGGCCTTCTCATCCAACATCAGTGTCTGACCTCACAAATGCGCTTCTGGAAGAATGGTTAAACATTCCCATGGAAATACACCTAAACCATGTGGACAGCCTTCCCAGAAGAGTTGACTCTTTTATAGCTGCAAAGGGGGGACTCAATATTGAACCCTCAGGACTAAGACTGGGATGCCATTAAAGTTAATGTGTGTGTAAAGGCAGCAGGCGCCCCAATACTACTGACAATATAGTGTGTGTGTGTAGATATAGGCCCGGATTCACATACCTCGGCGCATATATAAGCCGCCGTAGTGTATCTTCTTTACACTACGCCGGCGCAACGCAGAGAGGGAAGCATTGAATTCACAAAGCAAGTGCTCCCAACGTTGCGCCGGTGTAGCGTATAGTCGTAGGCGTAAGTCAAAGTAGGTGGAAGTAGGCTGGAAGTGGGCGTGATACATTTAAATGAAACGTGATCCCATGCAAATGATGGGCTGAGCTTCAAACAAGTACTTAAAATGAACTGCGCATGCGTCGTACCTTGGACGCATCCCAGTGCGCATGCTCACAATCACGTTGAAACAACTGGCTAAGATACGTTGAATCACTGCCTACGACATGAACGTAACCTACGCCCAGCCCTATTCACGTACTACGTAAACGACGTAAAATTTGACGGCGTTCGTTCCCTGGTCCATACCTTTGCATGAGTTACACCTCCAATATGGGGAATAACTTAACGCCGGATGTAAACCTTACGCAAATCGCTTAAAACATGTGCTGGACGCAAGTACGTTCGTGACTCGGTGTATCTCCCTCATTTACATATTTGCATCGAAAATCAATGGGAGTGCCAAATGCGTCGAGCGTAACTATGCGCCCACTATATGCCGGCATGGGCAAGTTACGTCGGTCAGATGAAGTCAGTTTTTAGGCGTATCTTAGTTCTGTTGGCACAGCGCACAGATACGACGGCGCATATTTACACTTACGCGGCGTATCTCGAGATACGTCGGCGTAAGTGCTTTGTGAATCCGGACCTTACTGTATATATATATATATATATATATATATATATATATAAACAAACAATGAGAAATAATCATACAGATAGAAGATATTTCTCCCTCATGCAGAAATAATAAATTAAAAAGAAGCTGCTACTATAGTAAAATAAAACTGCATCAAAAATATATTAAAATAAATAAATCACCAACCCACGCCGTTGATCAGCTGTAATACCTTACCTGGGAACACTGCTCCAGCGGTGAGAAGGTATATCAGGATCCAACGACTTAACACAGAAATATATTACATGCATTTTATATTTTGTTACAATGTAAGTGCACACCCACATGGGATCACTTTTATTTAATTAATAAATTATTTTTACTGGATTACGCTATGTGCACTTTTGCTTCTTTGCTTGTCATTAGGGATGAGCCGAACACCCCTGGGTTCGGTTCGCACCAGAACTTGCGAACAGACCAAAAGGTTGTGTGAACTTTAGAACCCTGTTAAAGTCTATGGGACGCGAACGTTTGAAATCTAAAGTACTAATTTTAAAGGCTAATATGCAAGTTATTGTCCTAAAAAGTGTTTGGGGACCCGGGTCCTGCCCCAGGGGACATGTATCAATGCAAAAAAAGTTTTAAAAACTGCAGCAATTAAAAAAAAAATATGTGGGGTTCCCCCCAAATATCAATTCCAGACCCTTCAGGTCTGGTATGGATTTTAAGGTAAACTCCACCCCAAATTTAAAAAAAAAATGGCATGGACCTCCACACATTTTTTTTTTATGAATGACTTTTCTCTGTATTGCCGGGAGCCGACAATTCATTATAGCCGCGAGTGATTTAAAAATATATTTTTTTCCTTCAGAAATGACACTTTGTGCAGGGACAGTTCTAAGCATGGGAAACAAGCACTACTTTACAGGCATACTATACACCCCCCTAGGTATGAAATTTAAAGGAATATTTCACTTTTATTGTTTCACTTAAAGGTATTATTAACCACTTAAGGACCGCCTACTGCACATTTACGTCGGAAGAATGGCACGGCTGGGCACATCAACGTATATATACGTTGATTTTAGTACCCAGCCGTGGGTCGCGGGCGCGCGCCTACAGGCGCGCGCTCGCGACCCGGTCCGAAGCTCCGGGACTGGGACCGCGGGATTTGCGGACCCGATCGCCGCTGCAGTGTGGCGATCCGTCCCTGGAGCGGAAGAACGGGGAGAGCCGTGTGTACACACGGCTTCCGCGTGCTTCTCTGTGGCCGTAGCATCGATCGCGTCATCCCCATAATAGGGGGACGCGATCGATGACGTCACACCTACAGCCACACCCCCCTACAGTTGTAAACAAAACACATAGGCACACATCCCCTACAGCGCCACCTGTGGTTAACTCCCAAACTGCAACTGTCATTTCCACAGTAAACAATGCAAATTTAAATGCATTTTTTGCTGTGAAAATGACAATTGTCCCAAAAATGTGTCAAAATTGTCCGTAGTGTCTGCCATATTGTCGCCGAAGTGTCCGCCATATCGCTGATCGCTGCTATTAGTAGTAAAAAAAAAATAATTAATAAAAATGCAATAAAACTATTCCTTATTTTGTAAACGCTATAAATTTTGCGAAAACCAACCGATAAACACTTATTGCGATTTTTTTTACCAAAAATAGGTAGAAGAATACGTATCGGCCTCAACTGAGGAAAAAAAATGTTTTTTTATATATTTTTGGGGAATTTTTATTTTAGCAAAAAGTAAAAAATATTGCATTTTTTTTAAAATTGTTGCTCTATTTTTGGTTATAGCGCAAAAAATAAAAACCGCAGAGGTGATCAAATACCACCAAAAGAAAGCTCTATTTGTGGGGAAAAAAGGACGCCAATTTTGTTTGGGAGCCACGTTGCACGACTGCGCAATTGTCAGTTAAAGCGACGCAGTGCCGAATTGCAAAAAGGGGCAAGGTCCTTTACCTGCATTTTGGTCCGGGTCTTAAGTGGTTAAAATCACTGCTGCCAAAAAAAACTGAAGCTTTTAAAACTTTTTTTTGCATTGATACATGTCCCCTGGGGCAGGACCCGGGTCCTCAAACACTTTTTAGGACAATAACTTGCATATTAGACTTTAAAATTAGCACTTTAGATTTCAAATGTTCGAGTCCCATAAACTTTAACAGGGATCTAAAGTTCACACGAACTTGCCGCGAACACCCCAAATAGTTCGCTGTTCGGCGAACAGGCAATGTTCGAGTTGAACATGAGTTCTACTCGAACTCGAAGCTCATCCCTACTTGTCATGAGCAACATTCAGATGGAGGTATGCTGAGTGTGCTATTAACAGCCATCCAACATTCACCCACGGATCCAGCCTCACCTGCTGAGAACAACCAGTAAAACATACGCTGATAACCTGTTACCATCTGGTAAGTGTATTACCTTTGGGATATTCCCATTCAAGCAATAAGGATATTATCTGGAATTGCCATCTGCAAATATTTGGGTTTTTCCCCAAATTTTTTTAAGTGAACTATCAGTTATCCTTCATCGTGCTTTTTTTTTATTGACACAAGTGGAACTGTTATCTATACATGAACTTCCTAAGCGCTACTAATGTTTTAATGATTTATTTATTTTAACATATTTATTATAGCAAAGTGAAAAATATACTGGGGTAGATTCACATAGATCAGCGGATCTTTAGATCCGCGTAATCTATCTTATTTACGATCCGCCAACGCCAGTTTTTGAGGCAAGTGCTGTATTCACAAAGCACTTGCCTCTAAAGTGGCGCTGGCGGCTCGTAAATCCCCCGGCGGAATTCAAATTCCGTGGCTAGGGGGAGCGTATTATTTAAATCAGGCGCGTCCCCGCGCCGATTTAACTGCGCATGCGCCGCTGGCTAAATTTCCCAGCGTGCATTGCTCCAAATGACGTCGCAAGGACGTCATTGGTTTAGACGTTAACCACTTCAGCCCCGGACCATATTGCTGCCCAACGACCAGAGCACTTTTTGCGATTCGCCACTGCGTCGCTTTAACTGACAATTGCGCAGTCGTGCGACGTGGCTCCCAAACAAAATTGGCGTCCTTTTTTATAGAGCTTTCTTTTGGTGGTATTTGATTATCTCTGCGTTTTTTATTTTTTGCGCTATAAACAAAAATAGAACGACTATTTTGAAAAAAATGCAATATTTTTTACTTTTTTTTTGTAATACATTTCCACCAAAAATATATAAAAAAAAAATTTTCCTCAGTTTAGGCCGATACGTATTCTTCTACATATTTTTCATAAAAAAACATCGCAGTTAGCGTTTATTGATTGGTTTGCGCAAAAGTTATAGCGTTTACAAAATAGGGGGTCGTTTTATGGAATTTTTATTATTTTAATTTTTTTTACTAGTAATGGCGGCGTTTTTTTTCAGTACTGCGACATTATGGCGAACACTTCGGACACTTTTGACACATTTTTGGGGCCATTGGCATTTTTTTAGCGATCAATGCTATAAAAATGCATTGTATTACTATAAAAATGCCATTGGCAGTGAAGGGGTTAACACTAGGGGGCAGGGAAGGGGTTAATTGTGTTCCTGTTTGTGTTCTAACTGTATGGGGGGGGGGTGGACTCACTAGGGGAAATCACTGATCTTCTGTTCATACATTGTATGAACAGAAAATCAGCGTTTTCCCCGCTGACAGGAACGAGAGCTTTGTGTTTACACACAAAGCTCCCATTCCCCGCTCTGTAACGAGCAATCGCGTGTGCCCGGCGGCGATCGTACCTGCCGGGCACGCGCACAGGACTCGGGGGCGAGCAGGGGGAGCGCGCGGGGGCTGCCGGCGGCGCACACGCGCCCCCTAGTGGCCGTCGAAAGTGCCGACGTAGAGCTACGGGCTCTCGCCCAGGAGAGCCGACCTGCCGGCGGCTGGTCGGCAAGCGGTTAACGCAAATTACGTATGGCCGTATTCGCTAACGACTTACGCAAACGACGTAAAAAATTCAAAACTCGGCGCGGGAACGACGGCCATACTTAACATAGGATACGCCGCACTTACCCCTCATATAGCAGGGATAACTATCCGCCGGAAAAAGCCGAAAGCAAACGACGTAAAAAAAAAGCGACGGCCGGGCGTTCGTTTCTGAATCGGCGGTTCTCCTCATTTGCATATTCGTCGCGTATACAAACGGAAGCGCCACCTAGCGGCCAGTGGGAGATTGCAGCCTAAGATCTATGCGGAACCTGATTCGATGAATCAGCCGCATAGATCCGACCGACGGAACTCAGAGATACGCCGTCGTATCTCTATATGAATCTATCCCACTGTATTTATTGGCGTATAACACTCACTTTTTTACCCTGAAAATAGAGTGTAAACTGTGCCTGCGTGTTATACGCAGGGGGGGTAGAACGTTTTTTTCCTGAAACTTCCCTCTGAAAGTTAGGGTGCGTGTTATACGCCTGTGTAAATACGATATGTATTTTTTTTTTCAAAATTGTTTTGTTTATAGAGCAAAAAATAAAAACTGCAGAGGTGATCAAATACCACCAAAAGAAAGCTCTATTTGTGGGGGGAAAAAAGGCATCAATTTTGTTTGGGTACAGTGTCGCATGACAGCGCAATTATCAGTTAAAGCAATGCAGTGCCGTATCACAAAAAATGGCCTGGTCATTAACCACTTAAGCCCCGTAACAAAATGCAGCTAAAGGACCAGAAAATTGCGCGGTCGTGCGACGTGGCTCCCAAACAAAATTGGCGTCCTTTTTTCCGCACAAATAGAGCTTTCTTTTGGTGGTATTTGATCACTTCTGCGGTTTTTATTTTTTGCACTATAAACAAAAATAGAGCGACAATTTTGGAAAGATGCAATGGGCCAGATTCAGATACAATTAGATTATCGTAGCGCTTCCCAAATACACTACGCCGCCGTATTTTACCTGGCTCTACGTGGATTCCAGGTAGATTTTGTCCAGTAAACGACGGCGGCGTAGTGTATTTCTCCCGTCGCAATCCATCTACGCGAGTAGGGGGCGTGAATCATTTAAAATAGGCGCGTTCCCGCGGCGAACGAACTGCGCATGCTCCGTTCGCAAATTTCCCGCCGTGCATTGCGCGAAAACACGTCGTTACGTCATTCGTTGTTTGAGTAGCGTCGTTTACGCACGATCCTCGTCCCGAACGAGTTACGTAAAAAAAAAAAAAAAAAAATCGACGCGTGAACGACGGCCATACTTAACATGGGCTACGTACCGTTAGACCAGCAAAAAGCTGGTCTAACAGTACGTAAAAAAAAATAGACAAAAGCGATTGCGAAGACCACTCGTATCTTCGTGGATCGCCGTAAAAACACATTTGCATATCCCGACGCATGAAAACGACGCGAACTCCTCCCAGCGGCCGCAAATATATCGCAGCGTAGATCCGAAGGCTTACGAAGACGTAAGCCTCTCGGATCGAAGCCCGAAGCCGCCGTATCATGGTTTGAGGATTCAAACTAGTGATACGGCGCGCGAAATTTGAAATTACTCCTGTCTAACACCAGTTAGACAGGCGTAATTGCTTTCTGAATCTGGGCCAATGTTTTTTACTTTTTGCTATAATAAATATCCCCCAAAAATATATAGAAACTATTTTTTTTCCTCAGTTTAGGCCGATACGTATTCTTCTACCTATTTTTGGTAAAAAAAAACGCAATAAGCATTTATCGGTTGGTTTGCGCAAAATTTATAGCGTTTACAAAATAGGGGATAGTTTTATTGCATTTTTATTATTTTTATTTTTTTACTACTAATGGCAGCGATCAGCGACATTATGGCGGACACTTCGGACAATTTTGACACATTTTTGGGACAATTGTCATTTTCACAGAAAAAAATGCATTTAAATTGCATTGTTTATTGTGGAAATGACAGTTGCAGTTTGGGAGTTAACCACAGGGGGCGCTGAAGGGGTTATGTGTTCCCTAATGTGTGTTTACAACTGTAGGGGGGTGTGGCTGTAGGTGTGATGTCATCGATTGTGTCCCCCCTATAAAAGGGATGGCGCGATTGATGCAGCCGCCACAGTGAAGCACGGGGAAGCCGTGTTTACACACGGCTCTCCCCGTTCTTCAGCTCCGGGGACCGATCGCCGCACTCAAGCGGGGATCGGGTCCGCGAGTTCCGCGGTCCCGGTCCCGGAGCTTCGGACCGGGTCACGGGAGCGTGCCACAGGCGCGCGCCCGTGACCCACGGCTGGGTAGTAGTACAGGACGTACCTGTACGTGGATCTGCCCAGCCGTGCCATTCTGCCGACGTATATGTGCAGGAGGCGGTCCTTAAGTGGTTAAAGTGATTGTAAACTCTGTACAACCACTTTCACCTACATGTAAGCCTATATTAAGGCTTACCTGTAGGTGCTGGAATTATCTTCTAAACCTACACGTTTAGGAGATATTTACAATGTACCCATGTGCCAATGTCTTCGGCACATTCACATTTTAGAAAGGGCACGTGCCCTTTCTAAAGAGGTCATGCCATGACTAGCGGCTCCCGCCCGACTCCGGCCAGTCACAGAGCCAGAGTCCGTGGTCCCAGAAGGAAGAGGGGTGAAGATGGACGCTTCCAGCCAGTGGGGACATCGGTGACATCCCTGGCTTCGGTTTCAAGTAAGTCACACATAATGGGCTACTATGCAATGCATAGTAGCCCATTATGCTTTAACTTTGCAAGGTTTACTTCCTCTTTAAGGGGCAAATTTTCCGGTCCTGAAGTGGTTAAACTACTAGTATGATTTTGGCGTGTGGAAGGAAACCAGGGTACTCTAATGCCCTGTACACACGATCGGATATCTGATGGAATCTAATCTGATGGATTTTTTCGTCGGATATCCGATGAAGCTGACTTTCATCAGTCTTGCCTACACACCATTGGTTAAAAATCCGATCATGTCCAACGCGGTGACGGAAAACACTACAACCTGCTGAGAAAAATGAAGTTTAATGCTTCCGAGCATGCGTCGACTTGATTCTGAGCATGCATGGATTTTTGACCGATAGATTTCCCCACAGATGATCGTTTTTTCTATCGGTTTTTTAACCATATAAAAAATTCAAACAGGTTCTATTTTTTTTTCACCGATGGGAAAAAAAACAATGGGGCCCACACACGATCGGTTCGACCGATGAAAACAGTCCATCGGTCCATTTTCATCAGACGAACCGATCGTGTGTACAGGGCATAAGGAAACTCACGCAAGCACAAGTCTTCTCTGTGCTGACACTTTTATAGTGATGGGCTTGCTTATCCAAAAGCCCTTTATTGGGCCTTCTAAGCCCGCTGGCCATACCTCAAAGGCCATATATAACACTAAGGCCGCGTACACACGAGGGGATATGTCCGCTGAAAACGGTCCGATGGACCGTTTCAGCAGACATCTCCGCTCGTGTGTATGGGCTAGTGGACAGATTTGTCCACCCGACAGATTTCAAAGCAAGCTTTGAAATCTATCCGGTGGGGATCTGTCCGCCCGACATGTCTGCTGGTTAGTACACTTACCAGCAGACATGTTGTCCCCCACCGCCGCCGCGCCGCTGCCGAATGGATTCGGCGCATGCGCGGAAGTGTTTTACTTCCTGGTGCGGTGACGTGGCGGTGACGCGGCGGCGTCAACGTCACCGCCACGTCACCGCGCCGTCCGGCGGCGGGGAATTTGATCCGATGGTGTGTACACGCCATCGGATCAAACTCCCGATCGGACATATCCGATGGAAATGGTCCGCGGACCGTTTTCATCGGATATGTCCGATCGTGTGTATGGGGCCTAAGGTTTAAAAGAAAATCTCCTGGGCAAATGACATCATGTAAATTCGCTGGGACTGCAAATCTTTACCCTGCAGCATTCAAATCAAACCCAGTGAACCCAAACCTCATCCCTAAAAATGATGATGACACTTCGCGAAGGTGGCTCTCCCCAATGGGGACACAGATGATAATAAACATCTTACAGAGGTTTTATCTCTATCCATGGTCACCTCTACTCTAAGGTGCTTCATTTCTACCAAATCAGATGATGTCCGCTGCATGACAGAAAGGTGTTTTTTGAACACCACTATGCCATCATTCTGGATAGAAATGCTGGTTATAACTTTCAATACCTATTTTGTGGCATAATTCAACAACATTTACAATGCAAAAAAAAAAATCTGTGACCACAGATGTTCACAGCATGTGACAAGCAAAGTTCCTGAAAATGGTACTAATATGTCGAATCTGCAAGGCCTGGGACTTCCTCCCCGAAATGTTTCTGCAGGAAGCAGCAGAATAAAATAGGTAAAACAACTGCCATTTATACGTTTCTATACATGTCTCAATGTAGGGAAGTTTCTAGTCAAATTTTTTAGCAAGTTCAAAACCACATAGCAAGTGAATACAAAAATAATTTACGAAAAGGAAAACTGCAAGTAAGCATTTCAAATACTTGATTTTTCTGTGCTTTTAAAGCAGAGTTCCACCCAAAAATTTCCGCTTTTCAGATTCCTCTCCTCCTCCGATGTCAGATTTGGCACCTTTAAGGCCGCGTACACACGACCAAATAAATCCGATCAAATCCGTCTGACAGACTGTTTTGATTGGATTTGTCTTCTGGGGTATATTGGTTTGATCGTGTACACACGATCAAACCAAAATCCCCGCCGGCAGACATCGCGGTGACGTGGCGGTGACGTTGACGCCGCCACGTCACCGTCACCAGGAAGTAAAACACTTCCGCGCATGCGTCTGATCCATTTGACGCATGCGCGTGCAGATATGTCTGCTGGTTAGTGTACTAACCAGCAGACATGTCGGACGGACGGGTTCCCAGCAGACAGATTTTAAAGCATGCTTTAAAATCTGTCTGCTGGAAAAATCTGTCTGTCCGCCCGTACACACGATCAAATTTGTCTGCTGAAACGGTCCGTCGGACCGTTTTCAGCAGATAGATTAGATCGTGTGTACGCGGCCTAAGGGGGAGGGGGAAGCAGATACCTGTGTAATCCAGGTATTTGCTCCCACTTCCAGGCTTAGATCGCTGCAGTATCCGCGGCAATCTACGCAATATCCAGCCCCTCTTCCGTCCCCCCTGCTGTCTTCTGGGAGACACACAGGTCCCAGAAGACAACATGCGCAGTAGAGAACCAGGAAGTGAATCCACATGGCTTTACTTCCTGATTCCCTTACCGAAGATGGCGGAGCCTCCACCCAAGAGCCGAGGGACAGATTGGTTTTGGGCGCCAATATCGTGGGCGCCCTGGACAGGTAAATGTCCATATATTAAAAGTCAGGAGCTACAGTATTTGAAGCTGCTGACTCTTAATTAAAAAAAATTGGCGGAATGCAGCTTTAAGTTGCTTACTTTCCCTGCAATTTTCTAAAATGAAGGTGCAGCCGCAATTTTTTTTTTTAATTCAGCAGCTACAAACACTGTAGCTGCTGACTTTTAATAAGGACACTTACCTGTCCTAGGTCCCCGCGATGTCGCCCCCCCCCCCTCAGGCCGATCCCGTGATTGTGGCAAGTCCCGGCACCGCCATCCTCACTAAGGCTTCACTGCTCGCTTCTTACTGCGCATGCGCGATTCACGCGGCGCTTTATGAATGGGCGGCTGTTCTCTGGGATACACACAGTTCCCAGAAGACAGCGCGCCCCATTCCCCAGAAGACAACGTGAGGAGGACAACCAGCCGTGGACTAGGATGAGGCAGATTAGGAAGATCTGCCTAGCAACCACCATTTCTGGTAAGTAAAATTTTATTTGGGCGGCCTAATTCAAATTGGGCGGGTAGGGGGCGTATGCTATTTAAATTAGGCGCGTCCCCGCGCCAAACGTACTGCGCATGCGTCGACCGTTGAAAAATCCCAGTGCGCATGCTCCGAAATAATGACGGTGTTTTCAACGTGAACGTAATCAATGTAAATCCCCATTCACGGACGAGTAAGGCCGCGTACACACGATCAAATCTATCTGCTGGAAACGGTCGGCCCGACCGTCCCAGCAGACAGATTCGACCGCGTGTACGGGCGAGCCGACGGATTTGGCCACCCGACAGATTTCAAAGCATGCCCGCCCAACATGTCTGCTGGTTAGTACGCTAACCAGCAGACATGTCTTCTCGCACACGCGCCAAATGGTTTCGACGCATGCGCGGAAGTGTTTTACTTCCTGGTGCGGTGACGTGACGGCGTCAACGTCACCGCCACGTCACCACGCCGTCTGGTGGCGGGGATTTTGGTTTGATCGTGTGTACACGACCAAACCAATATGTCCCCAGCACACAGATTTGTTCAAATCGGTCGGCCCGACCGATTTGAACAAATCTGTCTGCTCGTGTGTACGCGGCCTTACGCAAACAACGTAAACATTTTCAAATTTCCCGGGGTCACGACGTCCATATTTAACATAGGATGCGCCATCTTTTTGGTGCTTTATCTTTACGCCGGGAAACCCCTTACGGAAACGGCGTAAAGTCACTGCGTCGGGCGGGTGTACGTTCGAGAATTGGCGTATCTCGCTGATTTAGATATTCTCGGCGTAAATCAGCGGAAACGCCCCTGGCAGCCATTTTAAAAATGCATTTAAGATCTGACGGCGTAATACAATTACGCCTGTCTGATCTTTCCTGCAACCGGCGTATCTTGTTTTCTGAATACAGAAAACAGATACGCCGGCGCAAAGTCAGAGTTATGGCGGCATAACTCTACCTGAATCTGGCCCATAATAGTTAACTGATTCCTTTAAAAATATTATTAAAAATAGATAAAAATCAATCAAATAATGTACCTGCAGTTTCAGTTTAGTTTTTGCATGCTTTTTCATGCTTCTGTGATGTACAGAGACACAGAGCCAATAGAGGGCAGTGTTGGTTTGTAAAACGAAAGTGATTGGTTCTGAGGGGTTTTAGACACACAGTAATCACACCTCCTTGATTAGTGACCACAGAGAGAAAGCTCCCATGACATTTTTCATCAGGAAACAGACAACCAGGAAGTGTCCAGAACAGAGAAGGATTACAGCAACATCATAGCAAAAACTAACAATGAGGACATGAAAACAGGACTGCAGTAAGGTAAAGGAAGCTATTTGGCTGAAAAAAAAAGACTTCAGTGACCCTTTAATGAATGAATGAATGAATGAAAACTTGTATAGCGCGGCACATGCGAACTGAATCGCCTCTGGGCGCTTGTTGTTCCTGTCTCCTTTGATATCAAAAGAGAAAAGTCTTGACCTTTTTCCTAAATGCTAGGTGGTTCTTTAAGGTAAAAAAGACTCCACTAACTGCCCCCCCCCCCCCCAACCCCAAACACCTACTGTACCTGAGTCCTCCAATGCTCTAACGTGTGGTCGGACAGGTTTGAAAAAGGTTAATTATGTTTTAAAATGTGTGATTTATTTAAAATTTTCAATACTTGATTCTTCTATTTGTCATTTCAGAACTAACCTAAGGTTGACCAAATGGGATTTTCAACACCATCAATTGATTTTCTCTTGACTTAGGATAAAAGATTTTGTTGAACTGAAGGAACACAAAAAAGACATGAGTAAAAAAAATGTCTTTGGATAAAAGATTTCATTGAATTGAAAGAACACAAAATAAGATGTGTAAAAAACTGACTTTAGTTAGATGTCATTGAATTGATAGAACACACAGTAAGACGTGTAAAGAAATGACTTTGGATAAAAGATTTCATTCAGTCGATAGAACACGAAATAAGACGCTTAAAATTGACTTTTGATAAAAGATTTAATTGAATTGAAAGAACACAAAAATGGTCATGAGTTCAAAAGAAAAAACACCAGATCTGAACAAAGTTGCTCCGGAGCTTAGTAAATGAGGTAAAGTTTCACTTTGCAAAGAAACACAATCACATGCCAGGAAAACTGAAAAAAAAAACAGCATTTTTGCTTGCACGTGATTGAATGATGGAAGTCTGCAGACATTTACTAAGCTCTGGAGCAGCTGCACTTGCAGAGTACACAGTATTTTTGTCTTCAGTACATCAAGCCCAGCGAATCTCCCACAGAAAAGTTACAGAAAGCAATAAAAAAAAACAAAAAAAAAACTAACAGGGGTTCTAATTCTTCCCTAGTCTGTCCTTTTTGATCTGAGAGTGTCACACCTATCAGCAGGACCTATGTTAGGAACAGAGCTTTTTTTCTCAGAAAATAGGTGCAGGAACTCAACCACGACCCCGTTCAGATTTCACAAACAGTAGAAGGTTCTTAAAGGGGCATTAACCACAGGCCGACCGCCCACCGCAGTTATACGGCAGGACGGTGGCACTGCTGGGCGAGAGCACGTAGCTCTACGTCCTACCTTTAGTGGCCGCTAATGTATGAACAGAAGATCAGTGATTTCCCCTAGTGAGTCACCCCCCCCCCCCATACAGTAAAAACACACCCAGGAACACACTTAACCCCTTCCCTGCCCCCTAGTGTTAACCCCTTCACTGCCAATGGCATTTTTATAGTAATCCAATGCATTTTTATAGCATTGATCGCTATAAAAATGACAATGGTCCCAAAAATGTGTCAAAAGTGTCCGATGTGTCCGCCATAATATCGCAGTACCGAAAAAAAAATGCTGATCGCCGCCATTACTAGTAAAAAAAAAAATATTAATAAAAATGCCATAAAACGACCCCCTTTTTTGTAAACGCTATAAATTTTGCGCAAACTAATCAATAAACGCTAACTGCGATTTTGTTTTACGAAAAATATGTAGAAGAATACGTATCGGCCTAAACTGAGGAAAAAAAATGTTGTTTTATATCTTTTTGGGGGATATTTATTATAGCAAAATGTAAAAAATATTGCATTTTTTTCAAAATAGTCGCTCTATTTTTGTTTATAGCGCAAAAAATAAAAACCGCAGAGATGATCAAATACCACCAAAAGAAAGCTCTATTTGTGGGAAAAAAAGGGACGCCAATTTTGTTTGGGAGCCACATCGTACGACCGCGCAATTGTCAGTTAAAGCGACTCAGTGCCGAATCACAAAAAGTGCTCTGGTCTTTGACCAGCAATATGGTCTGGGGGTTAAGTGGTTAAATACCAGAATTGCTTTACATACAGACTGCAGGGGGGTTACACACAGAGTGCAGAGCTGTCACTTGTAAACACAGAAACCAGACTTCTGTCTTTACAAGTGATTGTGGTGAGCAGGCACCAGAGGGTCTGAGCCAGAGGTGGTGGAACTGAGTTCCCCCAAGTTCCCCCTGAAAAAAAGCCCTGGTTAGGAATCATGGGGCCCATACAACCTGCCTGATGCCCCCCACACACACACACCTGATGGTATTTTTTTTCAATATTTTCACAAAAAAATACATGATAATCACACATAAAACTTTCTATCCTAGCACAAATCTTCTTCCGACAAATCCCCCCCCCCCCCAATCCCTCCTATTAGCCCCAAATTCCCCCATCATCTCCTGGTACACAATCACCCCATCTCCCCTCCCAGCACAAATCTTCTTTCGTCAATCCCTCCCCTAGGACATAGAGAAACCCGTAAAAGAAACATAGTTTTCCTCAACGAGGTTCTTGACAAGCTTTTTTTTGCGTACACACTGTCAAGACAAAATCTTGTTGTTCTCAACACATACAACGGCACTATAAAGGGGAAGTTCGATTCCACTGATGCCACCCTTGGGGCTCTCATGTTACCGCGTGTTAAGTAAAGGTTTGGTGAGAGTCGGTTCGCGCTTTTCAGTCTGTTACAGCGTGACGAATGTGCTATCTCCATTACGAAACGCTACTTTTACCGAAGGTGCGCTCCCGTCTCATACTTTATTCTGAGCATGCGCGGGTTTCTAAGCATACACACAAACGTGTTTCTCATCGTAAACCAGCCCGACGAGGAAATTGAGACTCCAGACAAGGAAAAAGAGAACTCTTTTTTGCTCGTCGAGATCCTCAACAGTTTTTTTCGACCAAAAAAATACACACGGCCACAAAAAAGCTCTGCCACCAAGTTTCTTTGTGGATTCTGTCGAAAAAAAACAGTCGTGTGTGCGAGGCCTTATTCTCACAAATCCCTCCTCCTAGCACAACCCCATCTAAGTTACTCTTCCCAGAACAAATTGTTCTGTAGTCACAATTCTGCAGAGAAACCAATCAGCTTACAGATTTTATTGCTAAAGCTTAAACAATCTGAGATAAGAAGCTGGTTGTTTTTTCTGCAGAATTGTGACTACTTTTGCCCTCTCTAGCTTGTAATAAACCCCACAGAGTTGAACCGTGCAGCAAATGATTTATATAGCATTTGGATACTTGCACGTACATTTTTTACTCTAGATTGTCATAGATACACGATATTATGAATGCTGTGACTTCAAGCATGGTTTAAAATAGGATTTCAGTAACATTTTTGCATAGTTCACTATAATTTTACATAAGAATAGCGCTTTCTTGCCTCGACCTCCTCAAGAACCTCAGCCCCTCTGACAAACCAGTTTGAGTGTGCAACATACAGTGCAATATCGCAGGAAATCACTGAAAGTAACTAGTAAGTAACTAGGCAAGTATACAATGTATTAATAATGGTAATAACACAATTTAGCATTACCAGTAGGGGCTAGGCATAAGATGACATTTGGCATCAGGTGAACAGTAGCAATGCTGTCTAAAGTGAAGCAGTGAGCAAGAGTAAAGTTTAATCTGCCAGAGAGCATTTATGGTGTTTTTGTACAACATTAGAACCCCCTCCCCCCAGCAGCAACAATGGTTCTCCCAGCAGCCAGCATGAATAGATCTCTCCCTCAACAGTAGATCCCTACCAGCAACATAAGATCCCCAGCAACAATAGACTCTCACACAAAATAGATCCCCACCAGTGACAACATGTTTGAGAAGAACAGGAAAGGTACCCCTTGGGGCTTTGAGTTGCAGAGACAAAAAATGAAGTAGTAATAAAAAGTAAAAATTTAATTAAATACAATTTATTAAGGAGGAATTAAGTTACAAGATAAAGGGTAAAAAAGATCCTCCCATGAGATCAAGACATAAACAGAGAAAACATTGATATATTGTCACGTATTATAAATAAAATTCATGAATGACTTTTGCGCAAAGACCCCGACGCGTTTCGACCCTTGAGTTAATGTTGGTCATCTTCAGGGGGAACTGAGTAAGCAGGCATAAGTTCTATAAAACAAATATAAAATAAATAAATATGTACAGTGATGAAGACTGTAACAGACTTCATCACTGTACATATTTAGCAAATCCTTCCACACTACATTACCAATAATTGCAGTGTGCAAAACTATAGAGAAGTGAAATCACATTCCACATAGCCAAATAGACCATGGCCCAGATTCACAGAGCGATTACGCCTGCGCAACTGGTGTTGCGTGTGCATAAGTCTAAATGTGCGCGTGCGTTTAGATGCGCGCGATTCAGAAAACGAATTACGCCAGAAATCTACTTTTTTTTGTCCGGCGTAATTTCGTTAGACAGACGCATCCGTCCGCGCAAAAATGCGCTAGACACACCATTGATTTGCTAGTCAAATATGCTAATGAGGGAGTTGCGGGGATCCACAAAAAAACGCAGTTGCTGCGCAGGCTACGCGATGTGCGCAACAGCAAAATGTCCTGTCTAAAGTTAGAGCACCTAAAAGCTGGTCTAAATTTTGAAAAAACGTCTACATCTCACATAAAGCAACACCGTTACTGAGGAGCAGACCACACACACGTGTTGCACTACAATTTGACTGCCAACATGCCAGGGGCATCGTCGCTCATAGCTGCACTAGTGAATTTAGATGACCAAAGAAGGAGGAGGGCACGGAGGATGGCACGGAGGATGGCACGGGAGAGGGTATACCGCACACACATAGACCTCTTTGGCATGAGTGATTCTGAGGTGTATCGCATCTTCAGATTCCCCCCTCATGCCATCCTGGAATTAACCACAACCCTGCAGGAGGACATCACCAGCCCAACACACCGCTCACATCCAGTGCAGCCACTGGTCAAGGTCCTGGCAACACTCCATGTCCTTGCCAGTGGCTCTTTTCAGCGTACAAGTGGAGTGGTGGCTGGGATGTCACAATCCTCCATGAGCAGATGTGTGCACCAGGTTGTCCCTGCAATCCTCAGACGCTTGGCCAACCTAATCATCAAACCCACCACTGAGGACCTGCGGCTGAAGGCAATGACAGATTTCTACAGAATTGCCAGATTCCCACGCACCATCGGGGCCATTGATTGCACACATGTGGCACTCCAGCCCCCCCATGAGACAGAGCACATGTACCGCAATCGGAAGAATTGGCACTCCATCAACGTACAGGTGATAGTTGATGCCCAAGGCCTCATATGGCACGTCCGTGCCAAACACCCCGGATCCACCCATGACAGCTACATCTACAATCAATGCCACATCCGAATGGAATTCGATCAGAACGTGTATGGGAACACCTGGCTGGTTGGTGAGTGACATGGGAGTCAGGCATGACTATCCCCTCCCGTGATGCACACCTCACAAGTGGCACATGCATGACTAACATTCTCCTGTCTTTTCCCTTCCAGGTGACTCTGCATATGCACTGGGACCCCATCTCATGACTCCTATCCGGAACCCCCAAACCCCAGGGGAGGAAAGATACAATCAAGCACACATCAAAACCCGAGCAGTGGTGGAGCGCACCTTTGGCCTCCTGAAGTCACGTTTCCGATGCCTGGATAAGTCTGGGGGTACACTGTTGTATTCCCCAAACTTCGTGTGCCATATCATCGTTGCATGTTGCATGCTGCACAATCTCGCAGTGAGGAAGGGCCTGCAGGTTGAGCTACGTGATGACCTGACCCCCCAACCAGACAATCAACCCCTAACCGAGGATACCCCGTCTTCTGAGGGAAGAGCAGTCAGGAGGCAGCTCATATTGGGCATCTTTGCACGTTAAACACACACATTAATCATGGCACAATGAGAATGCATGCATGCACACCACTGTGGTCCCTAGCACACACACCCCACGTCCTCATCAAATTGGATTGGCACCAGTCCACCATGCAGGACTGGTGAGCAGTAACGCCACGTCAAGGCTCCAATTATGTCACTGAACATTCATACACCAATCACACGGACCTGAGGATCACTTCTCCCTGGTCCTGGGGAACCCTTCTCCACCAAAATTGAGGATGACACCCCTTTTCCAGCAGGAATGTCACCCCCACATTCAAACAGCATGCACAACCCAAAATTTTAAAAAAATGTCAGCAAAAAAAAAAAAATGCAAAAAATGTCAGCAAAAAAAAAGGGGGAAAAAAAATTATTGCCCTCTGCGTGAGCCACGCCTGGGGCGCCCCCGGCCACGGCCCCGGCCCCTCAGGGGAGACTCATGGGGGAGGGGCAAAGCCGGGGAAGGAGGAGCAGCCCCTGATATCTGCCCATCTGGCGGCCTGCCCTCCAAGGCCACGGCAATTCTGTCCAGGGAAGCACCAAGTGTTGCCGTGTTGGCCTGGATAGCCTGGGTAAGGGCCCTCACATCCTGCCCAACGCCTGCTGCTGTAGTCTGCAGTTCATTTAGGCAGGTTGTGAAAGCCCGGGAGTGGGAGTCCAGGTTACCCAGCGTATCCTTCATGGAGGACAGGCTCTCCTCCACCCGCCCAAAAGTCTGGCAGAGCTGTCCCAGATGGCGGGTCTGGAGGGCCTGGTCCCTTCGCAGACTGGCGGGCAGGAGATTGGGCGCCCCCCTGGTGCTCTGGGATGACATCCTGCCTCCAGCTGATGGTTGTGGGCGGGGAGAAGGGGAGGCCCTTGTGAGGGGAGCCATGTTGGGGGAGGAGGGGGGGGCTCCCCCTTAGGGAGGGCAGGCTTCTGCCAGCCAGAGGGGAAGAGTCCGCACAAACCACTCGTCCAGTGCCTGACTCCTCCTCCTCATGATCGTCCTCCTCCTCATGATCGTCCTCCTCCTCTCGAACCTCCTCCGCAGACTGTGGCCTTGTTGGGGGGCCTCATTAGGCTGCTGTCCTGGTGTTGGAGCGGTCAGGCCAGATGGCCCTGCACCCTCCTGCACATCTGTGGATGACACAAACCATTCACAGGTTGGAGGATCCACACACTTGGCACATATTCCCTTTCACCCCCTCCCCCACACATGCTACACACCTGATAGAACAAAAAACCTTACCTGGCACCGCGGGGACCGGACTTGTGTCAAAGCCTGGCAGGCCCTCCACTTCATGCCGGTGAAAGGTCAGGGCCACCACATGCTCCGTCGCTGTAAGCCTAATACGGCATGGTGGGCCCCCTCCTGTGCCCCTGGCATGGGCATGCATTGCGGCCAGTTTTTTTTTCACCAGACGCCGGAGATCATTTATTTTTTTTTTCGATCCCAGACCGGGTCCGTGTCTCCCCCTCCCCCGATGAATTCACCTGCTCCGTGATCCTATCCAATATCTCCCTCCTCCTGGCCGGGGTGGTGGTGGCACTCTGCGGGCCGTGGAGAAAACGCCCATACTCGCTAATGGCCCGGGCAAGAATTCTTTTTTCCCCCACAGTAAAATTAAGCTTTCTTTTTCTCTCAGTCATACTTCCAAACAAACTCACTACCAGTCTCCAAAAATCAGTCACAAATACAAGCACAACCAATCAGGCAAGAACACACACAAAGAGAAAACGAACACCCAAAAATCACACTAGCACTCAGCAAGAAACAGTCACCAAAAAAAATAAAATAAAAAATAAAGCAAGAAAACAAACGAACAAAAATATATCAATCAAACAAACAGTCTCTCAAATGCCGCGTACACACGATCATTTTTTGTGATGAAAAAAAACGACGTTTTCTGTGAAGTAAAAAACGACGTTTTTGAAACGTCACTTTTCAAAGACGATTTTGCATACACACCATCGTTTTTTCACAAAAAGCGAGGTTACGTTCACCACTCTTTTCCATTGAAGCTCGCTTCATAACTAGCTTCTGGGCATGCGCGGGTTGAAAAACGTTGTTTTAAAAGACGTTTTTGCTACACACGGTGACTTTTTGTGAAACAAAAAACGACGTTTTGAAAAACGACACAAAAAATTCAAGCATGTTGGAATTTTTTTTTGGTCGTTTTTTTTAAGACAAAAAACGACGTTTTGCCCACACACGATCAATTTAAATGACGTTTTAAAAAACGACGTTTTTTTTCATTGCAAAAAACGACCGTGTGTACGCGGCAAAACACTTATCAAAAACACTTTCACAAATATACCAACAAGCACTTGATCACACAGAACACTAATCTGACAACTACAAGACACACTGCAACGAACAACAGGAACAAAAGCACTTGGTTCAATGGGAAGGGACACAAAGGGATGTACTTTTGCAATGCAAGTGCGTTTGTGTGTGTCTATTTATGCTGTCTGCGTAGTTCACAACGTTGCCCTAGTCCATTTCCAATTTCACTGATTGCGCCGCTCCCGAGTTGTGAGCATGCGCACAGCGGAGCTGACATGGTCTCCTTCACGCGCGCATGCGCGAGCCAGCCGGCCCTTCATTTGCATGGGGTCACGGCTCATTTCAATGTAACACGCCCACGTCCCTCCCAATTTGTATTACTCCTCCTTACGCCTCTGGAAAAAACCTTACGCTTGCGCAATTTCCTGCGCAAAAGCTACGTGAATCGGGGGATTACGCGGCTAGATGGCGCAAGTCTAACGTAAAGGCGGTGCGCTACGCCGGTCCAATAATGCGCCGATGTACGTGAATCTGGGCCCATGTTTTCTAGTACCCTGGTGGTCAAAATTGTCAATATCAGAAATATTCAGGAATTCTCATGTGTAATCCTAGGATGATGTAATTTCTTAAGAATGCTAAAAATAGATGTAATAAAATATCATATTTTTCAAAGAATCGTACAAGCTGTTTTACTGTTAAATCTCAAAAAAAACAATCAAAGTCTTACCAACAGGTTTAGAGTCATGGGAAATGTTATAATACTACCTTTTATTAATTAATGCTGGGCATTCATTCTGTAATGCATTCCCATAGGACAGTGATGGTGAACCTTGGCACCCCAGATGTTTTAGAACTACATTTCCCATTAGGGTTGTCCCGATACCGATACCAGTATCAGTATCGGGACCAATACAGAGTATTTGCGGGAGTACTTGTACTCCCGCAAATACCCCCGATACCCAAATAGAATACTTTACCCCCCCCCGCCGTCGCACCCGCAGCCACCACAACGAAAGCCGTCTCCGCATGTTTAAAGCGTGCGGGAACATCACAGCTTTCATTTGAATAGCTGTAGTTTTCCCGCCGCGTATAGACAGACACTCCCCCTTGCTCGGGATTGGATGGGTGATCGGGATCTGTCCAATCCCGAGCAAGGGGGAGTGTCTATATGCGGCCGGGAAAACAGATATTCAAATGAAAGCTGTGATGTTCCCCGGGCGGCTGCGACGGCGGCTGCTGCCAGGTATGGGGGAAATGGCTGCGGGGACATGGATGGAGGGACATGGATTGATGGACATGGATTGATGGACATGTATTCATGGACATGGTTGTGGGGACATGGATGGAGGGACATGGCTGGAGGGACATGGCTGCATCATATGTGGGGGACATGGCTGGGGGGACATGGCTACATATGTGGGGGACATGGCTGGGGGGACATGGCTGCATATGTGAGGGACATGGCTAGAGGGACATGGCTGCATATGTGAGGGACATGGCCAGAGGGACATGGCTGCATATGTGAGGGACATAGCTAGAGGGACATGGCTGCATATGTGAGGGACATGGCTAGAGGGACATGGCTAGAGGGATATGGCTGCATATGTGGGGGACGTGGCTAGAGGGACATGGCTGCATATGTGAGGGACATGGCTAGAGGGACATGGCTGCATATGTGAGGGACATGGCTAGAGGGACATGGCTGCATATGTGAGGGAAATGGCTAGAGGAACATGGCTGCATATGTGAGGGACATGGCTAGAGGGACATGGCTGCATATGTGAGGGACATGGCTGCATATGTGAGGGACATGGCTGGAGGGACATGGCTGCATATGTGAGGGACATGGCTGGAGGGACATGGCTGCATATGTGAGGGACATGGCTGGAGGGACATGGCTGGAGGGACATGGCTGGAGGGACATGGCTGGAGGGACATGGCTGCATATGTGGGGGGCATGGCTGGAGGGACATGGCTGCATATGTGGGGGACATGGCTGCAATATGTGGGGGACATGGCTGCAATATGTGGGGGACATGGCTGCATATGTGGGGGACATGGCTGCAATATGTGGGGGACATAGCTGCAATATGTGGGGGACATGGCTGCATATGTGGGGGACATGGCTTCATTGTGGGACACATTTAAAAAAAGTATCGGTATTCGGTATCGGCGATTACATGAAAAAAAGTATCGGTACTTGTACTCGGTCCTAAAAAAGTGGTATCGGGACAACCCTATTTCCCATGATGCTCAATTACACTCCAGAGTGCATGAGCATCACGGGAAATGTATAGGTCCATAACATCTGGGGTGCCAAAGTTCGCCATCACTGCCATAGGACATCTGGCCTGCTTTACTTTTCTAGTTATCCAAGCCATATTTCCAGAATGTGATGGAAGTATATTATCCCAGCTACCAAGGAAAACTTGCAACACATTTGTGGCAGTATTGCATTTTTAAGTCTGTTAACTTGCAAATTTTCACTGGCAAGTTCTAGGTGACACTTCAAAATTTGCATGGCAAGTCTCCAGCAAAAGCAAAGTTGCAGTGGCGAGTCTACAGCAAGAGCTCTACAAGTCTACAGTATGAAAATTCAGCCACAGTGACCCCTGTGGTGGGATGATTATTGCACAACATAACTGAACCAGAACTTGCAGAATGTTTGCAAAGAAAGTTAAACTGGAGTCATGCAATGTTGACTTGCTGCAAACTTGTGAAGCCTGGCAAGTCTAGGAATAGCTTAGCAAGTCATTTTTTAAATTTTTAATTGTGCAGCACAATTTTTTGCTATCTGGGATGATATTACAGTTGGTTTTGCCAAAGTCCAATTCACAAAACTTTTTTTATTTGTGAATTTATTATATCAAACTCCTGGCAACTCAGTACTATTTTTTTGTTCCCAGTCTTACTTCATATTTACAAACACCACCAAAGGGAAGTTATGTGTATATTTTGGTCATCATGCTGTTACACGCCGTAGAACAGCATTTCTCAACCTTTTTAACACAGAGGAACTCTTCAATTAACTTTTCCGGGTTCTTCATGCCCAGGACACTGTTCACATACTCCTGTGCTATAGACCAGGGGTCTCCAAACTGAGGCCCGAGGGCCAGATGCGGCTCTTTGCTAGCCTTCATCCGGCCCTCAGGGCTTTATTCCTCCCATTGATATGAGGCACTATTCTTCCCACTGACTCCAACAAGGGGGCACCTTTTCTTCCACCGATACCAATGATGAGATACAATTACTCCTACTAATAGGGGCACTACTCCTTATCCTACTGATCGCAAACTATGAGGCCATATTTATTCTCACAAATGTTGGGCCCCGGGCTTTTTATGCCCCCGCTGGCCACAATCCGGCCCTCCTAAAGGCTGAAGAACAATAAACTGGCCCTTTGATTGAAAAGTTTGGAGACCCCTGCTATAGACCATCGGGTTCAAAAATGCACCTGCTCATGTCATTGACAGAGTTCATCTCCACCTATACCCGAAACACCAAACACCTCCTGCTGCTCAGGGATTTTAACCTCTGGGCCAACTCCTCACAGGACCCCGTCGCCGACGCCTGCATTGACCATTTGGAAGGATTAGGTCTGCAGCAACTAGTATGTGGGCCCAAACATGCTTCAGGTCACACACTCGATCTCATTTTCAGACAAGATCTGGAAATCAATATTCTGGAAAATGAGCCGCAACCATGGACAGATCACCATTCCAATAAATTCACAATCAACATTAATGCCCCCTCAAAAAAAACGGTAAAACCGGTGACAACACACTGGACTAGATCTCAGAAGAAGCTCCATTCAGAACTCTTCAAAACTGCATTAGGGAACAAGATAAAAACAATCCAACTACATCAAACAGCCACAGAAACTCTTGATGCCATAAACACGGCTCTGCTACAGTCAGCCGACTTAGTAGTGCCAAAACGCACAAAATACCATAAAGAAATATTTATGCCAAAAAAATAAATAATTTTTCCAATATTATCACCAATGCCCTAAACCGCCCCCGTGAACTCTTCAATCTAGTCACCAAGACCATGAACCCAGTCTGTCTAGAAGCCCCTAATTCTGATTCACAAGAATTTTGCAACAATTATCGGATTATTTCATTAACAAAATTGAAAGAATCCGTGAAAGTATTCATCAAAATACAACCTCCATCTACCCCCTCATAAATCACAAACCTAATACCCACATAATTCCGCCGCAATCACCTAACTTCACTTTTAAAACCCATTTCCATCGATGCCATTAAAAATAATCATCGGGACTCTGTGAAATAGCACAGAGCCCAATGATATCATTCCCACAAAACTGCTGAAAGAATGTGCCGATATTTTGGCACCAGCTATCATGCAGCTCATAAACCAGTCATTCAAGGAGGGCTTGGTGCCACCCTTGCTGAAACAAGGTATAATCAAACCAATTCTAAAAAAAAACACCCTCGACCCCCAAAGATCCTAACCACCATCGTCCCATAACTGCCCTTAATGTCTTCTTCAAGGTAATGGAGAAAGAAGTTGTACATCAGCTACACCATCACTTAGACACCCATAAATTACTTGACCCATTCCAATCCGGTTTCCGTCCTGGTCACGGGACAGAAACAGCACTGCTCATGAAATGTGTAATGACGCTCTAGAGACCGCAGACAAAGGAGAATCTTGTCTTCTAGTACTGCTGGACCTAAGCGCAGCGTTTGATACGGTAGACCACAAATTATTGCTGACACGGCTAGTTGAAGTAGCCGGAGTTGTGGAATGTGATTTATCGTGGTTCTCCTCCTTCTTGGAAAACCGATCACAAATAGTGAAATTGGGCCCTTTCACTTCTGAAAAACGCACGGTGGCATGCAGAGTCCCCCAGGGATCCCCTCTGTCGCCTGTTCTGTTCAATATCCATCTCCGCCCTCTTTTTGAAATCATCAGCAACCAGAAGTTACTTTCCCACTGTTATGCAGACGACACACAACTATGTTTTCGCATCTGCAACAAAAAGGACCATTATCTCAGACTAGAGAAATGCTTTTCTTTGATAGAAAATTGGATGACTGAGGCCGCGTACACACGACCAAATCTGTCTGCTGGAAACGGTCTTCCAGACCGTCCCAGCAGACAGATTCGATCGTGTGTACGGGCGAGCAGACGGATTTGGCCAGCTGACAGATTTGAAAGCATGCTTTCAAATCTGTCGGCTGGGAACCTGTCCGCCCGACATATCTGCTGGTTAGTACGCTAACCAGCAGACATGTCTTCTCACACACGCGTCGAATGGATTCGACGCATGCGCAGAAGTGAATTACTTCCTGGTGCAGTGACGTGGCGGCATCAACGTCACCGCCACGTCACCGCACCGTCTGCCGGCGGGGATTTTGGTTTGATCGTGTGTACACGATCAAACCAATACGTCCCCAGCAGACAGATTTGTTCAAATCCGTCTGCCTGACCAATTTGAACAAAATTGTCTGCTCGTGTGTATGGGGCCTAAGAGTTATCTTAAACTCAATGGCTCAAAAACAGAACTTCTACTGTTTCAGGCCAATCAGAAGATTCATCCCGCAACAACATGGATGCCCCCTGCCCATTCTGGGCAAAATCATCACCCCTAGCACCAAAGTCAAATGTCTCTGAGTCATCTTTGACACCTACATGACAATGGATGCACAAATAAGGTCAGTAGTCAGCAGATCTCACCATCTGCTGCTCCTAATACGCAGACTCACTCCCTTTATACCAAAAAAAGACATAGCAGTTGTGGTGGGAACAATTATCAACTCCAGACTTGACTATGCAAATGCCCCCTACCTCGGACTCCCAAAGTACCAAATCACTCGTCTAAAAGTCGTTCAAAATACGGCCACTCGACTTGTGACTGGGAAAAAAACATGGGAATCGATCTCACCTTCACTGAGATCCCTTCATTGGTTGCCTGTAAAAGACAGAATCACTTTCAAGGCACTCTGTCTAACGCATAAGTGCATTCTGGGAAATTCCCCCCAATATCTATGTGAAAAACTAAAACCTTACTACACCAATCGCATTCTGCGATCCACCAATCAAAATCTACTCCAGATACCCAAAACCAGATACAAGTCCAAAGGAGAACGAAGATTTGCGGTCCAACGACCCAGACTTTGGAACACTCTACCAACCAGCTGGAGGTAAACCACCTGGCCTTCAGGAGAAAGATTAAGACCCATCTCTTCTGAGGGCCCAGGGAATGGATACCAAGCGCCCAGAGGCGATTCAGTTTGCATGTGTTGCGCTATTTAAGTTTCTCACTCATGCACCACAAAACTCATAAAAATCTTCTTCTAAAAATAAAATCTTTCTGGGCTCAAGGAACCGCTGCTAATAATTACTATGTCTACAGTGCATAGTACATTAGTGTGATGGTTGATAGAAAGAATGCTCCTTACATTTGTGGTCATTGGGTAGAATCCCCCCTTACAGATAGCTAAAAAGATGGATGGTGTCAGTGGTTACTCATCAGAGAGGCAGAAGTTGCTCAAGGAACCTCTAGCAACCTCTGGAGGAACACTAGTTGAGAAAGGCTGCTTTATAGTCTTTACTCTGCTTTAAGTCGGACATAGATGGAGTGATTTTCTTTCTTTCTCGCAAAGTTATTGTGTTCTACCGGCGGTGGAAGCTGTCCCGACAGGAGAACACAGTGATAATTGCTAGCAAGGTCCCAGCCCAGGCTCCCTTCTGTTCAATAAGAACCTCCAGGGCCAGAAATAGCTGGCATCTTTCTGTGAATGGTGGATTGTGAGGCGTAGTGGGTGCAAGGTGGATAGAGTTATTGGGCGCCAGAGACTTCTTGACTGCAAAAGAGATTTTTATTTCTCTTAACAAACTTTTTTGGGGGAGAGATGATTAGTGCCAAGACACCCTTGAGTAGTCGCAAGTTCAATTGGTAGACTCTTAGGCCGCGTACACACGATCAAATTTATCTGCTGAAACTGGTCCGACGGACCGTTTCAGCAGACATCTCCGATCGTGTATACGGGCTAGGGGACATGTTTTCCCAGCGGACAAATTTCAACGCATGCTTTGAAATTTGTCCGCCGGAGACATGTCCGTCGGATATGTCCGCTGGTTAGTACACTAACCAGCGGACAGAAATCTCCGCGCATGCGTCAAATGGATTCAACGCATGCGTGGAAGTATTTTGCTTCCTGGAGTGGTGACGTGGCGGCGTCAACGTCACCACCACGTCACCGCGTCCTCAGCCTGAGGGGATTTTCGTCCGATGGTGTGTACACGCCATCGGACCAAAATCTGATGAGACATGTCCGCTGGAAACGGTTCGTCGGACATGGTTAAGCGGACATGTCTCATCGTGTGTACGCGGCCTTAGACTTCAATAAGAGGTTAGCCATGTAGGTAAAGGTATCCAGCAAGCCCCATCTGCAGGTCCAGAAATGCTGTCTTCTATGGCAATAGTCTTTAAACAGTTCTTAAATAAAGCGTAACAGTTCTCTCACTTCTACTACAATCACTCCTTGACGCACCTATTTTCTGTGAAAAAAATCCCTGACTATAGCACAACATAACTGAACCAGACTTGCAGAATATTTGCAAAGAAAGTTGATCTGGAGTCATGCAATGTGGACTTGCTGCAATTGTGCAACAAACTTGTGAAGCCTGGCAAGTCTAGCAATAGCTTAGCAAGTCAGTTTTAAACTCGCAGCTCAATTGTTTTCTATCCGGGATGATATTACAGTTGGTTTTGTATCTTGTATCTTTTTATGATATTTTGTTAAAAAAAAAATTATAAATGTAAGGGCCCTTTCACACTAGCGGACAAACGGTCCGCTCATTACAAGTCCGTTTACGGACTTGTAATGCTTCCCTATGGGAGCGGATCCGCTAACGTCCGCTAGATCCGCATCCGTTTTTGCGGACGGAAGAATGTCCTATTTTTCTTCTGTCCGGCCAAACGGATCGGATGCAAACGGACAGACGGTCCATTTCCATCCGACTCCCCATAGGGGAGAGCGGAGGAGAGACGGGGCGGTCCCTGCACAGTGTGCGGGGACCGCCCCGTCCGCTGACAGCTGAGCGGAGACCCCCCCGCTGAGCTGACGGGCACACGGAGCGGACCGAAAAACGGTCCGCTCCGTGTGAAAGGACCCTAATTGAAACAGAAAAAGTTGCCAAAGTCCAGTTCACAAAACTTTGTTTATTTGTGAATTTATTACATCAAACTCCTGGCAACTCAGTACTATTTTTTTGTTCCTAGTCTCACTTCACATCTACAAACACCACCAAAGGGAAGTTATGTGTATATTTTGGTCATCATGCTGTCACATGCTGTAGAACAGCATTTCTCAACCTTTTAAACACAGAGGAACTCTTGAATTAACTTCCCGTGTTCTTCGTGCACCACAAAACTCATAAAAATCTTCTTCTAAAAATAAAATCTTTCTGGGCTCAAGGAACCCCTGCTAATAATTACTATGTCTACATTGCATAGTACATTAGTGTGATGGTTGATAGGAAGAATGCTCCTTACATTTGTGGTCATTAGGTAGAATACACCCTAATGCCTCATACACACGATCACTTTTTGTGATGAAAAAAAAAAGGGATTTTTAAATACAGCTTACCTGTAAAATCCTTTTCTTGGAGTACATCACGGGACACAGAGCGGCATATTCATTACTATATGGGTTATATGGAGTACCTTCAGGTGTGGACACTGGCAATCTCAAACAGGAAGTCCCCTCCCTATATAACCCCCTCCCCTAGAGGGAGTCCCTCAGTTTTGTAGCAAGCAGTATGCCTCCCAAAATGTTCACCCAAAAGAGGGGTGGGAGCTCTGTGTCCCGTGATGTACTCCAAGAAAAGGATTTTACAGGTAAGCTGTATTTAAAAATCCCTTTTTCTTTCTCGTACATCACGGGACACAGAGCGGCATATTCATTACTATATGGGATGTCCGAAAGCAATGCTTTAATGAGGGGAGGGAGACATCTTCCAAAGAAGGATTCAATTTAGAGGTATACTCAAATAATAATAATAATTCCAACTTAGTCAAGAAAAAACTTTTTTTTTTTTTTTTTTTTTTTTTACAACCAAGGGTGCCCCTGATCCCGAGGATCTTAAACTGCAGCCTGTAGTACTGCCTGTCCAAAGGCAGAATCCGCATTCCTTCTCACGTCTAGTTGATAAAACTTTGTAAACGTGTGGACTGATGACCACGTCGCCGCCTTGCATATCTGAGCCATAGAGATCTGATGGTGTGCTGCCCAGGAGGCGCCCATGGCCCTGGTAGAATGGGCCTTTACCGACAAAGGAGGAGGCAACCTCTTCAAACCGTAGGCTTGAATGATTAATTGTCTAATCCATCTCGAGATGGTGGATTTTGCAGCTGCCTGCCCCTTCTTGGGGCCATCTGGTAGAACGAACAACACATCTGTTTTCCGGATCTTTTCTGTAGCTTTAAGATAGGCCTTCATGGCCCGGACAATATCCAAGGTATGCAGCAACCCCTCCTTTCTAGATGTGGGTTTCGGAAAGAAGGATGGAAGTACCAAATCCTGGTTCAAGTGAAAATTGGATATAACCTTTGGTAGAAAGGAAGGATGGGGCCGGAGAACTGCCCTGTCCTTATGTAGAACGAGATATGGTTCCTTACACGATAAGGCTGCTAATTCTGACACTCTCCTGGCCGAAACAATAGCGACCAAGAAAACCAACTTTCTTGTCAGTAAAACTAAAGGAATCTCAGCCAACGGCTCAAAGGGTTGTTTCTGTAGAGTGGACAGGACAAGATTTAAGTCCCATGGACAAATTGGTGACTTGACCGGAGGATTAATACGCAAGACCCCCTGTATGAAGGTCTTTACCAGCGAGTGGGTGGCCAGCGGCCTCTGAAACCACACTGACAGAGCTGAAATCTGTCCCTTGATTGTGCTTAATGCCAGGCCTTTATCCACTCCTAGCTGGAGAAAACTTAACACCCTATCAATGGTATATTTGCGGGAATTCCATCTTTTGGATTCATACCAGCCTACGTAGTTCCTCCACACCCTGTAATAAATCACTCTGGAGGCCGGCTTTCTAGCCCTAATCAGGGTAGGAATTACCTGCCTAGACAGACCTCTACCCCTGAGAATCAGGGATTCAGCCTCCAGGCCGTCAAATTTAGACGTTGTAATGTAGGGTGGAGGATCGGGCCTTGTGAGAGTAGGTCTGGTCGTAGAGGAAGAGTCCAAGGGTCTCCCACTGCCATCTTCAGGACTAGTGAGTACCATGTCCTCCGGGGCCAAGCTGGAGCTACTAGAATGACCGGCTTGTGCTCCACTCTGATCCTGCGCAACAGGCGAGGAAGTAACTGTAGTGGAGGGAATGCATATAGAAGTTTGAATTGATGCCAAGTGCAAACCAACGCATCGGTTCCGCAGGCCATAGGGTCCCTCGCTCGAGACACGAACCTGTCTAGTTTCTTGTTGAACCTGGATGCCATTATATCTACGTCTGGCATTCCCCACCTCTGGCAGATTGTCTGAAAGACCTGGGGATGCAGAGACCACTCCCCTGGCGACAGAATCTGGCGACTTAAGAAGTCTGCCTGCAGGTTGTCCACTCCGGGAATGAATATCGCCGAAATGCAGGGTACATGAACCTCTGCCCACTGAAAAATCAAGCTCACCTCCCTCTGAGCGGCCTGACTCCTGGTTCCCCCTTGGTGGTTTATTTATGCCACCGCTGTGGCATTGTCTGACTGGATTCTCACCGGGAACCCCTGTAATCTGGAGGTCCATGCCAGAAGGGCTAGGCGAGCAGCTCTGATCTCCAAGATATTGATGGGGAGCTGCCTCTCTGTTTTCACCCAAGTTCCCTGGCGAGAGAACCCCTCGAAGACCGCCCCCCAGCCTGCCAGGCTGGCGTCTGTGGTAACTACCTTCCAGACAACAGGGCTGAAGGATCTTCCCTTTAGAAGATTCTGAGGGTTCAACCACCAGGCCAGGCTTTGTCGGACCCTTGATGATAGCGTCAAAGGGGACTCTAAGGCATGTGCTCTCTTGCCCCAGGCTGCTAGAATGGCTGCCTGTAGGACGCGAGTGTGGATCTGAGCGTATGGTACTGCCTCGAACGTGGCCACTAGCTTGCCTAGTAATCGCATACACAGGCGAATAGTTGGTTTTTTCTTGCTTAGAACCAACTGAACCAACCCCTTGATAGCCTCGATCTTTACAAGGGGCAGGAACACCCTTTGCTATTCTGTGTCTAACCTCATGCCGAGGTATTCCAACTGCTTTGTAGGCTGGAAAGCTGACTTTTCCCGGTTTAGGACCCAGCCGAATCCTTCGAGGTACTGAACCGTGAGGTTTACTGCCTGTTGCAGACACGGCCGTGAGTGATCTATGATTAAAAGGTCGTCCAAGTATGCTAGGACTGTGACCCCTTGGATCCTTAAATTGGCCAGAACTGGGGCTAGGATCTTCGTGAATACCCGGGGGGCCGTGGCCAGCCCGAAGGGGAGCGCCCTGAATTGGAAGTGTCGCTGCCCCACCGCGAAGCGTAAAAATCTTTGATGCGACTGAAAGATTGGTACATGAAGGTAAGCATCCTTTATGTCTATGGAAGCCAGAAAATCGTCCCTCTGAAGCGCGGCGGCTGCTGACCGGATGGATTCCATCCGGAAGGAACGAACCCTTAGGTAACCGTTTAACCTCTTTAGGTCCAAGATTGGCCTGACATCGCCGTTGGGCTTTGGTATGACAAAGAGATTGGAATAGAAACCTAGCCCTTGCTCTTGGGCTGGCACCTCTATTATTACGTCCTGGCAAAGCAGGTGATCCAAAGCTGCCAGCATTGAGGCCTTCCTTGCTGGATCCTTTGGTAGCCTTGACTCTTGAAAATGAGGCGGAGGAAAGTTTAGAAACTCCAGTCTGTAGCCTGCGGTTACAGACGCCCGGACCCATTTGTCGGGGATCTTGGCTTCCCAAACTTCTGAGAAGAAACAAAGCCTTCCCCCCACCCGCGAGAGTGGGGGCGCCCCTTCATAAGGCAGACTTAGGGGCTGTCTTTGTCGGCTTGCGATACCATGGCCTCTTACCCCCAGGGGCCTGTCCCTGCGATCTACTGTTAACGTTGGATCGTGCAGGCGGCCGTCGATACTGCCTGGAATTTGAGGGCCCTGAGACAGGAAAGAGCTGCCTTTTAAATGTAGGACCCCGGAATGTCTTTTTGACCGGTAAAAGGGTACTTTTGCCACTTGAAATAGTCTGAATGTATTTATCCAGATCCTCCCCGAAGAGTCGTCCTCCATGGAAGGGAAACCCTGCCAGAAGCTTTTTGCATGGGGGCTCCGCCGCCCAGTTCTTCAACCATAAGAGCCTTCTCATGTGTACCAAAAATAGTGATAAACGAGAGGCCTGCTGGATGGAATCCTTTATAGCATCTACAGCAAAACACAGAGCTCTGGGAATGTCAGAAAACTCTTCTGCTTGTTGGGTAGGCATGTCCTTTAACATTTCTTTTGTCTGGTCCTTTAACGCCTGACAAACTCCAATTGCAGCCACAGCTGGCTGTACCACTGCTCCTGCCGTAGCAAAGGATGCTTTTAAAAGTGTCTCTAACCGTTTATCAACCGGATCTTTAAACATATGTATGTTTTCCACCGGGCAAGTTAGTGATTTATTCACACATGAGATGGCTGCATCCACCACTGGGAGCCTCCACCTCTTGGAGAATTTTTCCTCCATGGGGTAAATGACCGCAAATCTCTTCGGTGGCAGAAAAATCCTGTCCGGCCGTACCCAATCCCGAAAGATCAATTCCTCCAAGAGAGGATGGACCGGAAAAACTGCGTTGCTTAACGGAGCTTTCAAAGAGCCCAGAGAGGATACCGGAGGAACCTGAGGCTCTGGCAATGGTAAACTAAATGCCGAGCGGACCATGTCCGTCAAAGACTGCACCCACAGTCTCTCTGTCTGGGAGTCTGAAAATGGTTCCTCAGAGGTAGATCCCTCAATCCCTGAACCCTCTTGGTTCAGGTCTAGTTGATCCTCCTGCGATTCCAATTCCTCCGGAGAGAGAATCTCAGCATCTGAGGATACACCTCTTGGTGATGGGGATCTAACCCGTTTCTTGCCAGGAATAGCTCTAGCGATCAATGCTGCTATTCTCTCTTCTAGCCCCCCTAGGGATACAGCTAGCATCTCCTCTGTGATAAACACAGGGCTGGGCTGATCTGGGCCAGCCTCCGCACCAGACCCCCCTAATGGCTCATCCAAGGCGACCTTTATGGGAATAAGTTGCGGGGAAAGTATCGGCATATCATCAGAATCAGAGGGGGAACCCCTTTGTTTTTTGGTCTTTTTTGTACCCTTTGACCCCGAACCTTTGGAAGCCATAATACAAAATCGAGGGACTCCGCCAACAACAACAGACTGTAGTGGCCAGGCGTACAAAACTAGAGCTTAGGGGACAATAGATCACTAATGCCCAAAAACTGATGGGGCCCCGTATGTTTTTTTTTTGTTTTTTTTAAATATATATAAGTCTCTTTCTTTTTTTTTTTTTTCAAACATACAGTGACCCCAAACTTAGTTTGCCAGCCTCCAACCTGCTGCAAAAAGGGGAATTTCTTGGCTTAACAAAAAGGCATTGGAACAAAGTCCAGCATGTACTACCCCTCTTCCGCCACCGGGAGTCACTGTTCTGCCGCTCTGCGTCCTCTCCCTTTGAGATCAGCCTCAGACTGAGCACTGACAATGCCTGCTGATCTATAACAGCACAAGGCGCGCCCCTGTATGACGCTGCAGGCACGCCCCCCCCCCGCCCTCCTCTCCGAACGGCGCGAAAAACGTCTATAAGCTGCTGCGCTGCTGGAGACCCAGGACTGCAGTATCAGGCGGCAGATCAAACCCCCGGCCAGGTAGGACTCTCCAAAAGGCCCCATAGGGATCCTTACCAGTCCTAGGAAGAAAGCAGCAGGTAGCTAGCAACACCATTCTTAGACAGGGGAACCTAGTGATGGGGGAAATGGGATCATCCTGTCTTTCTCAGACATAGTGAGCAAGGTTGCCAATGCAGAGCATACTTAGGCTACCCCCCTTTTAGGTTACCCCGGAGAGCCTGCTGTCGAACCAAGTCCCGCAGGCTCCCCTCTTACCTGCTCCATGCTGCAGGATGTTTGTCCAGCAAACGATCCAATCTTCTCCCATCTCCGTGGGTAGCGTAGTAGACCTTCAGGCCCTGGGGTCCTATGAAGGTACCCACTGTCCTGGACCTATATAGCACCCTGGCAAACAGGAACTTATGGTCTTTATGAACTCCAAGTCCTGGGCCCAGGATCCAGCCCTCCAAAGAGGAGCATTATAGGCAAAACCCCACGGTTTGGGGCCCGGGTACTGTCCACTTTGGCACTGAGGCTCCTTGGACAGATCCGGTTAGCCCGCCCTTAATCCCAAGGATGTGGAGCAAAGCTATTCCGTGACCAACACCTAAGACACTGGCGAAAAAACTGAGGAACTCCCTCTAGGGGAGGGGGTTATATAGGGAGGGGACTTCCTGTTTGAGATTGCCAGTGTCCACACCTGAAGGTACTCCATATAACCCATATAGTAATGAATATGCCGCTCTGTGTCCCGTGATGTACGAGAAAGAAATGTCATTTTTCTTCATGAAAAAAAATGAAATTTTTCAAACTTCATTTTCAAAAATGACGTTGCGTACACACTATCATTTTTGGAAAATGATGAACAAAGTGATGGCACTCTAAAGGGGAAGTTCTATTTGCCTTGAGGCTGCTTTTAGCTGGTTACTTGTTAGTAAAAGACGATTCCTTTTTTGTCTGTAATGCCGCGTACACACGATCACTTTTTGTGATGAAAAAAAACGTCATTTTATGTGACGAAACAAAACGACGTTTTTCAAACTTCATTTTCAAAAACGACATTGCATACACACCATCGTTTTTCCACAATGCTCTAGCAAAGCGCGGTGACGTAAGACACTTTCGACGGCACTCTGTTCCATTAAAGCTCCGTCTCATAACTTGCTTCTAAGCATGCGTGGGTTTAAAAACGTAGTTTTAAACGACGTTTTGCCCACACACGATCACTTTTTGTGACACAAAAAACGACATTTTGAAAAACGACACAAAAAATTCAAGCATGTTGGAATTTTTTTTTGGTCGTTTTTTTGAAGACATAAAACAACGTTTTGCCCACACACGATCATTTTAAATGATGTTTTTTAAAACGTCGTTTTTTTTCATCACAAAAAGTGATCGTGTGTACGCGGCATTACAGATAGCTAAAAAGATGGATGATGTCAGTGGTTACTCATCAGAGAGGCAGAAGTTGCTCAAGGAACCTCTAGCAACCTCTAGAGGAACACTAGTTGAGAAAGGCTGCTTTAGAGTCTTTTTCCTGCTTAAGGCTCCATGCACACTGAAGCTGATAAAAGCTATAAAAAAACGCCAGTAGCTTTGCAGGGAGCCTTGCAACGTTTTTTAGCGTTTTTGCAATAGCTTTAATCAGGGTTTTTCAGTGTAGCTTTTCTCAGCTTTTTTTTTTTCATTGAGCGTTTTTTTTAGCGTCTTTCAGCGTTTTTCAGCGTCTTTCACGTTTTGCGTTTTTTCCCGTCGAAAAACGGCACTTTGAACGCAAATTTCGGGCGTTCAGAAAAAAGCCAATAAACTCCAAAGCTCATTAACACTGAAAAACGCCCAGGTGTGCATGGGCACATAGACTAACTAGAGTTCAGGCTATGGGCTTTAAAAAAAAAAAAGCCAAAACGCCAATAAACTGCAGTTTATCAGCTTTAGTGTGCATGGAGCCTTAAGCTAGACATAGATGGAGTGATTTTCTTTCCCTCTCGCAAGGTTATTGTGTTCTCCTGGCGGTGGAAGCTGTCCCAGCGGGAGAATACAGCTATCATTGCTAGCGGGTAACAGCCGCTAGCAATAAGCGCATGTAAAATCCGACTGGCTTGGGAACATTCAGTTTGCTCATACATTATTCAAACTGCCTATGGCCGGCTTAAGAGTCTTTATCTTTTCCCAGATAGCAATGATAACTTGCCACGAATTTGTGGCAGGGTTGCATTGTAGGTCTGTTAACTTGCTGCACATTTTCACTGGCAAGTTTCTTTTCTTTTCTAATTTGTAACAAATTTGTGTAGCAAGTCTCTAGCAAGAGCAAAGTTGCAGTGGTGAGTCTACAGCAATAGCTCTGCAAGTCTACAGGATACAAATTCAGTCACAGTGACCCCTGTGGTTGGATGACTATTGCACAACATAACTGCACCAGAACCTGCAGAATGTTTGCAAAGAAAGTTGATCTGGAGTCATGCAATGTGGACTTGCTGCAATTGTGCAACAAACTTGTGAAGTCTAGCAAGTCTAGCAATAGCTTAGCAAGTCATTTTTAAACTTGCAGCTCAATTCCTTGCTTACGGGTTATTAGGTAGTTAAATCAACAAAGGATAATCCAATTTCTGTGTAGCTCTTACTAGGCTGGTCCTAGCACTCACTCACCAAAAGCTCAACAGGAAGGTTAATAGAAAAGATTAGCTAATGCTCAAGCATGTGGGGGTACATGCTCCTACACACCCCTGATGATTTATCACAATTATCATGACTTCAACTTGGCTTTCAAGAATTCCAAAACACTAAAGTTTGTTGTCAAAAAGTCAGACCATGTGTATGGGCCTTTAAGCCCCATACACATGGTAGGACTTTTTGACAACAAAATTTAAATTGATCAAGTTTTTAAAAAAATCCTACCGTGTGTACGCTCCATAGGACAAACTTTTTTTCAGGTTTCATCGGACAAAAGTTCGCTCTGAAAACGGACAAACTTTTCAGCAACAAAAGTCCTACGGTGCAAAGTCCTATCGTGTGGACAGAAATCCATCGGACATTTGTCCGAAGTACAAATACGCATTCCCAGAACCGATGTTAAAATCAACCAACAATAGCAGAAGTTGACCAAAGGGTGGTGGTAAAGAGCAGAAAAACCATGTGACGTTGGGAACGTTTTGGGAAAGTTTGCAGAAAAGTTCTGATGTGTGTATGCTATGGGTGTGAGCGGCCAACTCCCTTCAGACAAAAATCCACGGAAAAGTTTGTTTGAAGTCCGACCGTGTGTACGAGGCTTTAGGCACCTCTGTATACTGTATATAGGTCGTGTTTAAGTTAAATACATTTCTTTCACCATTAGCATGTGCACTATACGACTCTCTATTCTCTGTGTTGGAATTTGGAAACCTATTAAAGATCACTTCCAGACCCTAGAGATGCGTGCCTCAATCTCTGTGGTTACCACTTGTGCCCTGTAAACACGATCGGATATCTGATGGAATCTAATCCAATGGATTTTTTTGTCGGATATCCGATGAAGCTGACTTTCATCAGTCTTGCCTACACACTATCAGTCAAAAATCGCGGAGACGTAAAACACTACGACGTGCTGAGAAAAATTTAACTCAATGCTTCTGAGCATGCGTTGACTTGATTCTGAGCATGCATGGATTTTTCTCTGATAGAGTTCCACACAGACGATCGTTTTTTTCTATCGGTTTTTCATCCATAGGAAAATGTTAAAACATGTTCTATTTTTTTTCACCGATGGAAAACAACCGATGGGGCCCACACAAGATCGGTTTGTCCAATGAAAACGGTCCATCGGTCCATCAGACAAACCAATCGTGTGTACAGGGCTTTAGAGACTACTATAAATTCAAGTACCAAAGACATTTGTGGCTGATTTACTAACAGGATAAAATCTGCACAGTAAATTTTCATTTTGCAAGGACATTTTAACTTTTGTTTTGGTAAGTGTGGTGAAGGTTTACTTTACAAAGTATACCTATTGCATGCATGATAAATAAAAAAAAAAAATGATTTTTGTTTGCACATGATTCGATAGTAGAGCTAAGGCCGGCCATACACGGTTCCTGCTGAACCCACCCGTTAATGGGCAGACTGAATGTACCAAGTTGATCGATCAATCAATTTGGGTACAACCAGCTTGCCGGATTCACTTGCAATAAAATAGCTTTGCTATTACTGAATTTCTGATTCCCCTGCCAACCCTGTCTGCGTTGATGGGAGAATCGTGCAAATTTCTTTCCTGCAACGGAACTAAATTTGTGCCGTGTATTGCCAGCCTTAGTAAATAGGCCTTACTTGTTTACTTATTGAATCACATTGAAGCCTAGACCGATAGAGATTGCTGGAGATGCCTTTCAAAAACAAAAAGACAAATGAACACCAGGTCTCATTAACCTCCCTGGTGGTATGATTATGTCAGATTTTTGGTGCTGAAAGCGGTACAATTATCTTGCATGGAAATTGGGCGTTTTATATTGTAGGCCTGCAATTCTTAGAAATAACTCACTTAAATCTGACCAAACAAGAGTCTAGTAGACATCCCATGTATGATAATGTTTGAAACACAAAATCATAAATTATAATATAATAACTATAAATAATCGTAAAAAATAATATTATAATAACCATAAGAAAATAAATTTCCCCACTATTCACTATCGCTCTATTTTGCATGTGTTCTTATTTATTATCGCTGTTTTCTAGCTGGTCTCAAACCACTTTTGACATAAAGGGATACTTTTTGGTTGTTATGGACAATCTCCAGTTTCCAGGCAGAAAAAACAGTCTTTTTAATGTAAAAGTGCATGCAGGACACTGGACAGACCACTAGGAACAAAGGGGATGTGTAATTATTTTATACAGTACTATAATCTGTAAGACCCATGCGATGCGATGTGGGCAATCGCACTGCGTGTTGCGAGCTGTTTTCGCAGATCACACAAATTTCATGCGATTTCAATGCATGGCTGGCTGATGATTGGCCAAGCATGCACTATGACCTGCATGCTTGGCCAATCACAGCGCTCAAAAAACGGAGAGCCATAATTGGCCAAAGCCAGGGTGGCTTTGGCCAATTATGGCTCAGGGGGTTTAGTACACGCCCCACACTATATAATGCTGCCTGGAAGTCGGCCTTGTGTAATGTGTTGGTGGTTTACAGAGAGAGACAGAGAGAATGTAATTTTTTTGGAGTTAGATAGGGAAGGCAGGCAGGCTAGTCAGTTAGAGTTACAGTGTGTAGAGGATATATATGCATCCCAGGTGTTGTGTATATATATTTATACACTGTATTGAGTTTGGCTAGATTCGCTCTTGCTAATTTACTGACAGGCAGGCAGGTGATTGTGCTAGCTGCAGTATTTTCATGTGGTGTACTCAGGGTGTACTCAGGTGCGGACTGACAACTCATGGGGCCCACGGGCAATAGGAGATTATGGGGCCCCCAGGCAATAGACTATGGGGCCACAGAGTATACACACACACATACAATATACATACACAGTATACACAGTATACACACACAGACACACAATATATACACACATAATACACATACACACACTGAAAAGGTACTGGAGAGACGGGGCAGCTATAATCTTGGGATTTTTTTTAAAACAATGATTTTTTAATACTGTCCCTGGTTTTACTGAGGCTGGAAACCCTGATGGGGCCCCTAGTGGCATGGGGCCCTTGGCAGGGCCTGAATGGTCAACCCGGCCCTGGGTGTACTATCTGTGTCCTCTGTACTGTGTGCACCTAAAGCTACGTCAATAGATTTGCTGGTGTTTCTCATATTAATTCCTAAAGGCAGTAGAGCTGCACAATTCTGGGAAAAATGAGAATCACAATTCTTTTGCTTAGAATGAAGATTACTATTCTCTCACGATTTTATATTGTATATTTTATTTTTTAATGCCGCTGCATCAAAATGTATGGTGCTTTTGTTAGCATGCATTTTTATTTTTGTGATATTTTTTTATTTACACACATTATGTATGTATGTATATATATATATATATATATATATATATATATATATATATATATATATATATAAAATGTATGTAAATAAAAAAAATATTACAAACCGTTTTACGACAATAACGTGCATATTAGACTTTAAAATGATCACTTTTGAATTTGAACGTTTGAGTCCCATAGACTTCAATGGGGTTCTAAATGTTCGCGTGAACGATCGGTCCGTTCGAAGGTTCTGGTGCGAACCGAACTGGGGGGGTGTTCGGCTCATCCCTATTCATTATCACTAGTGTCAAATTTTAGCTTACAACAGCGCAGCTCTTCCTTTGACCATTATTATTAGTGTTGTATAACATTTTAGTTGCCGCTTTACTATTTATCGAATTAGCGCAGTACACCCCCCTTTTTCAGTTCTGTACACACGATAGGACTTTGCACCGTAGGACTTTTGTTGCCGAAAAGTTTGTCCGTTTGCAGAGCGAACATTTGTCCAATGAAAACCAAAAAAGTTTGTCTGATGGAGCGTACATACAGTCGGATTTTTTTTTGAAAACCTGGGAATTTAGACGTTTGTTGTCAAGTCAGACTGTGTGTATGGGGCTTTAGACATATTACTAAACCTTGTGCACAGCCTTCTCAGAAGAGTTGAAGCTGTTATAGCTGCAACGGGTGGGCCAACTCAATACACACTATTAGATTTTCTGCAGATTTTTGCCTTCAGATTTACCAAAACCATGTAGTACTAGGGCCTGCCTGATTGCATACAAATTGAAACTCTTAAGGTTTGACCTCATATTATATGGTTTTGGTAAATCCGAAGACAAAAATCTGCAGAAAATCTAAAGTCCTGTACACACGATCGGTCCATCCGATGAGAACGGTCCGACGGACCATTTTCATCGGTTCACCGATGAAGCTGACTGATGGACTGATGTGCCTACACACCATTGGTTCATGAACAGATCGTATCAGAACGCAGTGACGTAAAACACAACGATGTAATGAAAAAAGCGAATTTGAATGCTTCCAAGCATGAGTCGACTTGATTCTGAGCATGCGTGAATTTTTAACCGATGCTCATGCGTACTAACGATCGGTTTTGACCTATCGGTTAGCCGTTCATCGGTTCAATTTTAAAGCAAGCCCTCTGTTTTTGGACCAAAGGATAACGGACCGATGGGGCCTACACCGATAAAAACGAATTTCAGTCCGTTTTCATCGGTTAGAACCGATCGTGTGTACACGGCTTAATAGTGTGTATGGAGCTTGTGACTGGGATGCCATCAGGGACGGACTGACAACTCATGGGGCCCCCGGGCAATAGGAGATTATGGGACCTACAGGCAATAGGTGATTATGGGGCCCCCATGCAATAGATTATGGGGCCATACAGTATACACATACAGTATGCATATGTGAACAAAAGTGAAAAAGTGAAAAACAGGGGCGCTAGAATAATACATATAGTGAATAAATATAATTAAAAAAATATAAATAGTGTTAATAATAAATAATTGAATGAAAAAATTAATTCATTCTAAAAAAATAATTATTCTAGCGCTCCTGTTTTTCACTTTTTCACTTTTGTTCACATATTTGATTCAGTTTACTCTTTGTTTAGGGAGCAGCTCATTATTAGTTATATGATTGTAACAACCTATTAATTAATTACCCATATTTTGGCGCAAGATTTCCTATTTTTCATACAGTATGCATACACAATATACACACACACAGTATACATACACTCAGAATACACACACTGAAAAGGTACTGGAGAGGCGGGGCAGCTATAATCTTGGACTTTTAGACCAAAAGGATGTCAGTAAGGGACATTTCAGGGACAGATGTAAAAAAGACACACAGGTTTTTACATACTGTCCCTGGTTTTACTGAGGCTGGCAACCCTGATGGGGCCCCTTAGTGGCATGGGGCCCTCGGGCAGTGCCCGAATGGTCAGTCCGCCCCTGGATGCCATTAAAGTTCATGTACGTATAATGGCAGGTATCCCAATACTTTTAGTAATATGGTGTATAATAACAAATAAGAAAAAATAATCCTTTACTTGCTATGCAGTCTGACAATGTAACAAGGATAAAAAGAAAGACTCCAATTTGACTTTAAGATAAAAAATATATATTGGCTAAAGCCTCATTCACACGGGGGGCTGAGGATTATAGACTGTGAATAGGTTGTTTGTTCATGCAGCTGCTCGCCCCAATTTGATTGTCTGTGTTCAGAGCACTTGCACACCTGTCAAACTGGGACAAGCGGCAGTGTCTGTGTTCCCTTCGCATTCCCCATACACTTACATAGGCTGGCTGCTTAAAATGTGTAAAGAGACGGCTATTCACAGTCTACAGGCCTCAGCGCTTGTGTGAATGAGGCCTAACAATTAGATAAATGGGAAAAAACTGCGCTATAAAAGGTAAATAAAAATGATAAAAAATAAGAACTAAAAACGGATGGACCAATCCAAAAGCAGCAGCTAAATGTGGGATATACACTAACAATTTGATGTTTTGACGGACAGGTAATAAAGTTATTTTTGTTGCACTTACCTTTCCAAAGCGTTGTTGATGTTGAAGATACAGAGAGCCCTGTTTTACTAATCCCCCTTCCATCGCCTTGCCCTGGGTCTGCCCACGTATGGCGCCGTCCCCCTATACTGCACTCGGTCTGCTATAGTACTGGTGGCGGCACACCCTGCACTATCCCTAAAAAACACTCTCTGCAATCTCTGAACCATGAACGCTTTCTTCTGCAATAAAGCAAAAGTTAACTTCCTCAGATCCAAACCCCGTCCTCACCCTTCATCTCTCTTTAAAAAAAAAAAAAACAGCTTTGTAATGCGCAGAAATACTCTCGTCACCCTGCCATCAACTTCCCCTTCATCATCTGTCTGAGCCTTTTATGGGCTCTTCATTCTGCTCTTCTGTCACTCTCTATGATAGATCCTGGATACTTTCAGTCTTACAGGGTCTGTCTATTTCTATGTCTCTCTTTGCTGTCTCCTATGTTGCATTCTGTCATTTGTAGCTTTCCTCTACCCTTCAATATTTTTGTTCGCTCTCCCTCTGTCTTGCAGTTCTCAGTTCCTCCCTATCTTCAACACGCTTCCGCTGTGAAACTCACCATGTCATCAGAGAAAAAGTCTATTTGAGTGTGTTGGAGACATCTGCCTCATCTTGTGATTTATGTGTGTAGCGCCCCCTTTCTTTCAGAAAAGGCGCTACACTAAAGTTAGTGGGAGAGTTATTTTGCTCCCACTCCTAATTTTGCTAAATTGGGCTGCTGTCAGCCCTGAATTATCCTGTGGGTCATGTTGTGCTTCAGAGATGTAGTTCCATCTCTGGGTGGCAGGTGGCGCCAGAGGGATTCGGGCAGAGCCACTTTTCCACAGGAGCCAATTGGAGGAGTTTTCCCCTCGCGGAGCATGCTGGGAGGGGTATATCTGTGGCAGACGCAATTTTTCGGGGTTCTTCACGGGTTCCAGGTGCAGCATACACCTTCAGGGTGTGCGCACCCAACGGACCCCGGCAAAATGGCCTACCAGGCCGGGGTCGCATGCTACGCGGAGTTTCCTGCTGATGCTGAAAGGGGCCCTAGCGACTTGCTGGGGGCCCATTTCTATTGAAGAAATCCTAAGCTGTATGCTGTTGAGTGGGGGATCGGCTTGAGGAGAACCAGGAGGCAGGTGATCCAAATGGGCTTGAACGAACCATCGGGGATCTGGTCGCCAGGAACTGACAGCTAACCATAGACTGTCAACTGGTGACCACTATTGAAAAGAGAACTTTCTGGGAGGATTTGCTCTACAGTCCAACATTGGGCCTGTGGCAGAGGTCTTCATCTTGAAACGCTAAATTCTACTAGAGCCAAGTCAGTGAGAGAGACTTGTTCCTCCCAGCAACCCTAAGTGGCATTCCGGCTGCCAGGCTTGTGGCAGAAGTCTGTCCGGAGGCACTTTACCCACTCTGGCTAGAGTGGCGACGAACTGTTCTATTGCAGAAGGCAGGACTGCTTTATTTTCATCCAAGCCTGATACCGCAACGTTATCTCCTTACGTCAACCTTTTCTCTCTACCTCATGTTGATGTTGGTCGTGTTGGACCGGGAAATAAAGCATTCAGAAAACTTTATCGGCAGGTTTGGACATTCTCTTATTGCTCTACTCACTGCAATCACCCCTAGACAACATACAAGGGTAACTTAATACGCCGATCCCAAATCAATCAGCCACCCCTGAGGGGGTATCGCTACACATGTACACCTATGTAGATCTGGTGACACTTGTGTGAACTCCACATAGTGGTGATGCACCTGTCTGCATGACCTACTTTTTAAGAGAAGTATGGGATATAGTATTTTTTTCTTGAATTTTACTTACCTAGGTGGATGCAGCATCAGTTCGTTACTGCATCTGTCCCCTTTCGGCTCTAAAGCCTCATACACACGGTAGGACTTCAAACAAAATTTTCGTGGATTTTTGTCTGAATGGCGCGTACACACTGTAGGATTTTTTTGAAAACCTGCTAATTTTGAAGTTTGTTGTCAAAAAGTCCTACCGTGTGTATGGGCCTTTAGACTAAGAACTGAGTGATCAAACACCATTAATTGCTCAGTTCTTAGTATTCCGTAAGCAGAGAGCTGATGGCTGTCGGTCACTGGCTCTCTGCTCTGCCCCTCCAGTGCTCACGGGAGCAATGAGCTGTGCAGGGGGTGAGAGCAGCTGTCTCAGAAACATATGGTCAATGCGATCCTAACCTCCCTGGGGCCCTAAGCGCTGCCGACAGCGACATGTCACTGACTTCTTACCCCTTTTCCCATGCAGCCAGCGAGTTAAAAAGCGGGGTGAGGGGCCGAAAATTACTTCTCATCAGGCAGGGCCTCTAGTAATTTGGGGGGCCCTCCGCAGCTTTGCAGGGCCCTAAGCGGCTTGCATAGTGAACCTATAGGGCGGATCAGCCCTGTATATGATCAGGAACTTTCCAGAGCATGGACCATCTCGTTGACGTCAGAATGAACTGCACTCCTGAGAACCCGAGCAATCAAATACTGCTGATCAGTGGTGGCTGGTGCTCAAAATTTTTGGAGGCACAAACAAACTGAAAAATACTGAAAAACTAAAACATCAATAGCAGCCACTGTGCCATCAATTACAGAAACTGTGCCCATCAAATGTAGCCACTGTGCCCATCAATTGTAGTCACTGTGCCCATCAAATGTAGCCTCCAAAAATGTTGCACATCAAGCGTTGCTACTGTGACCCCCGCCCCCTCGCTGTCTGACCGACATTTAACCTATCTTAAATATTAATTTGCTTTTCTAACACACCTGGGTGGACTACACACGTAATAAAATAAGGGAATAGAGTGGCTACTAAAATAGGGGGCATTGGTGCAATATCAGCAGGGGGTGATGGACCTTTTTTGAAGCCTATTAGAGCCTATGGTGCTTCAAAAATACACCACGGCCACTGTAATTCAAGCGCCCGGCATCCAAAAAGGTAAAAAGAGGCCGGATGCCCCCTAGGGTGGCAGCGATGGCCATGGATAGATTCATGCAATGCATGAATCTATCCATGATACATATAAAGGGGGGCTGGAGAGAGGGGGCAGTGCCTGTGCGCCCTTAATGGATGGTCCAACCCTGCTGCCGATCATTTGGTTCTCAGGGCTCCCTGAGCAAAGAGCTGGTGACTGTCAGTGACTGAGCCCGATCTTAATCCAGCTCTGTGCACAAGATCAATGTCTTTCTTGGCTCTCTCCCTCCTCATAGGTTCAGACACAGCAGCAGGAGCCATTGGCATTGGCTTGCTATGGTGGGCTCTCAGGGGACTTAAAAATAGGAGGATCCAGGCTGCTCTGTGCAATACTATGAAATATATTTTTTACCCGTTGTATATACAGTATATATTGTGATGGTTTGGATCTGTCTTGCCTGATGGATGGCTGGTTTTCGCCATATGTTGGAGAGACAGACACATTGATTGCACAGCTGTGTGGTCAGCTTTTTAAGTCTGACCTGAACAGCATTCAGGGCTCCACCCTCCCGAGGAGTCCAGGTCTGGAAGGGAGAACCCTGAGAGTGCAGGTGTGCACTAAATTAGCTGGAGAAGCTAGAGAAGCTGGAGAGTGCAGGCTGCACTATAATACCCAGAGGCCTGAGTCTGAGGTGGCTGACAGGAGTGAGTCTGGGGTGGTTGACAGGAGTCAGGAAGGCTTCACGAGGGAGCCTGAGCAGTGCGGTGCTACTGCTAAAGATAGCCAGGTGGCTCGGTATTTTCCGTTATACGTGTAAGCCAGGAGGCTGAAGGTACCATTTTGTATGGACTGTGAAAACCCCTGTATATTTTTCTGTTGGATGCAATAAAACCGTGTTTTTTTTGCTAATTCTGCTTGAAGACCAGTGACTGTGTAACTCTACATTTATCGCTAATCTTGCCACTTTATCACAAGTGGTGGCAGCAGTGGGATGTTCGTTGTTGTACCGGCCAATTTACAGTTACAGTGGCCTTAAAGGTACAGGACCCGGAAAACGGAAAAAAGTAAGTTCACCTGATATATGAACTGTTTGTGTGCTTGAGACAGCACAATCTGTGTGTGCAGCTGAGAGCTTGCATGAAGTGAAAAGCAACTTGCTTTAAAGTGACAGTGCTTCATTTTTGCTGGATGGTGCAAAAGTTTGGTGGAGTGACTGTGAAGATGATGCAAGGATTTGAGCCTGCTGGAGAGTATCGCAGACTGTTTTTTGCTAAACCAACTCCTGTTAAAGGGGAAGTGCATGTGGTTGCCCCTGGCAACGCTGGTGCAGGCAGGCCAGCTGTTTATATGCAAAAGTCCCAAGGTTGAAAGAGTTCCAGACCCATGCATACCAAAAACAGTGAGTAAAAAGAAACTGGGCGTTTTTGTAGCAATGCTGTGTCGCAGCCAGGCGAACTGCATTGCACAAGAGGTCAATTGATGGACTGTGTTGCATACAGGTGCTGTACCTGTGCAAGGGAGCTCAGCGTGGTCTGAGAAGAAGTATCCACTTGGGAAATCGCTGATTCAAGTGGAATCGCAAAGAGTGAAGTCGGCATGTGAAAGTGTGCTGTTTGCAAGTCCTGGAGACAGTACGCCAAAGTTTTCCTGTGTTAAGAAGGAACTGTGTCAAAAAAACGTTGTTGGCCTGATTGCAGAGATGGCGCGGTCAAAACGCAAAAAGGAAGCAAGGTTTGCTGAAATGAGAGTTGGTGTTGTCCCTAGCAACACAGCTGAAATTAACGCACAGGTGGTGCAAAGTGTGAAGAAACATGTGCGTTGTTTGCGGTGCAGTGAGTGGGGGCATGAAGTTTCCAAATGCCCTTTGTCGCAAGCTTCAGCAAAGCAGATGGGTGCAGTTGCCCATAGCAACGTCTATGATGTCAGATCAGTGGACCACAAGACAAGAGTATTACCGACAGAGGATCATCGCAAGTTGAAATCAACAAAGCTTCAAGGATCGCAAAGTCGCTGTGTTTGGGAGAATCGCCGAGCACCGTGCCTGGAATGTGGTCAGCTGGGGCACGGCATATTTTCTTGCCCTAGATTTTGGGGTGCAGCTGGAGAGGGTGGTAAACAGTGGGAGTTGCCTACTGTGATTTCATCCTGTGGCCAGCAGGGGGAGTTGGCCAGTAAAAATGCAACTGAAAGACAGCGCCCTCAAATGAAGAAAGAGTTACCTGTTTCAGTGATCGGTAAGACTGTTGCTGGTAAATGCATGGAAAAGATTGACTATGTGAATGTGCACACTGGAGTTGCAGTGACCCCAAATGGGAGACCCACTGTCTGTGTGGAAAAGGACTTGCCTCGCTGCAGTGCCCTGTTCAGTGGGGAGGCAAGTGGTAAACTGGAATATGACAATGTGATGGGTAAAACTGATAATATTGTGTTGACTTAAGTTGATGGCCCAGCTGCTAATGGGCTAGTGCAGCTCACTAGAGATATAAATGTTGCTATGAATACAGTTAAAGATGTGTCATGTTCCCTAGCGATAGAGACAGGTGCTGCAGAGTTGCAAAGGGAAACCGCCAAGGAGCCTGTATTGGTAAGGCAAGTGGTTTCCCTGGACAACTGTGAAGCCGCCCTAGTGGGCAAAATAATTCCTTTAGAGAGGAAGGTTAATGTGCTGAGTCGCATGCAGAGTGCCATGCGTTCTGACAAAAGTCAATCTGATAGAGATTATAAAGCTGCTATGTTTATGAATACTGATGATACATGTATTTATGGTGATGTGATGCTTAATGAGCTAGGGATGATCGCTAAGCAGGTTATGCGATTTCCCTTAGCAACAGTAGGTAAGGTTGCAGAGGTGTCCTTAGAAACCTCCAGGGAGCTCTGTGTGTTGGAGCCAGAGGTTGCCGGGGACAACTGTGGTGCCGCTCTGATAGATAAGAGGGTACTTGACCTTGCTGATGAGAAAAATGGTAAAACTAAAATGTCTGAATTTGCTTGTAATGATAATGTGTTACTACAGTCTGTCACTGCTGACAGAAAAAGTCCTCATGAGTTTAATGAAGCGCCACACAGTGGTCAAGTTATGTTATTGCAGCCTGTTATGTTTAAAAATGTGTTTGCGGTGGACAAAAGTTCTGCTATGCAAAATGGAGAGACTGCAGAGCCGGTAGACACGGGTGCATTGGCTTTTGCAGAAGTTAACCCTCTCCAGTTGGAAGGATCTGAAAAGGGCGCATACATGGCAGAGGTTTTGTCCTCAGCAAAAGAGATGGGGAATGTTGAGCTTCAGAATGATATGGTAATGGATAGCGATTTGGAATCGCTCAGTGTTGCTGAATGTGAGAGGATGAGTGTCGCACATGCGATTTGCAGTGCTCAAGGAAAGCCACAAGTTTTGTCAGTTACCTCTGAGGTAGAGGTCTCTTTAAGTGACTTAGCCTCTCATGCCTTAGCAAATGAGCCCCTCTACATCGTTGGTAAAGGAAAAGTTCCTAAAGATCTGTGCTTAGATGTGGCGTGTCTAGAAATAACTGAGATGTTGTTGGAATTGGTAAAAATATTTCCAATGTACACCTGCGTGTATCCACAGCAGAGGAGCGACATGGTACTGCGTAGTACCAATCGGTGGACACAGGTGGTTCTGGCGTTGAGCAATATTGATGAAAATTGGTTGCTCTACTGTTGGTTCATTTTGTGGAAAGTTGTCTCACAGTTCTCTTTGAGAGTGCTTCCAGCGGCGGTTGTGTGCAGAAGGCGCTCAGGAGAATTGTTGGAGAAATCAGAAATAATAGACAAAGTGGAAGTCTCTCCGTCTGCTGATGTGATGGAATGCATTCCTACTGGTGCGGTCCGAGGTACGGCTGGGCAGTGGTTGGTACATGGCGTGCGCACTGTCTCACCCTCTAGACCTCATGAAAAGGAAGGGCTCGGAAGGGACGTGACAGTAGTGGGAATTCAGTCCATCACTCGCAGAGAGGTGCAGTTTAAGGTACCCGGAGACACTTTGATAGGAAATAACAGTAATGGTAACTGTAATGAAAAAGTGTATGAGACGCACAGTAGAGTACTGTCAGACAACTCTGAGCTATTGGTTGAGGTACCAATGGATACAGAAATGGTTAAAGACATTGGTGTGGAAAAATCTGCATTGGTAGGACAATTGCTATTGAAGTGTTGGACAACAGGGGGCAATGTGAAACTGCGGGACTGTCCTATAGGGAGTAACTGCTTGCCTGTAGGTGGTCCCCCCATAGACACTGTCCTAACAAACACGGGGACAAGAGGTCCCAATGACAATGTTGGGTTGAATAACCCCTTGTGGAACATTGCTGGTGAGGTAAAACAGAAGGATGTGGTGTTGATCTCAGATGGTTTGGTTGCCACGGGTAGCAACAGAGGGGTTCGTGAACCTGAGAAACAAATGTTGTTGGTTAATGTTGCGTCAGGTAGTGAGAGTGGTCAGTCCCTGACAGACCCCGTGGAAGTAGGTCCCCAACAGTCCCAGGAGTGTAGGTCCGTGGGAGGGAAAAGAGGGATCCTGAGGCCAGAAGGTAGAAGGGATAGATGTATTAGTGAGAGCCCATGGTTTAGGAAGAAGTGCTGGTGGAAGCACACCCGGAAGAAGATGTGGGTAGAGTGCCCCTTTAGAGGAAAGGTTGGGCAGATTAGGACTCCTGCTGCTCATAGTTGGCACCAAGGTGCCACGGGGAAGTGTTGGTGGAAACATACCCGGAAAAAATGGGCCTGTGCAGCCAATGGTTGGCACAGAGGTGACCCATTTGTGATGATGGGTCTATGTGTTCCTCCCTACGGTTCGAAACAAAGGGAGAGGGTATGTGATGGTTTGGATCTGTCTTGCCTGATGGATGGCTGGTTTTCACCATATGTTGGAGAGACAGACACATTGATTGCACAGCTGTGTGGTCAGCTTTTTAAGTCTGACCTGAACAGCATTCAGGGCTCCACCCTCCCGAGGAGTCCAGGTCTGGAAGGGAGAACCCTGAGAGTGCAGGTGTGCACTAAATTAGCTGGAGAAGCTAGAGAAGCTGGAGAGTGCAGGCTGCACTATAATACCCAGAGGCCTGAGTCTGAGGTGGCTGACAGGAGTGAGTCTGGGGTGGCTGACAGGAGTCAGGAAGGCTTCACGAGGGAGCCTGAGCAGTGCGGTGCTACTGCTAAAGATAGCCAGGTGGCTCTGTATTTTCCGTTATACGTGTAAGCCAGGAGGCTGAAGGTACCATTTTGTATGGACTGTAAAAACCCCTGTATATTTTTCTGTTGGATGCAATAAAACCGTGTTTTTTTTGCTAATTCTGCTTGAAGACCAGTGACTGTGCAACTCTAATCTTGCGATTTTATCACAAAATATATATATATATATATATATATATATATATATATATATATATATTAGCAGCTGTTCGTGAGACACCTGCACACAAATATTACCTACATGTGCACGTGGAGTTCAGGGAGCTGGCGGTATAGCTATAAGAGATCCTCAATGGGATAGGAGGAAGAGAGACAGCAAAAACACACCGACCCATTCTTTAGCTACCTCTCGCAGCGCTCTGAGAGCCTTAAAGGCAAACACACAGGTACTGAACATAGGTGTGCACAACCTATTCCATTAGGGTGTGTACAACAAATGTATTAAAACATGGATGGTATCAGTAGAGCAATGGACTTGTCAGAAGATCAGAGGTTGGTGTCAGTAGGGACGTGGACAGTGTCAGTAGCGTTTTGTTTTTATTATTTTTGAAAATAAATAATTAGGAGGCCCATTCGGGGGCATTGGTGCAATATTAGCAGGGGGAATATAATATACACCTTAAGCAGTAATTAGGTTGTGCCCAGTCACATCCGGCACACCCCCTGCGCACACCTATGTTACTGAACAATTCAGAAGGAGAAGAATGGGATTCTGTGTGTGGGGAAGATTCCTCTCAGAGTGAACATATCCCCAGCAATGTTAAAAAAAAAATTAAAAATGCTTTAAAAGGCCTTAAAGTGCACCTCTGACCACATAACTACTAGTCTCACTAAAGAAATTAGGGAGCTGGGTCATCGCTTGTCAGAGCTTGAAACACATGTTGATGACATGGAAAACTATACTGTGAACTATACAGCAGAGATTGAAAATCTCAAAGATGAACATTTAATACTCTAGATCCATTTGGAGGATTATGAAAACCGAGCAAGACGCTCAAATTTACGCACAAGAGGTATTCCTGGATCTGTGATAGATTTACAGGCCACAATGTTAGCACTTTTCCAGGAATTACAACCGGTCATTCCAGTCAAACACCTTGAAATGGATAGAGTTTAGAGGGCCCCTCTTGGGATATATCATTGTTAAATTTTATTTTCATCAAACAAAGGAACGGCTTCTGTCTGCAGCAAGAGGAAAATAGTCTCTAATCTTCCAAGGTGACAATTATCAACTCTATGCTGACCTGTCCCAATTAACAATCAATAAAAGACAAACCTAGTACTACAACGAAACCAAATAACCTACCAATGGGGCTTTCCCTTTTCAGTCAGGTTCTCATATTGGGGATCCAAATATACTTGTCTATCTGTGATTGAATTACAAAACACCCCTCAAGACATACACATCTGATGGATCCATTACAGAATTCAGAAACTTCAGGTAGTAGACCGGTTTCATCTTCTGCACAAAAGTTGCCTACCTTAGCAGGGAAGAAGGAACAACAAAGTCCAAATAAAAGAGGTTGTTTCAGATCCCCAGATCCAGATCCTGTTGACTCAATGGATTGATAGCCTCAATAGGCTGTGGTCTTTTTTGCTTGGTAGAATATGCCAACCCTTATCCCGCTTACACACGATCGTTTTGTCTGATGAGAACAGTCTAATGGACTGCTTTCATCAGACAAACCGATCGTGTGTGGGCCCCATCGTTTTTTTTCCATCGGTTAAAAAACTAGGAACTTGTTTTAAAATTATCTGATGTTTAAAAAGCCGATAGAAAAAAACAGTCGTCTGCGGGCACGTCCATCGGTTAAAAATCCATGCATGCTCAGAATCAAGTCGAAGCATGCTTGGAAGCATTGAACTTAATTTTTCTCAGCACATCGTTGTACATCACCGCGTTCTGACAAGATCGTTTTTTTAACTGATGGTGTGTAGACTGATGAAAGTCAGCTTCATCGGATATCTGATGAAAAAATCCATCAGTCCTTTTTCATCAGATGAACCGATCATGTGTACAGGGCATTACTGTTTATCCGTCTTATGGCCTTATGAAGAGAAAATTATTCTCGTTATATCAATATCAGGTTTTTGATTTGATTCACATACATCTTTTTTTTTCACTTCACATACGAATGAGGTAGTGGCAGAAGTCTGTCCGGGGATCACTTCACCCACTCTGGCTAGAGTGGCGACGCAATATATTGTTACTGAGAGCAGACTTGCTCTCCTGTTTATCCAAGCCTGATACTGCAAGGTTTCCTTCACTTCATCAGCCTGTCCTGTCTACCTTCTGTTGATGTTGGTCATATTGGACCCAAGAAATAAAACATTTGGAAAACCTTATCTACTGGCTGGACATTCGCTTACTGCTCTGCTCGCTAACTTTACCCCTAGACAACGCTTAAAGGTAACTTAATACGCAGATACCAAATCAACCAGCGGACGTTGAGGGGTTATCGCTACATAAAGTAATGAGTGTACAGCTTCTATAACAGTGTAAATTTGCTGTCCCCTCAAAATAACTCAACACACAGCCATTAATGACTACACCGCTGGCAACAAAAGTGATTACACCCCTAAGTAAAACTGTCCAAATTGGGCCCACAGTGTGTATATATTTTGTGGCCACCATTATTTTTCTTAACCCTCTTGGGCATGGAGTTCACCAGAGCTTCACAGGTTGCCACTGGAGTCCTCTTCCACTCCTTCATGACGACATCACAGAGCTGGTGGATGTTAGAGACCTTGCGCTTCTCCATCTTCCATTTGAGGATGCCCCACAGATGCTCAATAGGGTTTAGGTCTGGAGACATGCTTGGCCAGTCCATCACCTTTGCTCTCAGCTTCTTTAGCAAAGCTCTGGTCATATTGGAGGTGTGTTTGAGGTTGTTATAATGTTGGAATCATGATTTATTCATTAGTAGCATTGGCCCAGATTCAGGTACATCTGCGCATTATTGGACCGGCGTAGCGCACCGCCTTTACGTTAGACTTGCGCAATTTTGTCGCGTAATCACCCTATTCTCGTAGCTTTTGCGCAGAAAATTGCGCATGCGTAACATTTTTTCAGAGGCGTAAGGAGGAGTAATACAAATTGGGAAGGACGTGGGCGTGTTGCATTGAAATGACCCGTGACCCCATGCAAATGAAGGGCCGGCCGGCTCGCGCATGCGCGCTTGAAGGAGACCATGTCAGCTCCGCTGTGCGCATGCTCACAACTCGGGAGCGGCGCAATCAGTGAAATTGGAAATGGACTAGGGCAACGTTGTGAACTACGCAGACAGCATAAATAGACACACACAAACGCACTTCCTTTGCAAAAGTACATCCCTTTGTCCCTTCCCATTTAACCAAGTGCTTTTGTCCTGTTGTTCGTTGCGGTGTGTTTTGTAGTTGTCAGATTAGTGTTCTGTGTGATCAAGTGTTTGTTAGTAGATTTTTGAAAGTGGTTTTTGATAAGTGTTTGAGAGACTGTTTGTTTGATTGATATATTTGTGTTTGTTTCTTTTCCTGCTGTATTTTTGTTTTGTTTTTTGGTGACTGTTTCTTGCTGAGTAGTTTTCTCTCTGTGTGTGTGTTTTTTTTTGATTGGTTGTGCTTGTTTGTGTGCGTGAATTTTGTTGACTGGGACTGTTTTTTTTTGGAAGGATGACTGAGAGAAAACGAAAGCTGAATTTTACAGTTGTGGAAAAACAGATTCTTGCCCGGGCCATTAGCGAGTATGGGCGTTACCTCCACGGCCCACAGAGTGCCAACACCACCCCGGCCAGGAGGAGGGAGATTTTGGATAGGATCACTGACCAGGTGAATTCAGCGGGGCAGGGGGAGACACGGACCCGGTCTGGGATTGACAAAAAAATCAATAACCTCCGGCGTCTGGTCAAAAAGAAGCTGGCCAGAATGCATGCCCATGCCAGGGGCACAGGAGGGGGCCCACCATGCCGTATTAGCCTGACAGTGGAGGAGCGTGCGGTGGCCCTGACCTTTCATCGGCATGAAGTTGCGGGCCTGCCCGGCTTTGACTCAAGTCCGGAGCCCGTGGTGCCAGGTAAGTTTTTTTTTTTTTAAATATCAGGTGTGTAGCATGTGTGGGGGAGGGGGTGAAAGGGAATATGTGGCAAGTGTGTGGATCCTCCAACCTGTGAATGTTTTGTGTCATCCACAGATGTGCAGGAGGGTGCAGGGCCATCTGGCCTGACCGCACCAACCCCAGGACAGCAGCCTAATGAGGCCCCCCCAACAAGGCCGGAGTCCGCGGAGGAGGTTCAAGAGGAGCAGGAGAATCATGAGGAGGAGGAGAATCATGAGGAGGAGGAGTCCATGTCAGGCACTGGACGTTTGGGTTTTGAGGACTCTTCCCCTCTGGCTGGCAGCAGGCAGGCCTCCCTAAGGGGGAGCCCCCCCTCCTCCCCCAACATGGCTCCCCTCCCAAGGGCCTCCCCTTCTCCCCGGCCACAAGCATCAGCTGGAGGCAGGATGTCATCCCAGACCACCAGGGGGGTGGCCGATCTCCTGCCCGCCACTCTGAGAAGGGACCAGTTCCTCCAGACCCGCCATCTGAGACAGGTCAGCCAGACATTGGTGCGGATGGAGGAGAGCCTGTCCTCCATCAAGGATACGCTGGGGAACCTGGACTCCCACTCCCGGGCTTTCACAACCTGCCTAAATGAACTGCAGACGACATCAGCAGGCGTTGGGCAGGATGTGAGGGCCCTTACCCTGGCTATCCAGGCCAACACGGCAACACTTGGTGCTGCCCTGGACAGAATAGCTGTGGCCTTGGAGGGCAGGCCGCCAGGTGGGCAGAGATCAGGGGCTGCTCTTCCTTCCCCAGTTTTACCCCTTCCCCATGAGTCTCCCCTGAGAAGCCGGGGCCGTGGCCGGGGGCGCCCCAGGCGTGGCTCACGCAGAGGGCAATAATTTTTTTTTCCCCATTTTTTTTTTTTTAAATAGTTTTTTTTTTTTTTTGCAGGAAATGTTTTGCTTTTGCAGGTCATTTTTTTTTTTTTGGGTTGTGAATGCTGTGTGAATATGGGGGTGACATTCCTGCCGGAAAAGGGGTGTCACCCTCTATTTTGGTGGAGAAGGGTTCCCCAGGACCAGGGAGAAGTGATCCCCAGGTCCGTGTGAATGGTGTATGAATGTACAGTGACATAATTGGAGCCTTGGCGTGGCGTTGCTGCTCACAAGTCCTGCATGGTGGACTGGTGCCAATCCAATTTGATGTGGATGTGGGGTGTGTGTGCTAAGGACCACAGTGGTGTGCATGCATGCATTCTCATTGTGCCATGATTAATGTGTATGTTTACCGTGCAAAGATGCCCAATGTGAGCTGTCTCCTGGCTGCTCTTCCCTCAGAAGACGGGGTAGCCTCGGTTAGGGGGGGATTGTCTGATTCAAGGGTCAGGTCATCACGTAGGTCAATCTGCAGGCCCTTTCTTTCTGCGAAGTTGTGCAGCATGCAACATGCACCGATGATCTGGCACACAAAGTTTGGGGAATACAAGAGGGTACCCCCAGACTTATCCAGGCATCGGAAACGTGACTTTAGGAGGCCAAAGGTGCGCTCCACCACTGCTCGTGTTTGGGCATGTGCTTGATTGTATCTTTCCTCTCCTGGGGTTTGGGGGTTCCGGATAGGAGTCATGAGATGGGTCCCAGTGGATATGCAGAGTCACCAGTAAGGGAAAAGACAGGAGGATGTTAGTCATGCATGTGCCCCTTGTGATGTGTGCATCATGGGAGGGGATAGTCATGCCTGCCACCCATGTCACTCACCAACCAGCCAGGTGTCCCCATACACGTTCTGATCGAATTCCATTCGGATGTGGCATTGATTGTATATGTAGCTGTCATGGCTGGACCCTGGGTGTTTGGCACGGACGTGCCATATGAGGCCTTGGGCATCGACTATCACCTGTACATTGATGGAATGCCAATGCTTCCGATTGCGGTACATGTGCTCTGTCTCCTGGGGGGGCTGTAGTGCCACATGTGTGCAATCAATGGCCCCCACAGTGCGTGGGAATCTGGCAATTCTGTAGAAATCTGTCATTGCCTTCAGCCGCAGCTCCTCAGTGGTGGGTTTGATGATTAGGTTGGCCATGCGTCTGAGAATTGCAGGGACAACCTGGTGCACACATCTGCTCATGGAGGATTGTGACATCCCAGCCACCACTCCACTTGTACGCTGAAAAGAGCCACTGGCAAGGAAATGGAGTGTTGCCATGACCTTGACCAGTGGCTGCACTGCATGTGAGCGGTGTGTTGGGCTGGTGATGTCCTCCTGCAGGGTTGTGGTTAATTCCAGGATGGCATGAGGGGTGAATCTGAAGATGCGAAACACCTCAGAATCACTCATGCCAAACAGGTCTATGCGGGTGCGGTATATCCTCTCCCGTGCCATCCTCCGTGCCATCCTCCGTGCCCTCATCCTTCTTTGTTCATCTAAAGTCAGTAGTATAGCTATGTGCGACGATGCCCCTGGCATGTTGGCATACAGATTGTTGTGCAACACGTGTGACTGCTGAGCTGCTCACTAACAGTGTTGCTTTATCTAACAAGTAGACTTTTTTTCTCTTTTTAGACCAGCTTTTATATGCTCTAATTTTAGACAGGACATTTTGCTGTTGCGCACACTGCGTCGCCTGCGCTGCCCCAACGTTGTTTTGTGGATCCCTGTAAGTCCCTCATTAGCATATTTGACTAGCAAATCAATGGTGTGTCTAGCGCACTTTTGCGCGGAAGGATGCGCCAGTCTAACGAAATTACGCGGGACAAAAATTTTTTTGCGTATCTCGTTCTGGGGATGCCGCGCAACGAAACGCACGCGCACATTTCGACTTACGCACACGCATCTCCTGTTGCGCAGGCGTAATCGCTCTGTGAATCTGGGCCATTGTCTTTCTAAGCTATAGTAATATGCTGTACAATAGGGAAAACAAAAACAAAGGGGCACACAATCGCATTACCTTTTTAAACAATTTTATTAAAAAGTATAGAACAGAAGTTTCAAGGGTAGATACCCTCTTCCTCAGAGTCAAATCATGATCATGCATAGTCCGTCAATAAAGGGGTTGTAAAGTAATTTTTATTTTCATAATAAGCATCCTTTAACTGCAGATATTCCTCTTTTCACTTCCTCATTGTTCGTTTTTGCTCAGAAGTTGCTCTATTTCTTCTCTGTTCTGTTCACTTCCTGCTTGTCTGATTGTTACTCACCACCGTGAAGAGAGGCTTTACTGCGGTGGTCAGTGACGTGCTCGCCCCCTCCTGGGAACTACATCTGTGCGGCAGGAAGCTCTCTACGTGTTTGAGACTTCAAGGAGGTGTGAATTACTGGGCGTGCCACAATGCATACTGGGAAATGTAGTTCTAACATGAAAGAGCGCCGCAAACTAGGAAGTGAATGAGAGAACAGAAACTAGAATGCCAGAGGTGATATAGATGAAGAAATTGAATAGGTATTTACTCGTTTTTTAACAGAATCCTTACACTATTCTGTCTGTCTACCTTGCAGACATTAATTGTAGCCCAATATTTGGTTTCCGTTACAACTCTTTTAAACAACAAATATTTATAAATAACAAAAACAATTATTTTGAAATGCGTCTTTCAGAGTGTCTTCCTCATGGGATTCGCACAGTTGACAGATGATGCAGGACATTGTGGATATTGATGAGCTTGATATTATATGCTGTTTGTGAATACACATGTTTTATATTTGGAATATGAATGTAACGCACAAGGCTTGTGCACCCTTTGTATTTGCTTTTCCTAATGTTCCTTTGGGGCTTCCCCGGTCCTAAGGGGGCTGCAAATCCTTGCATCATTTGGAGTTAATAAAGATCAAAAACTCTTTATTGCTGGAACATTTATCTTGAGCGCAGGTGGTTGTTTTCGTCTAAATATTCTGTACAATTACATTGACAATTGACAACTAATAATTACATTGACGTTTACAAACAACATCTAGATATATAGAGATAAATGGTTGACATCTGACTTATTGCTATTCCCACATTACACAGGAACATTTGTTGCTGCTTTTTCCACCTAGGAATTTGTAAAGGATCATGTGAAAGTTTTTTTCTTTCTTTAGTTTGTGTTTCTTGATGCTCTGTTTATTAGACATAAAAAGTAGGAAGGGAAAGCAGAGTGCTTTGAAGGTCTTGCGTAAATCGATATTAAATGGATTGCTTTGGAAATGCAACGACGATTGGATTAATATGTATTCGTATAGCATCCCGATTGACTTGTACAGAGGAATAAAAGAAGTTCAAATGCAGCATATAAAAACTGCTTCGCTTACGTAATGCAACAGGATGTATGGTAAAAGCAATCATAAATACAAGTTAGTTCTAGTGCATGTAATCTTCTTCAGAATTCATTTTTTTTTTTTACATTTAGAAACCCTGTGTACATAAGATCTAAAACTGATGAAAGTGAAAACACAGGACATTAACCCCTTCATGACAAAAAGTTAGGCTAAATTTAGTTTTTGGTTGCACTGTATTCAGTGGAGCAATGATCATTTTTTTGGGTCTGGTCAGGGTTTCCCTAAAGTCAGTGGTCGACTGTTTCTGTCTGCTTCCAGAAAATAGAATAGGAGGATTAAAAGTAGGGTTGTCCCGATACCACTTTTTTAGGACCGAGTACAAGTACCAATATTTTTTTTCATGTACTCGCCGATACCGAATGCCGATACTTTTTTTAAATGTCATGTGACAGTTTTCAAACCACAATACAGACTAAGTATATTTTCTTTAGAATTATGAAGAACTCTAACTCAAGACAAAAAATGTTATTTGCTTGTCACGCAGTAGTAAAAAACTCAAAGAATTTTCACAGAACATGTTGATAAATACAAAAAAAGTATTGGCAGAAGCATCGGGAGCATTTGCACGAGTACTCCCGCAAATACTCGGTATCGGTCCCGATACCGATACTGTTATCGGTATCGGGACAACCCTAATTAAAAGCTTTTTGGGCTGTACTTATCCTGTGACCCGTTTTCAGCAGAGCCCGCTGTCGGCTGACATTACAGGACCAGTCCAGGCTGGGGAAAGATGGCGAGAAGATGGTCAGGATCTTCCCACAACCATGAACCGACACCTGGCTCAGCCTCTCAGCGAGCCCCTGAGCGCCTGAGCCAACATATTAATGATAAATTGGATCATGCTCTGCTGGGGTTTTTTGCCTTCCTCTGGATCAACTGTGGGTATGGAGCTGGGAATATGGGATTGTACTATGTACCTGCCCCCTCCACAGCTCAATACTCCAATAAGTGCAGGGGGGTCAGAGCAGACAGTGGTGACTGACAGTTACCAGCTCTCTGTTCAAGGAGTTCTGAGAAATGAGCGATCAGCGGAGTTAGATCACTGGGTTGTCTGTCCACCTAGGTAAGTATGATTTTGAAAATAAAAAGACAAAACCCGAACTTCTCTTTTAACCACTGATTTATAAATATTTTTCAGACCCCAACAAATCTCTGGGAAGGAGTACTCAGAAGGTGTCTGAAGAGGTGATAAATATTTGGGAGGCCTGCAAGAGTGTTCTCCTCTACAGGGAGGGTTCTCTCTGGGGCTGCTGCCCCTGAAAGGCAGCTAGAGTGTTACTAGAATTGCCTGGAGAAGACTACTAAAGGACTTTTGCTGGAGGGCATCATTCTGGAGTCCTGGTCTGGAGAAGTATCTTTATCGCCCTCACTAAAGAGTGCTGTGTGGAAACTGGGTGACAGACAGCTCCTAGGACATTGTGGAGTAAGATCAGGTTTGGAAATCTCAGGTGTGCTAGAGGGAATTGAAGCGGAGTTCCACCCTTAAAACCACTTTGTTTCATCCCATCCAGCATACTGGCGTCAGCGCCAGTATGCTGTTTTTTTTTTTTTTTTAATCCATGTACTTACTTTATAACAGATCATTTAATTTTGGGCGCACCGCGGTATGTCGCCGCTATAAGGCGTCACGCCTTCCGGAAACAGCCGATTAGCGTTCGGCTCTTCTCGGCGCCTGCGCACAGACCCAGAAGCTGACTGCGCAGGCGCCGTATATAGCCGCGTCACGCCCTCCGAAAAAAGCCGAACTAGGACCGGCTATTTACGGCGCCTGCGCAGTCAGCTCCTGGGTCTGTGCGCAGGTGCCGAGAAGAGCCGAACGCTAATCGGCTGTTTCCGGAAGGCGTGACGCCTTATAGCGGTGACATACCGCGGTGCGCCCAAAATTAAATGATCTATTATAAAGTAAGTACATGGATTAAAAAAAAAAAAAAAAACAGCATACTGGCGCTGACGCCAGTATGTTGGATGGGATGAAACAAAGTGGTTTTAAGGGTGGAACTCCGCTTTAAGTGGCAGAAGTTTCTGGAAGGACTTGGTCTGCTCTTAAAGAAACCGAGAGTTGCTGCCCCTTACTTATCACCTTCAGACTAGGCTGTTTCTACAGGATTAGTGCAAAGAAGTTTGCCCTTGTGGTAATTTCTGATAATGTTTAAATCCCCTACTGTTCAAGTTTAAAAATTCACAAACAGACATCCCCTAGACCAGTGATGGCGAACCTTGCCATGCCAGATGTTTTGGAATTACATTTTCCAAGATGCTCAACTACACTACAGAGTGCATGAGCATCATGGGAAATGTAGTTCCAAAATGTCTGGTGTCCCGAGGTTCGCCATCACTGCCCTAGACTGAACTGTCTGTGGCAGGCAACCTCTGTGCTAGCAAGAGAGACCTGGGCCCTTGCCTGATACTCATGGACCCCTCCGTGGGTGAGCACTACACACAGATGCTCAGACCAAATTCAGCTGTTTCAGTATGGGGTCAATTTACTAAAGCTGGAGAGTGCAAAATCTGGTGCAGCTCTTCATAGAAACCAATCAGCTTCCAGGATTTTTTGTCAAAGCTTAATTGAGCAAGTTGAAGTTAGCAGCTGATTGGCTACTATGCACAGCTGCACCAGATTTTGCACTCTCTATTTTAGGTAAATCAACCCTCATGTGTCAGTGAATTTGACAAAAACTAGAATTTGACAATGACTAATTTGCATACATCATTTTTATATATTTTTTTATTGCAAACTTGATGCTGCTGCTACTGCAAAAAAAAAATGACATGTAAACATTTTTTTTGAAAGGTGTTTCCTTTTGATTGTGCCTATTAGAAACAATTGACATTAGAAGTAAAAGAACATGTTTAATAGAGAAGTGAAATTGCTCAGTCAAATCTTTGCTCTCTTCAAAAGCTACAGGTGCCACAATGGTACCTATTAAAATGCAAAGCATTCTGTGAATGGCGCCTGTGTGGTAGAACTCCTGTGTTCAAAATGCAACAGGGCAGCCGCTCAGCATGGGACCTGGAAGCTAATAGAGATCTCTGGAGTAGCAGTACCTACTACAGAGATTTCCAGCTTCTAGAGGTATCCCACAGGTATAGTATATGCATAGTCCACTGGAAAGGCTTGCACAATAGTATAAATCGGCAAAGTGTATTTTTATTTATTATATGCAAGGAAATACAGCCAGAAAACATCAACACGGTTTGGTCATTGCAGCCTTAATCACTTTTTTCCTATATATATATATATACACATAGTCACACTATATTATCAAAAGTACTGGGATGCCTGTCTTTCTTTACATGAACTTTAAAGTGGAGTGCCACCCACATTTTTTATTTTATTTTTTAAAGCACCAGTTCTGCTGGTATTAATTAAAATCTCTAAATGTTATTGTAACTGTCCGCTTGTCATTGTGGATCTAGTTCAGCACTTAATGCTAGGTGGAACCTTTCTGCCTTCCTTTTAGTTCCCGGGGGGAATGTTTAACTAGCAGGATCACAAAAACCACTCCTTTCTTCCTGTCTTAGAAAGAAAGTCTTTTCCTGTATTAGAGGCCACATGTTAGCTTTATGCATAGGACTTCATGGAAAATGTTTGCAGAAAATCCCTAAAGCTTAAAGTTTTGTACCCCCTTTGGCAAGCGGATCGAGGTATGCAGAAAAGTGTGCATTGTTATAAAGATGTATATGTTCTAGATGTAAACCGTGTTCATGCTGTTTGGGTTTAAACACAATATAATCCAAAGCACCTTGCATGTAACCATGTTTCTTTGAATGTTCAATGTAATTAGATGTGTGTGCAGACAACTGCAATTAACCCTGTAACCTCCTTTTGTGGTGATAACTGTAAATAAGTGTGTTGTATGTCATTTACAGTTTTCACGGTGCAACAGTGCGATGGTGCTACGGTGCTTACGATATTCATGTTTACGGTGCTCAAGGAGATAAAGAGAACAATATTCAACCCTGCTGCGCACCTTTGTCGCAAAAGAATAAAACTACTGCACCCGTCAGAAGCTCTCCTCTTGTTATTTATTCGATGCCATAGGGGCCGTAACAGTGAAAACTCGTCGCTGCGGTGGAGACTCGTTGCTGCGGTGGAGACTCGACATCACCGGCTGCGTCGCTGTCCTCATCAAACCGTGAGTAAGGCTTCCCAAGGCCTCGCAGGACACGTGCGGACGCCATCTTGGCGACAGAGACTTGGCTGAAAAGCAAACACGCCACGTGGACTTTTAAATATAGCGGGCTCTTTATATGTGATCCGGAAGCCTCCCTTAACTAGTATGCGAGCCAAATAGTTAATATTTTGCTAAATCAAGTTATTATATTCGTGTTTAGAGGCCTAGTGTCAGATTTAAAGCAATGCTATCTTCCAAGTTCCTAATCCACTAAACTGCAGTTAGTTACGTAAGGGTTAATTGTCTGGTTAGAAAGTGTCAGCAGTATATTCGTTTAAAACATTTTGTCATACTGTGTGCATTGGTTGCTAATCTTTAGTTACAAGGGTAAATGCCTGTTTTCTGTCGTAGCCCTTAGGAGCAAGTTTGAGCCAACACTCATTCAAGTTAGGTTTCAGGCACACACACTATTGAAAGGCACAGGCACACTAGAACAAAATGCTGTCACCTGCTGAAGAAACAGACAAACCCACAGAGTCACAACAGGCGCGATCCAGCTCCAGAGAGCGAATCCTAACAGAAAAAGGCAAAGAAATGCACAAAGAAACAGTTAAGAGAAATGAAAAGGCATTCAACAAGGTGTACAACTCTTGGAAGGAGATAGCAAAGGAATTTAGGAAAAGGTTAAAGGATTTCTGCTCAACTGAAGACCTTAATACAAGATTGAAAGAGATTAAAGCCAAAGAAGCGTTAGTACACCAACAGTATGAGTCCATGTGCCGAAATAATTCCACTACCCCGCACGTTGTTAAGAGAATGGATGCATGTACCGTGTTAACGGCTGAAATCTGCAACCTCATCAGCAAGCGGCTAGAGAATGTAGATGAAATCTTTAACGATCAACTTGAGAAGGAAAAGGTGAGAATGGTGCTTAATAAAGAAGATCATGAGTCAGTCTTTGGAAACTCAGAAACAGAAACTGTCCTCTCAGAGTCATTACCAGACTCCAGCGCAAGCTCGAGAGCCACTTCCAGATCTAGCAAACGCGCAGATGCAGAAGCAGATCTTGCAGCCAAGATAGAACAGGCAAAGGCAATGCAACAGATGCGCGAGGAGCAAGCTAAGCTGAACAAACTAGAGGCAGAAATTAAACTGAAGTTGGATGAGGAAAAGACAAGACTACAACAGCTACAAGCAGAAAATGAAGTCAAGGTAGCTGCAGCTAGAGTGAAAGCCTACGACGCCTATGATAGTCTTGAATTTTACGAACAGGAGACAGACCACCAGGTGCAATACCTCTACCAAAATAATGAACCTCGAACCTCATTGAATCCAAAGGCTGTGCCATTTAAACCTTCAAATACACCACTTGAGGTGTCAAGACCAAAGGAAGAAATTAGTCTGACCCCAGAACTTGCAAGTCTGCTTATCTCCAACCGTCTCCCTATACCTGAACCGACTGTATTTACAGGTGATCCTTTGAAGTTCATAGATTGGAAGATATCCTTTATGGCGCTGATTGATCAGAAACCAATCCCTGTGTGCGAAAAAATGCTGTACCTGAAGAGATATCTCGGTGGTGAAGCTCAAAAGGCAGTGGAAGGGTTCTTCTACCGAAATTCAGAAGACGCCTATCTGGGTGCTTGGGGAATCCTACAGGACAGGTATGGAGGTCCATTCATAGTGCAAAGAGCCTTCAGAGAAAGGTTGGCTAAATGGCCAAAGATATCAGCAAATGACCCTGTAGCATTAAGAGAGTTTGCGGATTTCCTTCAAGGTTGTGTGGAGGCCATCCCTCATGTTAAAGGCCTAGCTATTCTAAATGATTGTGAAGAAAACCACAAGCTTCTCAAGAAACTGCCTGAATGGATCGTACGCAGATGGAGTCGCATCGTTGTGGACGAGCTTGACAAGTCTCAAGAATACCCAACCTTTGCTCGTTTCACAGAGTTCCTGCAAAGGGAAGCTAAGATTGCATGCAACCCCATTGCCTCTCCTTTCCTCCTCAGTACCAAGACTACAGATGAGAGAATCCCCAAGAGAGCCAAGGTGCTCAACACAAGCACTCAAATGAAGCCCTCTACCTTCAACGTTCCAAAGATTTTAGCTTCAAGACCAAAACCACCTTGCCTAGTCTGCAAAGACGAAACACACGGTGTCGCTAAATGTCTGACCTTTGCTGCAAAGACCATGGATGAAAAGAAGGCCTTTATTCACGAAAACCATCTCTGTTTTAGTTGCCTAAGAAAGGGCCACACTACAAAGGACTGCAAAGGAAGGCACACATGTAGCATATGCAGTCGACGTCATCCAACCTGTTTGCACATACAGAGAAACACTGAGCCTATCAAAACATCAAACGATGATTCAGTAGACATGGAAGGTAAAGCAAACGACAATGTTCCCAAAGTTATGTCCCATACTTTGACAAGACATACTTCTGCCACATCCTGCATTGTTCCAGTTCTGTTGTCAGCTACGACGGAGCCTCAGAGGGAAATCCTCACTTATGCCCTACTTGACACACAGAGTGATTCAACCTTTATTCTGGCAGACCTGGTATCGAAGTTAAGTGTGAGCACCAAGCCATTACAGCTAAAGCTCAGCACAATGACAGCTGTTGACACAGTTATATCAAGCCAAATTGCTCACGGTCTGCAAGTGCGTGGCTTCAACTCTAAAGCTCAAGTCCAACTCCGTCAAGCCTATACAAGAGATTTCATTCCAGTAGATAAGTCTCACATCCCCACTAAGGAGACTGCACTCCAGTGGTCACACCTCAAACACTTGGCAAACAAGTTACAGCCACTTCAAGACTGTGAAGTAGGACTACTGATCGGTTATGACTGCCCATCAGCACTGGCTCCCTTGGAGGTTGTTATCGGCTCCGAAAATGAACCCTTCGCTCAAAGGACTATGCTCGGCTGGAGCATTATAGGATCAGCAAATCCACATCTTGATAGACAGGGTAGCCATAGCTTCGTACACAGAGTCGCAGTAAAGGAAATGCCAATGCCGACGGTCACTGATGTGTTAAAGGTTTTAGAAATGGACTTCATTGAAAGAAATTATGAAGATAAGTACGTGTCTCAAGATGATGTTCGCTTCGTGCAGTTTCTCTCGGAAACTATAACGAAAAGGAAAGATGGACACTACGAGATGCCATTACCCTTCAAAGACAACAGTCAACTGGCTCTACCAAACAATAAGAGGCTGGCCCTTATTCGACTTCATCATCTAAAGAAAAGACTAAAGGCAAATAGACAGTGCCATGAACACTACACTGCATTCATGGAAGAAACAATCAGAAAGGGTGATGCAGAACCAGCCCCTTCATTATCAGAGGAAGAGACAGTGTGGTACATCCCACATCACGGGGTTTATCACCCCAAGAAGCCAGACAAGTTAAGAGTTGTCTTCGATTGTTCAGCAAAGTTCAAAGGCATCTCCCTAAACGATACCTTGTTGACAGGTCCTGACCTGATAAATTCTCTAGTGGGAGTCCTCTGTCGCTTCAGGAAGGAAGCAGTTGCTGTGATATGCGACATTGAAAAGATGTTCCATCAATTCTACATCCCCACAGAAATGCGCAATTACTTAAGGTTCCTTTGGTGGGAGAACGGTCAGTTGGAAACAGAACCAAAAGAATTCAGAATGGCAGACCACCTTTTCGGTGCCAGTTCCTCTCCAGGATGTGCCAATTTCGGCCTTAAGTATCTTGCACGACAATATAAGTCAGAATATCCCTCAGCATCAGCCTTCATCGAGAAGAACTTTTATGTCGATGACGGCCTAACCAGCGTTCCAACAGTCAGTGAAGCTTCGAATCTAATCCTTGAAACTCAAAGATTATGTAAAAATGCTGGCCTACGACTGCATAAGTTCAACTCTAATAGAAGGGACGTCCTGTCCTGTATAGCTCCGTCAGAGAGAGCAACAACTAGTGTACCTGTCAAACTTGACCCAGACTCAACAACAGAAGGACAAGTACTGGGCATTCAGTGGTCAATTGAAAACGACACCTTCAGTTTCAGTGTTGACATAAAGGATCAACCCTCAACTCGTCGTGGTATCCTGTCAGTCGTAGCTTCTCTCTATGATCCTCTAGGCTTCATAGCCCCCTTCATACTGAGTGGCAAGTGCATTCTCCAAGAGCTTTGCCGCAGGGGCATCAGTTGGGATGAACCACTTCCTGAGAGCTTATGTCCACGGTGGGAGGCTTGGATGAGTAGTCTGCAAGCTTTAAGGGAAATCAAGATACCCAGATGTTACCATCCCCCAGACTTCGGTAACAGAATGAAAGTGGAACTACACCACTTTTCCGATGCCAGCAACATAGGATATGGTGCCTGTTCGTACCTTAGGTACAAGAATGACAGAGACCAAGTCCATTGCAGCCTCGTAATGGCTAAAGCGAGAGTCGCACCAACGAAGATTGTGAGCATCCCAAGGCTTGAACTCTCAGCTGCTGTCACCGCAGCAAGGTTGAGTGTCATGTTAAAGGCAGAACTTGAAATAGAAATTGACAAAGAATTCTTCTGGACAGATTCCCAAGTAGTCTTAGCCTATATCAATAATGAAGCAAGAAGGTTTCACGTGTTTGTAGCCAATCGTGTTCAACTCATAAGAGAGATTACAGACCCAACTCAGTGGCACTATGTGGATACGACACAAAACCCAGCCGACCATGCATCCAGGGGTCTACATGTAGCAGATATCCCCCCCTCAAGCTGGTTATCTGGCCCTAGTTTCCTTTGGAAAACTGAAGTGCACGCATCTTCAAGATCTTCGGCAGAACTAATTGTAGGTGACAGAAGATTGCAAGATAAGAAACACTATGTATCAAAACCTTCACTTATTGAACGTCCTATTCAAAAGCTAGTAGTCCTCATAGAAAGCAAATAAGTTCAGTTTTAGTGATACACTAGCATACCACCACACGAGACGGTAGCCAGTTACAGAGGTACCTATAGGCTAAATTGTGTACGATGTACTATGTTTTATAGCGGCCAGGGTTATGTTCTGTAAATTATGTATGACTCTTAAGTTATATTCATCATAACATAATTTGGTGGGAGTGTAACTGTCCGCTTGTCATTGTGGATCTAGTTCAGCACTTAATGCTAGGTGGAACCTTTCTGCCTTCCTTTTAGTTCCCGGGGGGAATGTTTAACTAGCAGGATCACAAAAACCACTCCTTTCTTCCTGTCTTAGAAAGAAAGTCTTTTCCTGTATTAGAGGCCACATGTTAGCTTTATGCATAGGACTTCATGGAAAATGTTTGCAGAAAATCCCTAAAGCTTAAAGTTTTGTACCCCCTTTGGCAAGCGGATCGAGGTATGCAGAAAAGTGTGCATTGTTATAAAGATGTATATGTTCTAGATGTAAACCGTGTTCATGCTGTTTGGGTTTAAACACAATATAATCCAAAGCACCTTGCATGTAACCATGTTTCTTTGAATGTTCAATGTAATTAGATGTGTGTGCAGACAACTGCAATTAACCCTGTAACCTCCTTTTGTGGTGATAACTGTAAATAAGTGTGTTGTATGTCATTTACAGTTTTCACGGTGCAACAGTGCGATGGTGCTACGGTGCTTACGATATTCATGTTTACGGTGCTCAAGGAGATAAAGAGAACAATATTCAACCCTGCTGCGCACCTTTGTCGCAAAAGAATAAAACTACTGCACCCGTCAGAAGCTCTCCTCTTGTTATTTATTCGATGCCATAGGGGCCGTAACAGTTATTGTTAATAAATCCGCCGTTCTTCTACGTTTTTTTTTTTTTAAATTAACCTTTTTTTCCTCCTTGCTGAGCACTTCCATCTTGATTGTGGGCATGTGAAGACGTACATCGATGCGGCTTTGAAGGAGGAAGAAAACAAGGTACACATAAAGCCAAGTGTAAAAAAATAGCCAAATGTTGTTTAACTTGCGGGACTGTAGCTATTTAAGTAAAGATTCAATTATGGGTGGAACTATGCTTTAATGGCATCCCAGTCTTAGTCCGTACGGTTAAATATTGAGTTGGCCCACCCTTTACAGCTATAACAGCTTCTGCACACCAGTGCACAAAGCAAGGTCCATAAAGACATAGATGAGCGAGTTTGGGTGGAAGAACTTGACTACTCTACAGTAAGGTGACCAGATTTTTAAAATGAAATCCGGGGACGTATTTTTTCTTTACTAGTAATGGCAACAATTAGCGACTCTCTGCCCGTCGCCGCCGCCTCACAGCCTCTCAAGTCTTACTCTTCGTGCCCCGGCTACTACTGGGTGGGGAGCGGAGGAAGATCACTCCGCCAGGGAAGGCAAGGAGATAGGCAGGAGGCTGGTCAGGATTTGAGCCAAGGCATAAGAAGATGCGAGCGAAGCTGAATGGGCATGCGCCGGAAACTGAAGAAATATTCCCTCCGCTCCAACCAGCACATGATCATCAGAAAGGGGCACAGATAATGGGAAAAATACACGGGGGGCTCCGCTGGGCCTACTAGCATAGGGGGGCTATGCTAGTAGGCCCAGCGGAGCGCGGGGGGGGGGGCGTAATTCTAAATTTGACTATCTTTGAAATTGCCCCTGCCCCCTATTAAATCCAATCTGGGGACAAAACTAGGGACAGACTTGGTCCGAGGACAGTGTCCTCAATCAGGGGACTGTCCCCTGAAACTGGGGGTGTCTGGTCACCCTTCTCTACAGACCAAGCCATTGCTTCAGTTGGTTAAAGTGTGCATGTGCCGCATGACGTCGGCACATGCAAATACAGGGATATCTCCTAAACCGTGCAGGAGATATCCAGTGCAGCTACAGATAAGCCTAATTATAGGCGTGCCTGTCGTTTAAAGTGGTTGTAAAGAGTTTTCAACCACTTTAAAGTTCGAGGGCCAGATCCACAAAAACTGGCGTATCTTTAGGCGGGTGTAGCGCATCTCATATGCGCTACACCGCCGTAACTCAGAGTGGCTTGTATGGTATCCACAAAGCACTTGCTCCCATATGTGCGCCGGCGTAACGTAAATCGGCCGGCGTAAGCCGGCGTAATTCAAAGTAGGCGGATAGGGGGCGTGTTGTATTTAAATGAAGCGTGACCCCATGTAGATGCATGGCGGAACGGCGCATGCGTCGTCTGTGGACGTATCCCAGTGCGCATGCGCCGGATAGAATGCCTAAGATACGTCGAACACTGCCTATGACGTGAACAAAACTTACCCACATCCCTATTTGCGTATGACTTACGCAAACGACGTAAAATTCAATGCTGTTCCGACGTCCATACGTTAACATGACTTACCCCCGCCTTACGTAAAAAGCGTATATTGATACGCCGGGTGCAAGTACATTCGTGGATCGGCGTATTTAGCTCATTTACATATTTGACGCGGAAATCTACTGAAACGCCACCTAGTGGCCAGCAGAAATCTGCAGCCTAGATACGACGGCGTACTAATACTTACGTTGGTCGGATCTACACAACATTCAGGCTTATCTGCCTCTGTGGATAAAGAAAAAACATACAATGGCGCGTTTTAAACTTATGCGGCGTATCAATAGATACACCGGCGTAAAGTCTTTGTGGATCTGGCCCCATGTGTGTGTAAAGGCAGGCGTCCCAATACTTTTGACAATATAGTGTACATTGTCCCAAGCTGGACCAATGTAAAAATATCCTTACCTGGAATACTTCTTTAACAAATACTCAATTTAAGTTATTTTTATTGGTTAACCCCTTAAGGACCGCCGCATGTACATTTACGTCGGCAGAATGGCACGTACAGGCACATTGGTGTACCTGTACGTCCCTGCCTAGACGTGGGCCGGGGGTCCGATTGGGACCCCCCCTGGTACTTGCGGCGGGCCGGTTTGCTGTGCGAGCGATGAGGGATGAGGGGGCGGCTGTTCGTTTTTGTCCGCCCCCTCCGGATCGCTCCCAGCCAATGCGCGTCCTCCCCCGCCCTCTTCCTGTGTAAACACAGGAAGGGGGAAGTGATGTAATCTCTCCTCTATTTTCAACCGCCGCTGAGGAGAGAAGACATCACAAGTGAGTCTGCACAACACTACACTGACACCAGGACATGTAGGCACATTAACCCCCCCACCCCCCTGTCACAGTGTCACTGAATGCAGTGATCATATATTTACTGATCACTGCATTTAGTGTCAGTATGACAGTTACTGTGACAGGCAGTTAGTGTTAGGTCCAGGGTAGACCCCGTACCCCCCCTAATAAAGTTTTAACCCCTTGATCACCGCCCTAGTAACACTTTTACCCCCTATTGCCAGTGTCACTAAGCGATCATTTTTCTGATCGCTGTATTAGTGTCGCTGTTCCCGCTAGGTAGCTAATTTTTTTTTATTGCGATTTTTTTTTTTACTAAAGACATGTGGCTGTAATACATTTTGGCCAAAATGTTTGACTAAAATTTAGTTTATTCGATTTTTCTTATAACAAAAAGTAAAAAATATTGTTTTTTTTTTTCAAAATTGTCGCTCTATTTTTGTATATAGCGCAAAAAATTAAAATCGCAGACTTGATCAAATACCATCAAAAGAAAGCTCTATTTGTGGGAAGAAAAGGATGCGAATTATGTTTGGGAACCACGTCACGCAAGACCGTGCATTTAGCAGCATATTGGTCCGGTCCTTAAGTGGTTAACAAAAATTTCAAAAATATTTTACTTTTTTTTAAATGTTTTAATAGATTTTTATTGTTTTCACTAAAGAAATTAATATAAACTGTTCTCAAGATAGATGTCATTAATAATGTGGTAAAAGCATGCTGCAGGTATACAAACATACATCTACAGTGCAATTAATTTGTTCACAGCTTTTAACCACTTCAATACCGGGCTTTTATACCACCTCCATACCGGGCCTATTCTGACACTTCTCTCCTACATGTAATAATCATCATTCTTTTGCTAGAAAATTACGCAGTACCCCCAAACATTATATATGTTTTTTTAGCAGACACCCTAGGGAATAAAACGACGGCCATTGCAACGTTTTATCTTGCACGGTATTTACGCAATCATTTTTTAAACGCCTTTTTTTTGTAAAAAAAATGGTTTCATGAATTAAAAAAATAACAAAACAGTAAAGTTAGCCCAATTTTTTTGTATTATGTGAAAGATTATGTTACACCGAGTAAATAGATACTCAACATGTCGCGCTTTAATGAAATGGCGCCAAACTTCGGTACTTAAAAATTTCCATAGGCAACGCTTTAATTTTTTTTTACAGGTTACCAGTTTAGATTTACAGAGGAGATCTAGTGCTAGATTCGTTGCTTGCACTCTAACGCACGCGGCGATACCTCACTTATGTGGTTTAAACGGCGTTTACATATGTCGGCGGGACTTACGTATTCGTTCGCCTTCTGCACGCGAGCTATCGGGGACAGGGGCGTTTTAATTTTTTTTTTTATCTTTTTTTTTTTTTTTTACTTATTTTTTATTTATTTTTTACACTTTAAAAAAAAAAAAAAAAAATTCCACTTTTTTTCCTATTACAAGGAATGTAAACATCCCTTGTAATAGGAAATGTGTGTGACAGGTCCTCTTAAGGCCTCTTTCACACAGAGCGGTCCGTTTTTCGGTCCGCTCCGTGTGTGTCCGTCGGCTCAGCGGGGGGTCCCGCTGAGCTGTCGGCGGACAGGGCGGTCCCCGCACACTGTGCAGGGACCGCCCTGTCTCTTCTCTGCTATCACCTATGGGGAATCGGATGCCAATGGACCGTCTGTCCGTTGGCATCCGATCCGATCGGCCGGACGGAAGAAAAATAGGGTTTTCTTCCATCCGAAAAACGGATCCAGACGGACGCGGATCTTAGGCGGACGTTAGCGGATGCATCATCCGCTAACGGACGCGATCCCATAGGGGCCCATTACAAGTCCGTAAACGGACTTGTAATGAGCGGACGAACGGTCCGCTAATGTGAAAGGGGCCTTAAGGAGAGATGCGGGGTCAATAAGACCTCACATCTCTCCTCCAGGCTGGAAACCATGAGATCGGTGAAAAAAAATTCACCGATCTCATGAATGGTTGCTTACAGCCGCAATCGTGGCTTTGTTTACTTACGGGGACCCGGGCGTGACGTCATCACATCGTGCCCGGGTCCTCCGACGGTCATAGAGATGACTGGTGACCATCTGGTCACCAGTTATCTCTATGCTTCCTGCCGACGCCGGACGATTCGTTCTCCGGGCCCCCGAAGGCGCGGGAGAGGCCGGAGAAGCACCGGATGGCGGCGGGAGGGGGGGGTGTCCCCTCCCGCGGCCTGTAAGAACGATCAACCGCTATGATCGTTCTTATGTCGTGCAGAATTGCCGGCTTAACAAGAGGATATCTAGATGATGCCTCTGGCTGCAGGCATCATTCAGATATTCACCCGCAAAGCTCAGGCCGTCATTTGACGTCCACTTAGGATGGGAGATCCCATCTCTGGACATCAATCACAATGGGCCAGTATTGAAGTGGTTAAATGTGTCTATGTTGTTTTTCATTTTATCTTTTTTTTTTTTTTTATCTTTCTTCTAATTAAGCATGTTATTTTTTTAATTATTTTTTTATAAATCTCTTTATTAATTTTCTGATTTTTTTTCCATACAAAAATAAAAGCATACATATACATTTACATTTTCCATTTTCAAAGTACATTCATCTGCTCTCTTCTAGAGCCTATTTATTTATTTTTACTTTTATTAATAGTATTTTAATTATAAAAAAAAAACTGAACCTATCTTCTTTTAACATGTATTTGTTTCATTGGGTACAGTGAGAAAATATATCTTGAAAGCTGGAGCAAGGAGTTTGGTGTACGAAAAAACATTGGGTGAGCTTTGTGTCATAGATGTGACCACAACATGATCACAATCTGCACTGATTGGGCGGAACATTATGCTACAGATTGGGGAAGTGACTTTTTCTCCAAAAATAATTCATACACATCCACTACTTAATGGTCCTGTAATCTATTTTTTTCTAAATGAAATGATAAAATGATCGTGTGTGGGCAAAAACAACGTTTTAAACCCGCACATGCCCAGAAGCAAGTTACCATTCATAATGGAGTAAGCACATTCATCAAGCTGTAACTGACAAAAAAGCACGAATCGTCTTTTACTAACAAGTAACCAGCTTAAAGCAGCCTTAAGGCAAATAGAACTTTCCCTTTAGAGTGCCGTCGCTTTGTTCATCATTTTTCAAAAACAATGGTGTGTGGGCAACATCATTTTTAATGATGAAGTTGGAAAAATTTCTTTTTTTATTTTCATGATGGAAAATTACATTTTTTTTCAAGACAAAAAGTGATCGTGCGTACGGGGCATTAGAATTGGTAAGCTGCAATATAATAAATGTTTGATTTTAGGTTTAATACTACTTTAATTCTGTACCATAAACCATTGGGATGGGGAGGGGTTATTATGTAAGGCGCAGACATTTATTTCTGACATCTTCATAATAAAAGGTAATTGTGTTTCGTCTTTCATATCACCGGTCTTAGGCCAAATACAGTCAAGTGGTAACCACTCTTGCAGAAGTGGGATTGTAGTTTCATTTCCCACCAAGAAAGAGCATCTTTCCATAGAAATACTTGTGCCTGGATTGGTTGTAGTGTCTGTTCCTCTATAAGACTGTAAGCTTCCTTCATGGCAAGGACTGATATGAAAGATGCATTTTCCTTGTAGTAAGTGCAGGAGAGTTTTCTGATACTGTATAAATAAACCAAAGGACACAACATAACACAATGTTGTGCAGCATAATTGTATACACCCAAGCCAGGGTGCGACAAACCCCAGGCGCCAGGTTACACTCAAGCATACAAAACCCCACCTAAAAAATGCCTGAAAACATCAATTGTGATACACGTTACATTTACATGCGCCTCCGGTGCCCCTATTGAAAGGTGCTTGCTGTAAGTCGGTGTTAATTTTGGCCGAAAATTTCGATTCAGTTTTAGTCTTAGGACTAAAATGGCATTTTAGTTTTAGTCCCATTTTAGTCTTCTGCATTTCTTTTAGTTTTAGTCGTATTTAGTACATTTTAGTTGACTAAAACTCAATTCAGTCGTCTAAAATCGAATGGGTGTAATTCAATTGTAATGCATTAGTGAACATTTCTCTACAATTTCCAAACTCATTATATACTGCTGGAGTGAAAAATCTCATATGTTATTATTTATGGTATTGAGGTATGAACATGCACTACGCACCAATGTTAATTTTGAAGTCAAATTTCAATTTCTTTTTAGTCTTAGTCTTTTGACTAAAATTTTAGATTTAGTCGTATTTTAGTCATCTCAATTGTTTTAGTTTTAGTCATATTTTAGTTGACTAAAATAGTATTCATTAAAGCGGAGTTCCACCCTTAAAACCACTTTGTTTCATCCCATCCAGCATACTGGCGTCAGCGCCAGTATGCTGTTTTTTTATTTCTTTTATTCCATGTACTTACTTTATAATCGATCATGTAATTTTGGGCGCACCGCGGTATGTCGCCGCTATAAGGCGTCACGCCTTCCGGAAACAGCCGATTAGCGTTCGGCTCTTCTCGGCGCCTGCGCACAGACCCAGGAGCTGACTGTGCAGGCGCCGTAAATAGCCGGTCCTAGTTTGGCTTTTTTCGGAGGGCGTGACGCGGCTATATACGGCGCCTGCGCAGTCAGCTCCTTGGTCTGTGCGCAGGCGCCGAGAAGAGCCGAACGCTAAACGGCTGTTTCCGGAAGGCGTGACGCCTTATAGCGGCGACATACCGCGGTGCGCCCAAAATTACATGATCGATTATAAAGTAAGTACATGGAATAAAAAAATAAAAAAACAGCATACTGGCGCTGATGCCAGTATGCTGGATGGGATGAAACAAAGTGGTTTTAAGGGTGGAACTCCGCTTTAAGTCGACTAAAATGTTTTAGTCTTTTAGTCGATGAAATTAACACTGCTGTGAGGGCACTCAATGGGAGGGAGGGGCCAGGAGCTCTTGCAAGGGACCCCGGGAAGAGAAGGGTCGGGGCTGCCCTGTACAAAATCATTACACAGAGCAAGTAAGCATAACATGTTTGTTATTTTTATAAAAACATGACTTTACAATCACTTTAAACACTTGCTTACTGGGCACTTAAACCCCCATCCTACCCAGGCCAATTTTCAGCTTTCAGCGCTGTCACACTTTGAATGACAATTGCGCGGTCATCCAACATTGTACTCAAATTAAATTTTTATCTTTTTGTTTTTAAAACATAAATAGAGTTTTTTCTTGGTTGTATTTAATCACTGTTATGCTTTTGTTTGTTTTTTTGCAAAATGAAAGAAAAAACTGTTTCATAGTTTGTTATAACATTTTGGAAACAGGTAATTTTTCCCCTTCATTGATGTGTGCTGATGGGGTGGCACTGATGTGCATCTGATAGGCTGCACTGATGGCCACTGATAGGTGGCACTGGTGGGCACTGATGAGGTAGCACTGGTGGGCACTGATAGGTAGCACTGGTGGGCACTGATGGGTGGCACTGATGGTGACTGATAGGCCAAAAAAAAGTTGTTCATCTTTTAAAACGCTTATTAACCGCGTTACTCGTAAACCAAGGTTCCACTGTACTGCTGAACGAAGGGCACTGATAGGTGACAATGATAGGCAGTACTGATAGGTGGCACTGATTGGCAGTACTAATTGGCACTGATAGGTGGCACTGGTGGGCATTGATAGGTGGCACTGGTGGGCATTGGTAGGCATTGATAGATGGCACTGATAGGCAGCACTTATATGCACTGGTAGGTGGCATTGGTGGGCACCGCATAGCAGCAGTGGCTCTCCGTGATTGGGACCGATATCCGTCTGACAGAAGCCGTTAATCGGCTTTTCTTTTTCTTACACTGTCTGCATGAGTAAAGAAAAAGACGAAAAAGACGATATTCTGTTTACATCACATGATCAGCTGTCATTGGCTGACAGCTGATCATGTGGTAAGGGGCCGTGATCCCTTGTGGGTTCAGGGGGTGTAGATGTACTCACACTGTCCTTGTCCTGCAGCTCTAAGTGAAACTGCTTTTAGGCCTTTCGCTGGGCTAGTTTCTTTCCTTGCAAAACAGTCTGACCCTCAATGGTGGACTGCAGGGCAGTGAAGATCCCCTCTTTTAGCTTCCTTCTTCCAACCTCCAGACTGAAGGCAGACCCCCCCTTCTCCGTGGCCCCCTTCCATGCTACAGCACTTCAGCACTCCATCTTCCACCCGACTCCTGACTGTCCTGGCTCCACAACATTTATGGGCTGGTTCAACCACCCTACCAGGCCTCCAGCCTAGGAATTGGCCAGATTCCCATAAATATAGAGATCCCTGTCTCTATACCCCCACCCACTAGCTTCTAAGAGTTTCCAAGGACCCTCCAGAACCAGGGGGAGGAGATAGAGGCCTGGTCTGCAGAGACTTTCAGCCTGACCTGAATCTAAGCCCTGACCCAATTAACAGACTCATGCAACTACCATGAGTCAAGTACATTTTCCTACACCTATACTACAGATGAGTATATGCTTCTGGTGAGTGGGCCATGCAGAGCAAAGCAACCTCATAAAATAGCAATTGTAGCAGTGGAGGGACCAGGGGAGAACTTCTCATTCACCTTAGATTTACACCACTTGCATTGCATTTAGTGTGTGATGGGCCTGTTTTTTACACTGCTTCATACAGGGCCGCAATCAGAAAATTTGGGGCCCCTTACACAGCTTTAGGCATGGGCCCCCTGGAGCAGAGAACCAGGGGGTGCCATGAATTGAGAATCGGGGGGTGCAGCGAATTGAGAAGCGGGGGTGCCGCGAATTGAGAACCTGGGGGAGGGGTGTGAATTGAGTCGCTGGGGGGTGCTGCCACCACGCAAATTGAGGTGGGCGGGGGCCCCTTACAGGTGTACTGCCTGTACCCCCCTGATGGCGGCCCTTGCTTCATACAGGGTATGAATTTGTATAGCCAGTTTTTAGTTTTGCATTAAGTACCGGTAATTCATTTAGAGATGCAAAAGTAAGCCTACTTTTGATCTCTACTCATGTTTAACCCCTTTGCACCAGCAGGCGCTGTGCTTTAAATGGTCTCCGACACCCAAGGCTGGTAGAAGGAGCTCCTGATCATGTAGAACTTTGATTTGAGACCGTCCTACCAGCTCCCAATCCTTCACATTTGACCAGTTGTCAGATACAGCTCAGTTACAGTTCTGGGGACACCAAAAGAGCCCGCCCCAAAACAAGACTCATATATGCAGCATCTGGACATTAAGGTTAATCCGCGTTGCCGCCGCATATACAGTATGTGTATTGCTTTTGTAAAAGGGTTTTCCTATGAATCACAGGAGTGCAGTTCGTTCTGAACTCCTGTGACCCTGTTTTCAGCTGACAGTGAGCTGAAGCCCACTGTCAGCTGATGTCACAGAGCCGGTCCAGGCCCGGGGAAAGATTGCGAGCCACTGAGAGACTGAGCCAGGTGCTGCATCCCCTTCCACAGCAAGCACTCCAGCGCATGGAGCACTAAAAACTGTGCAATCAGCAGTGTTTGATCGCTCGGTTCTCAGTCTTAGAGCCAGCAGACTTAGAACTGTCAGACCAATGTTGCATCCACCTAGGTATTGCATTGATTATGTATGCCCCAAATTAAGATGCTTATATTACAATTGAGCTGTGCTTAATTCTTGGTTTCTGTTCTTGTTTCTTAAAGCGGAGTTCCATCCAAAAGTGGAACTTCCACTTTAAGCACTCCTCGCCCCCTGACATGCCACATTTGGCAGAAACTGGAGAAATTTCGATCAATGTGTGCGCTCTCCTGATTTACAGAATATGATTGTTTGATCAATCTCTGTCAAAGGGACATGCTGGAATTTTTTTGCCTGTGGCTGAAGCTGCTAATCAGTGTATTTTGAGAGCCACGGTCCCGCTGTCAGTATACAATGTCCCCGGTAGGGTGGGAATTCCTCCATTCACCTTGTTTGTGTGGATGAAGGAATTTGTCCGTCTATGACCAGCTTAATTCTTAGTATCTGTCCTTATCCTGTATCTGTGTCCATTGCACAGTCATAGGGTTGAGCGAACCCGAAATGTAAAGTTCGGGTTCGTACCGAATGTTCGGTTTTTTTGACCCGGTCCCGAACCCGAACAATTTTCTGAAAGTTCGGGTTCGGTGTTCAGCTATGTAACGGCGCGCTGCAGGGCAGCCAATCAGCATTTCTTTTACTTGTGTGACCTAGAAGCCATCACAGCCATGCCTACTAATGGCATGGCTGTGATTGGCCAGTGCAGCATGTGACCGAGCATGTGACCCAGCCTCTATATAAGCTAGAGGCACACAGCACAGCTCATCACTCTGCTTTAGCTAGGGTAGGGAAAGGCTGCAGCTGCTCTCAGGGACAGATTTAAATAGGATTTTCCTGCTTCAGAAATCGAATTACAATACTCAGCGATCTACATAGCATTAGCTACTTTAGGGAAAGGTTCCTGATTGTGCTTATAGGGAGAGAATTAGGTAGGAGTCAGTCCTACTTCACAAATCTAATTGCAGCAGCACTGCATATGTTCCTGTCAGATACTCTGCATATTGCACCAGCACTGCATGTGTTCCTGTCAGATACCCTGCATATTACACCAGCACTGCATATGTTCCTGTGAGATACTCTGCATATTGCACCAGCACTGCATATGTTCCTGTCAGATACTCTGCATATTGCACCAGCACTGCATATGTTCCTGTCAGATACTCTGCATATTGCACCAGCACTGCATGTGTTCCTGTGAGATACTCTGCATATTGCACCAGCACTTCATATGTTCCTGTCAGATACTCTGCATATTGCACCAGCACTGCATATGTTCATGTGAGATACTCTGCATATTACACCAGCACTGCATATGTTCCTGTCAGATACTCTGCATATTGCACCAGCACTGCATATGTTCCTGTAACATACCCTGCATTAGCTACTGTAGGGAAAGGTTCCTGATTGTGCTTATAGGGAGAGAATTATAAAGGAATCAGTCCTACTTCACAAATCTAATTGCACCAGAATAGTGTCCCATCATTGACAGGAATAGTGTCCCATCATTTGTGTCAGTGGGAGAAATAGTGCCCCATCATTGGTATCAGTTGGAGGAATAGTGTCCCATCATTGGTATTATTGGCAGGAATAGTGTCCCATTATTAGTATCAGTGGGAGAAATAGTGGCGCATCATTAGTATCAGTGGGAGGAATAGTGTCCCATCATTTGTGTCAGTGGGAGAAATAGTGCCCCATCATTGGTATCATTGGCAGGAATAGTGTCCCATCATTTGTGTCAGTGGGAGAAATAGTGCCCCATTATTTGTATCATTGGCAGGAATAGTGTCCCGTAATTTGTGTCAGTGGGAGAAATAGTGCCCCATCATTGGTATTATTGGGAGGAACAGTGTCCCATCATTTGTGTCAGTGGGAGAAATAGTGCCGCATCATTGGTATCAGTGGGAGGAATAGTGTCCCATCATTTGTGTCAGTGGGAGAAATAGTGCCGCATCATTGGTATCAGTGGGAGGAATAGTGTCCCATCATTGGTATCATTGGCAGGAATAGTGTCCCATCATTTGTGTCAGTGGGAGAAATAGTGCCCCATCATTGGTATCATTGGGAGGAATAGTGCCCCATAATTTGTGTCAGTGTGAGAAATGGTGCCCCATCATTGGGAGAAATAGTGCCCCATCATTGGTGTCAGTAGGAGAAATAGTGCCCCATCATTGGTATCATTGGCAGGAATAGTGTCCCACCATTTGTGTCAGTGGGAGAAAAAGTGCCCCATCATTGGTATCATTGGGAGGAATAGTGTCCCATCATTTGTGTCAGTGGGAGAAATAGTGCCGCATCATTGGTATCAGTGGGAGGAATAGTGTCCCATCATTGGGGAAGGTTCCTGCTTGTCAAGATTTTTTTTTTAATCTATTTTATGTTATTTTAAGTTATTTCCCTATCCACATTTGATTGCATTTTGCTGCCATTTGCAGCCCTCTAGCTCTTTCCCTTGTTTTTTAGAGACATTTTTGTAGTCAAAAATTAGGGTCCCCATTGACTTCAATGGGGTTCGGGTTCGGGTCAAGTTCGGGTCCTGAACCCGGACTTTTTTCCGAAGTTCGGCCGAACCCCCTGAACCCGAACATCCATGTGTCCGCTCAACTCTACACTAGGGATGAGTCGAACACCCCCGCATTCAGTTCGCACCAGAACGTTCGAACGGACTGAACATTCGCGCAAACATTTAGAACCCCATTGAAGTTTATGGGACTCGAACGTTCGAATTCAAAAGTGCTAATTTTAAAGCCCAATATTCAAGTTATTGTTGGAAAACGTCTGAGAACCCGGGTCTTGCCCCAAGGAACATGTATCAATGGAAAAAAAAGTTTTAAAAACTGTAGTTTTTTCTGGAGCAGCGATTTAATGATGCTTAAAGTGAAAAAATGCAAAATTCCTTTAAATATCGTACCTGCTGGATGTAGTAAACACCAAGTACATCAAGGTGCAAACTATACAACACAAGTGCAGTAAACACCAAGTACGTTTAGGTGCAAACTATACGGCCCAAGTGCAGTAAACATCAAGTACGTTTAGGTGCAAACTATATGACACAAGTACAGTAACACCAAGTACGTTTAGATGCAAACTATACGGCACAAGTGTAGTAAACTACAAGTAGGTTTAAGTGCAAACTATACAGCACAAGTGCAGTAAACACCAAGTACGTTTAGGTGCAAATTATACAGCACAAGTGCAGTAAACTCCAAGTAGATTTAGGTGCAAACTATACGGCCCAAGTGCAGTAAACACCAAGTATGTTTAGGTGAAAACTATACGACCCAAGTGCAGTAAACACCAAGTACGTTTAGGTGCAAACTATACAGCACAAGTGCAGTAAACACCAAGTACGTTTAGGTGCAAATTATACGGCCCAAGTGCAGTAAACACCAAGTATGTTTAGGTGCAAACTATACGGCACAAGTGCAGTAAACTCCAAGTAGGTTTAAGTGCAAACTATACGACCCAAGTGCAGTAAACTCCAAGTAGGTTTAGGTGCAAACTATACGGCACAAGTGCAGTAAACACCAAGTATGTCTAGGTGCAAACTATACGGCACAAGTGCAGTAAACACCAAGTATGTCTAGGTGCAAACTATACGGCCCAAGTGCAGTAAACACCAAGTACATTTAGGTGCAAACTATACGGTCCAAGTGCAGTAAACACCAAGTACGTTTAGGTGCAAACTATACAGCACAAGTGCAGTAAACACCAAGTACGTTTAGGTGCAAACTATACAGCACAAGTGCAGTAAACACCAAGTACGTTTAGGTGCAAACTATACGGTCCAAGTGAAGTAAACACCAAGTACGTTTAGGTGCAAACTATACAGCACAAGTGCAGTAAACACCAAGTACATTTAGGTGCAAACTATACAGCCCAAGTGCAGTAAACACCAAGTACGTTTAGGTGCAAACTATACAGCACAAGTGCAGTAAACACCAAGTACGTTTAGGTGCAAACTATACAGCACAAGTGCAGTAAACACCAAGTACGTTTAGGTGCAAACTATACAGCACAAGTGCAGTAAACACCAAGTACTTTTGGTGCAAACTATACAGCACAAGTGCAGTAAACACCAAGTACGTTTAGGTGCAAACTATACAGCACAAGTACAGTAAACACCAAGTACATTTAGGTGCAAACTATACAGCACAAGTGCAGTAAACTCCAAGTACGTTTAGATGCAAACTATGCAGCACAAGTGCAGTAAACACCAAGTACGTTTAGGTGCAAACTGTACAGCACAAGTGCAGTAAACATCAAGTACGTTTAGGTGCAAACTATACAGCACAAGTACAGTAAACACCAAGTACATTTAGGTGCAAACTATACAGCACAAGTGCAGTAAACACCAAGTACGTTTAGGTGCAAACTATACAGCACAAGTACAGTAAACACCAAGTACATTTAGGTGCAAACTATACAGCACAAGTGCAGTAAACTCCAAGTACGTTTAGGTGCAAACTATGCAGCACAAGTGCAGTAAACACCAAGTACGTTTAGGTGCAAACTGTACAGCACAAGTGCAGTAAACATCAAGTACGTTTAGGTGCAAACGGTACAGCACAAGTGCAGTAACACCAAGTACGTTTAGGTGCAAACTATACAGCACACGGGCAATACAACATGTTAGAAGACTGCAGCTAGCACAATCAACTGCCTGACAAACAGGAATAGCTGATCTAGCTAAACTATACAGTGTATAAATATATGTACAACTCCTGGGATGTATATATATTCGCTACACACTGTAAATGTAACTAAACTGACTAGCCTATTACAAAAACAAGCTGCGCAATATGAGAAGCTCTAAAATGATAAAGAGCAATACCAAACAGTGAAAACATATATATATATATATAGTCCATCAAGCAGTTAATACAAGTGGAAAAACATCTGATGGTATAAATCGGCAGTGAAATTCCGTATGTTCAAGCAGATGGTGACATCACAAACAGGAACCTCAGAAAAGTGATGCAGATAGAAAAAACACCTTCACCGATGGAAAACACTGTCCCTTACCAGAGGGGAAGATCCCAACTAGAGACCTTCTGATCGCAGATGGCTTTCTCCCCAGCCAGGGGGTTCAATAGCACGAAATCCAATGGTCAACAGCTCCTCCCGTAATGAGCAAGTGATCAGTGTTGATTGATGACAAATTATAAGAAAAAAGGTATATAGTGTAAAACCATTTACCATTTATTAAAATTAAATTAAAATTGCACTTACAAAAATGTAGGTAAAATATGCATGTAAATGTAGCCGGCCGGCTAGCACAACTCGAATATCTCCTGGACACGATTTGCGGTTATAGACGTCAGCACGCCGTCTCCCTACGCCGTTTCGTCTAAACAGACTTCGTCCCAGGACGAAGTCTGTTTAGACGAAACGGCGTAGGGAGACGGCGTGCTGACGTCTATAACCGCAAATCGTGTCCAGGAGATATTCGAGTTGTGCTAGCCGGCCGGCTACATTTACATGCATATTTTACCTACATTTTTGTAAGTGCAATTTTAATTTAATTTTAATAAATGGTAAATGGTTTTACACTATATACCTTTTTTCTTATAATTTGTCATCAATCAACACTGATCACTTGCTCATTACGGGAGGAGCTGTTGACCATTGGATTTCGTGCTATTGAACCCCCTGGCTGGGGAGAAAGCCATCTGCGATCAGAAGGTCTCTAGTTGGGATCTTCCCCTCTGGTAAGGGACAGTGTTTTCCATCGGTGAAGGTGTTTTTTCTATCTGCATCACTTTTCTGAGGTTCCTGTTTGTGATGTCACCATCTGCTTGAACATACGGGATTTCACTGCCGATTTATACCATCAGATGTTTTTCCACTTGTATTAACTGCTTGATGGACTATATATATATATATGTTTTCACTGTTTGGTATTGCTCTTTATCATTTTAGAGCTTCTCATATTGCGCAGCTTGTTTTTGTAATATTACTGTTTTTGCTGTGAGTATCTCACCATTTAAAGCCGCTTGCAATTTATTCCTTTTTTGTATCTTGCCTAGACAGCGCAGTATCACCCCTTTTTTACTAAACTGACTAGCCTGCCTGCTCTATCTATCTATCTAGTAATAAAGACACTGTCTCTCTCTCTCTCTCTATAGGACTGATCTTCTCATTAACAACGCCGCAACACACTACACGCGGCCGCCTTGTCTTTTATAGTGTGGGGCGTGTGCTAAAGCCCTGAGCCATAATTGGCCAAAGCCACCCTGGCTTTGGCCAAATATGGCACTCCGTTTTTTGCACGCTGTGATTGGTCAAGCATGCGGGACATACAGCATGCTTGGCCAATCATCAGCGCGCAATGCCGCAGTGAATTATGGGCCGTGACGCGTCACTCGAATTTTGCCCGAACGACCCGTTTTGTTCGAATTTCGACGAACGTATGACTCGAACAAGAAGCTCATCCCTATTCTACACAGTAGTACTCCTGTTGTTCTATATATGCATAGATGTTGCATGGTGACTGTCTTGTATCCTTGTTCTATATACACAGGTTATTCTTTCCCTTTAATTACATTCATTATTTTGCCATATCACATTTAGACAACCAGTTCACACATCACTACCTTATCGCTCTATAAACTATTCTTTCATGTTGACATCAAAACCTTGAAAAACTATGAAAAAAAATAATGAAGGAAAATGACAAAATGAGCTGCTGAAGTCCAGAATACATTTTATTCAGATGGTAACAGCCAACTTGTTTTCAGAGGTTCCAATAACTCTCCTTTTATCAGGACTAGCTAATGCAAGAGGTATATTCCGGACAATAGAGCTGGGATAATCCTTAGGGAATGTGTTCATATTAATTGCAGTAGAAAAACATGCTATTCCATTGGTTGATTATTGTATCTTTGCAGCAGTCATGGATGGATGGATATTAGGCTGTAGAAGAAAGCACAGGTTCCTTGACTATGGTCTCTATAACTATGGCACAAACGGCTCAAGAATATCTACACAAACACAGGGGTGGGGGATATTTACTAAAACTAAAGAGTGCAAAATCTGGTGCAATTCTGCAAAGAAACCAATCAGCTTCCAGGGTTCATTGCCAAAGCTCAATTAACCACTTACAGACCAGAAGATTTTCTCCCTTAATGATCAGGCCATTTTTTGTGACGCGGCACTGCATCGTTTTAACTGACAGTTGCGCGGTCGTGCAACGTTGTACCCAAACAAAATTGACGTCCTTTTTTCCCCACAAATAGAGCTTACTTTTGGTGGTATTTGATCACCTCTGCAGAGAGCCACAATTTTGAAAAAAAAAAAACTACCGTATATTATAAATAAAATGTCTTCATCAGTTTAGGCTGATATGTGTAAAAAAATTAGCAATAAGCGAATATTGATTGGTTTGCACAAAAAGTATAGCCTCTACAAAATAAGGGATACATTTATGGCATTTTTATTATTATTTTTTTTACTAGTAATGGTGGCAATCTGTGATTTTTGTTGTGGGACTGCGACATTGCGGTGGACAGATTGGACACTTTGACTCTTTTTTGGGACCATTGACATTTATACAGCAATCAGTGTTATAAAATGCTCTAATTACTGTGTAAATGTCAGTGGCAGGGAAGGGGTTAACACTAGGGGGCGATGAAGGGGTTAAATGTGTTCCCTAGGAGGTGTTTTTAACTGTGAGGGGGAGTGTAATGAGAGTGAGTAGAGAGAGATTGCTTTTCCTAATCACTAGTAAAAGCAAATCTCTCTCTCCTCCCCTGTCAGAACAGGGATCAGTCTGTTGACATTAAAAGATGCTGTTCTGGCTCTCTTTCCCGTAATCGGGGGTGGCCAGTGGACATCGTGGCCACGCACATCGGGTCCCCCGCCATGGTGCTCTTGCTATGGCTCTTAAAGGAGCCAACGTTCACCTACGGCTATTTGCAGGAACGAGCTGACCTGCCGCAGTATAATGATGGCAGCTGCTCGGCAAGTGGTTAAACAAGCTGAAGTTATAAACTGATTGGCTACCATACACAGCTGCACCAGATTCTAAATGCACCAGTTTTAATAAATCTCTTCCACAGTTGCATAAGTGTTCTGTAGAACATAATGGGATTGATTTACTAAAACTGGAGAGTACAAAATCTGGTGCAGCTGTACATGGTAGCCAATCAGCTTCTAACTTGAGCTTGTTCAATTAAAGGGATTGTAAGGAAAAACATTTTTCCCCTAAATAGCTTCCTTTACCTTAGTGCAGTCCTCTTTCAATTACCTAATCGTTTGATTTTGCATGTCCTTATTTCTTCTGAGAAATCCTCACTTCCTGTTCTTCTGTCTGTAACTCCACACTGTAATGCGAGGCTTTCTTCCTGGTGTGAAGAAAGCCTCTTGAGGGGGGAGGGGGCGAGCAGGAGTGTCATGACACCCATTAACACACAGCTCTTTTCTCTATCTGCAAAGTAGAGAGTGTCCTGACTTGCCTGCTTGCCCCCTCCCCCCTCAAGAGGCTTTCTCCACACCAGGGAGAAAGCCTCACATTACTGTGTGGAGTTACAGACAGAATAACAGGAAGTGAGGATTTCTCAGAAGAAATAAGAACATTTAAAAGCAAAGTTGAAGGATGAGGTAAGTGCAGGAGGACTGCACTAAGGTAAAGGAAGCTATTTAGGCTGCGCTGCGCTGCTTTCAATCCATCCGTTCTAGCCAATCAGTGGCCAGGCTGAGTGGTGAAGAGGATGTCGGGACCGAGCATGGGACTTTCCAGGGGTCAGGTAAGTATAACGGGGGCCCGGGGGGGGCGGTATACTCTGAAGTTTTTTCACCTTAATGCATAGAATGCATTAAGGCCCCTTTCACACAGGGTGGATCAGTAATGATCCGCCTCCGTATGCTCCGTAAGCTCAGAGGGGATCGCTTCGTTGATCCCCGCTGAGCCGGCCGATGACACACCGTGCCGGGACCGCCCTGTCTTTTCTCTGCTCTCCCCTATGGGGAGATGGGATGGGGAGATGGGATGAACACGGACCGTATGTCCGTGTTTATCCGATCCGCTCTGCAGACGGAACGAAAAATAGGGTTTTCTTCCGTCTGCAAAATCAGATCTTTGCGGAGGTGGACGAGATCGGATGGCAGCGGATGTTTATCCGCTGACACCCGAAATCTCATAGGGACCAATGTATGTCCCCTTTTCATCCGCAAACTGATGGATGAAAAAGCGAACATACGGTCCGCATGTGTCAAAAGGGCCTTAGGGGCAGTGTGCGGGGACCGCCCTGTCATCCGCCGGCTCAGCGGGGATCATTACTGATCTGCCCCGTGTGAAAGGGGCCTTAGGTGAAAAAACGTTTTCCTTTACACCTCCTACAAATACTGTAGCTGCTGACTTTTAATATAAGAACCCTTACCTGTCCAGGTAGCCTGCGATGTCAGCACCCCAAGCCGTCCATCGGCTTAAGGTGCAGGCACCGGCATTGCAAGTAATGGGAACCGACAGTGAAGCCTTCAGGCTGAGTTGCGCGACGCTTTCTGAATGGTCCCGTCGTCTTCTGGGACATACACCGCTCCCAGAAGGCAACCGGAGGGGGGGAAAGGAGAAGGGCCGGATAAAACCATGAAAGTGATGTACCTTTTCACGGCGAGGAAGTCCTAAAGAAAACATGCATAAAAGGTATGAAAAATAAAAAAATATTCCAAAGACAAATGGGGGAGGGGGGGTTTCAATTGTTTGAGATCGGGTTCTCTTTTTGCATGGATCTGCGGTGAAACAATGACAAGTTTCAATGAATGAGTTGCTAAAGACAACTTCTACTCTTCCTTTGCACTTCTTCTATCTATGAGGATCACTAAACAAAAGTCACACGTGCAGTAATACAGTTTAGCAAACCTTCTCACCATGTATTACATTACCATGGGTGGCCTTTTCACACCTCTTTTCTGTTCATGCTGTCATGTCAGATATAGGACAAGCCGTAAGCTGGGTGACATGGAGGGGTGTAGCTTCCGCTTTATCTAGCCGAAAGTTTATTTCCGTTACTCATATAGACGCGTGCTCAGGATATAAATAGAAAGAGGAAAGAGAGCATTCAGAAATAGACAATCACATAGAAAGAGACACATACACAGACATATGATTAATATTAGAGGGATGAGTACTGTCTATATTGTCCCAGAAATGCAATACATCTTACCTTGGATAGAGATGACAAATTGCTCTCGTTATGTGCTGCAATTCCTTTTGTGCTTTCTAATGCTGAAGTCATTTCCAGTGTATGTAAAGATCATCATGTGCAGTTTTCTTAGAAAATTTTATAATCATGCATAACTTCTGTGCAAATTTACTGTGCAACGCCTGAATTATGCACGCAACGTGATTATCTTGTCTTGGAAGAAACCGTTGGCCCCCTACCATTATGGCCTGAAAGGCATTGATAAACAAGGCTCTACCGATGTATGAAGCCACACAGGGTCACTAAAGGAAATTTTTTTCTTAGCTAAATAGTTTCTTTTACGTTACTACAGTACTGGTTTCATGTCCTTATTGTTCGTTTTTGCTTTGAAGTTGCTGTAATCCTGCTCTGATCTCCACACTTCCTTGCTTGTCTGTTTCCTTATAACCACAGTGCTGGGAGCTTTCTCACGGTGGTCTAAGCTGTCATTACTGTGTGTCTAAAACTTCCCAGAACCAATCAGATTAATTTTAAAAACAAAACACTGCCCTGGATTTGTTAGTTTTTGTTCTGTGTGTCTATTTCTACTTTGCAGAAACATGAAGCCAGTTCAAAAGTGAAACTAACCTGCAGGCACATTATATGATTGATTTTTATCTATGTTTAATCATTTTGAAAAGGAATCAGTTAACTTTTATGTCTCTATACCCTGTAAACAGTCTTTTTAGCGAATTTTTTTTTCTTTTAGTGACCCTTTAATAGAGGGGTGCCTGAGAAGTTTAAAAAGGTATGGGGTGGTTGGATAGAAAATAACTCCACAGCATCGGATTAATTGCACCCTGGTTGAGGGTGATCGTTTGTGGTGAGTAGTGAGGTTTATGTAAGCCTTGATGGGCACCAAATACTATCTCTCCATGTAAAAAATATTGTACTGTCAACTAAACTTATTTTTTGTCTGACATTTTCATGTTTTTAACCTAATTATTTTAAAATGATTGTAAACCCTTACCAGTGCCGATCCTGACCTCCCTGGGGCCCTAAGCATAATGACATGTCACATTAAAGTTAAGAAGCGGGGGGCTGTTAAAAATTACATGTCACATTAAAGTCGAGAAGCGGGGGAGGAGGTGTTCTGATGTCGGAAATTACATCCTACATTAAAGTAAGAGCCGGGGGGGTGCTAACTTCTTACCTCTTCTCCCATGCAGCCAGTAAGTTGCCAAAAAGGGGCCGAAAATTACTTCTGACCAGACGGGGCCTCTAGTAATTTGGGGGGCCCTCCGCAGCTTTGCGGGGCCCTAAGCGGCTTGCATAGTGAGCCTATAGGGCGGATCGGCCCTGACCCTTACAGACCACTTTTACCTACAGGTAAGTCTAGATTAAAGGGTTAGTAAAGGAAAAAATGTTTCCTTTAACCACTTAAGGACCGGACCAATATGCTGCTAAATGCCCAGAGGCGCTTTTACAATTCGGCACTGCATCGCTTTAACAGACAATTGCGCGGTCGTGCGACATGGCTCCCAAACAAAATTTGCGTCCTTTTCTTCCCACAAATAGAGCTTTCTTTTGATGGTATTTGATCGCCTCTGCGATTTTTATTTTTGCGCTATATACAAAAATAGAGCGACATTTTTGAAAAAAAACAATATTTTTTACTTTTTGTTATAAGAAAAATCGAATAAACAACATTTTAGTCAAACATTTAGGCCAAAATGTATTCAGCCACATGTCTTTAGTAAAAAAAATCGCAATAAAAAAAAAATAGTTACCTAGCGAGAACAGCGACACTAATACAGCGATCAGAAAAATGATCGCTTAGTGACACTGGCAATAGGGAGTGAAAGAGTTAACTTGGGCGGTGATCAAGGGGTTAAAACTTTATTAGGGGGGGTACGGGGGCTACCCTGAACCTAACACTAACTGCCTGTCACACTGACACTAAATGCAGTGATCAGTACATATATGATCACTGCATTCAGTGACACTGTGACAGGGGGGGGGGGGGTGATCGCAAGGGATTATTGTGCCTACATGTCCTTGTGTCAGTGTAGTGTTGTGCAGACTCACTGTGTGATGTCTTCTCTCCTCAGCGGCAGTTGAAAATACCGCCGAGAGGAGAGATTACATCACTTCCCCCTTCCTGTGTTTACACAGGCAGAGGAAGTGACACGCAGGGGGAGGACGCAGATTGGCTGGGAGCGATCCGGAGGGGGCGGACAAAAACGAACAGCCGCCCCCTCGTCACCGATCGCTCCCACAGCCACGGGGACCGCCGCAGGTACCGGGGGGGGGTCCCGATCGGACCCACGTCTAGGCAGGGACGTACAGGTATGCCAATGTGCCTGTACGTGCCATTGTGCCGACGTATTTGTACATGCGGCGGTCCTTAAGTGGTTAAAATAACAAACATGTTATACTTACCTCCACTGTGCAGTTTGTTTTGCACAGAGTGGCCCCCGATCCTTGACTTCAGGGGTCCCTCGGCGGCTGTCTCTGGTCCTCGCCGCAAGTACTAACCACAGTCATGCGAGAGAGCTTGCATGGTGGTGAGTAATTGCGGGCACACTCTCGTGATACAGTGAGCGGCCATGGCCGCTCACTGTATTACTCGGCCCCTCCCCTCGGCGCGCCACATCACTAGATGTGATTGACAGCAGCGCCAGTAAATGGCTGCGCTGCTCTCAATCCATCCGCTCTAGCCAATCAGCGGCCAGGCTGAGCGGCGAAGAGGATCTCGGGACCACACGCGGGACTTTCGAGGGGTCAGTTAAGCATAACGGGGTCATTAGCGGACATCAAGTCCAACGGACCCGTGGGTATGCTCCCGCTGTAAGCGGCAGGCACACGCATGCCCATTATCTCCTGTGCAAAGACCAATGTAGACCTACAGTGGTTTGCGGAGGAGAGCCGACCTGCCGCAGTATAATGACGGTTAAGCAGTTAAAGTGTGAACTTTTAAAGATATATTCCCCACATCAAGCTATAAAAAGATCTTCTGAAAAACTTTAAAGGTATATTTTAGGTTTTTAGGGTAGCTCAGGCAAAAAGCATAAATGAGTCCCATAATCATGTAGCTTTCTGCTACAAAATGAGAGTGCTGTATGAAAAGAAAAATACACTATATCTATATGTTTGTTTTTCCTGCCAATGCAGCATAAATATGGTATATTTGTTAAATAAATGTAATAACATAGTGCAAAGTGGGCGGGGCTTTAGGTTACATAATCTAATGTTAAATGTCCAGTATCTCAAAAACCGAACAAACAAAAAGTTTGTTTTTTTGTGGTACAAATCAACTCAAATGCAACACAAAAAGATTGTGTAATTGTTTTTAACCACTTAAGGACCCATTCACACCGATATACATCGGCAGAATTGCACGGCTGAGCACAATCACGTACCTGTACGTGTCTCTTTAAGCCACGCGACCCGGTCCGAAGCTCCGTGACCTCGCCCGCGGGACCCACGGACCCGATCGCCGCCGGTGTCCCGCGATCGGTCACCAGAGCTGAAGAACGGGAAGAGGTGTGTGTAAACACACCTTCCCCGTTCTTCACAGTGGCACTGTCATTGATCGTCTGTTTCCTGATATAGAGAAAGACGATCAAAGACATCACGCGTCCAGCCATGCCCCCCTACAGTTAGAAACACATATGAGGTCACACTTAACCCCTTCAGCGCCCCCTAGTGGTTAACTCTCAAACTGCAATTGGCATTTTCACAGTAAACAATGCATTTTTAAAGCATTTTTTGCTGTGAAAAGGACAATGGTCCCAAAAATGTGTCAAAATTGTCCGATGTGTCCACCATAATGTCGCAGTCACGAAAAAAAGCCGCTGATCGCCGCCATTAGTAGTAAAAAAAAATATTAATAAAAATGCAATAAAACTATCCCCTATTTTGTAAACGCTGTACATTTTGCGCAAACCAGACGATAAATGCTTAAATATTGATTGGTAAAAAAAATCGCAACGGCCTAAACTGAGGAAAAAAAGTTTTTTTATATATATTTTTGGGGGATATTTATTATAGCAAAAAGTAAATAATATTGAATATTTTTCAAAATTGTTGATATATTTTTGTATTTAGCGCAAAAAATAAAAACCGCAGAGATGATCAAATGCCACCAAAAGAAAGCTCTATTAGTGGGGAAAAAAGGACGCCAATCTTGTTTGGGAGCCACGTCGCGCGACCGCGCAATTGTCAGTTAAATTGACGCAGTGCAGAATTGCAAAAAGTGGCCGGGTCATTGACCAGCAAAATGGTCAGGGGCTGAAGTGGTTAAGCTTAACAGCTGGCGGTCCCTCAGCCTGCATCTTGATTGCGTTCTGCAGAATGCAGTAAGTGCAAACTTTGCGTGCGCACAAATGAGTATTCTCAATAGGTCTATACAACAAATGTACAGTATGTCCATACATTTATTTGCCAATTAATATATTTATAATATAACATTTTGGATGCTTATGTTAAGCAACATTTAAAGCATGTGAACGATAATTTGTTCAATGTTCATTCTTACCTTTCAATGGCATTGCATGGCTTTGTAGTGACTTGGAAAAATTCTTGTCACTGGTAGCGCTCTTTTATCCTGATGGGCCTCAGGCCCCATACACACGATCGGACATATCCGATGAAAACGGTCCGCGGACCATTTCCATCGGATATGTCCGATCGGGAGTTTGATCCGATGGCGTGTACACACCATCGGATCAAATTCCCCGCCGCCGGACGGCGCGGTGACGTGGCGGTGACGCGGCGGTGACGTTGACGCCGCCACGTCACCTCCACGTCACCGCACCAGGAAGTAAAACACTTCCGCGCATGCGCCGAATCCATTCGGCAGCGGCGCGGCGGCGGTGGGGGACGACATGTCTGCTGGTAAGTGTACTAACCAGCAGACATGTCGGGCGGACAGATCCCCACCGGATAGATTTCAAAGCTTGCTTTGAAATCTGTCGGGTGGACAAATCTGTCTGCTAGCCCATACACACGAGCGGAGATGTCTGCTGAAACGGTCCATCGGACCGTTTTCAGCGGACATATCCCCTCGTGTGTACGCGGCCTCAGATGTATGGGAACTGCCTTGTGGAGGCTTTTAAAGTTTGAAAAGATGTCAAACTCTTTAAAATATACAGCATCAGAACTCGTGCGGTTACACGTTTGGCAAACATGCGTCCCGCAATTTCAGTCGAATGTAAAAATATTTTTTTTAAGTAAATGTAACTCAATTAGAATATGGAAATGCACATACCTTAAAAGTTTTGTCTAGATTACTCAATATTATAGTTTATTTTCGTAAATGTAAAAGCTGTGTTTTAAGAACCAATGAAAATGAAGAAAGGTACCGTATATACTCGAGTATAAGCCAACTTGACTATAAGCCGAGGAACCTAATTTTACCACAAAAAAATGGGAAAACTTATTGGGCCAGATTCAGGTAGGACAGCGGTTCTTTATTTCGAGTCATTTATCTTTAGGAGCAAGTACTGTTATTCACATAGCACTTGCTCCTAAAGTTGCGGCGGCGTAGCGAAAATGAGCCGGCGGAATTCAAATTGGGCGGGTAGGGGGCGTGTATTATTTAAACTAGGCGCGATCCCGCGGCGAACGTACTGCGCATGCGTCGACTGTCAGTGCGCATGCTCCAAATTCTGTCAGTGAACGTCAATGACGTCAATCCCCATTCACGGACGTTTTACGCAAACAACGCTAAAAAATTTAAATTCGACGCGATGACGACGGCCATACTTAACATAGGATACTCCGCCTAGGGGGCATGTTTTTCTTTACGCCGCGTATCGCTTACGGAAACGTCGAAAAGTCACTGCGTCGGGCCCGCGTACGATCGTGAATTTCCGTCTCTCGCTGATTAACATATTCTCGGCGTTAATCAGCGGGAACGCCCCGAGCGCCATTTTTAAAATTGCAGTTCCGATACGACGGCGAAATACAATTACGCCGCTCGTATAGGAACTCCAACCCGGCGTTTCTTGTTTTCTGCTTACAGAAAACAGAAACGCCAGCTCAAAGTGAGAGTTATGCTGGCGTATCACTGATACTCCAGCCTAACTCTACCTGAATCTGGCCCATTGACTTGAGTATAAACCTAGGGTGAGAAATGCAGCAGCTACACTAAATGGAAAAGAGGGTCAACAATGCCCATCTGCAGCCTCACTGTGCCCATTTGCAGCCTCACTGTGCCCATCTGCAGCCTCACTGTGTCCATTTGCAGCTTCACTGTGCCCATTTGCAGCCTCACTGTGTCCATCTGCATGCCTCAGCCTCACTGTGCTTATCTGCATGCCTCAGCCTCACTGTTCCCAACTGCATTCCTCACTGTGCCCATCTCCCTGCCTCTTGTACCTTATCACCCGGCGCTGTGCTCATCTGGAGCCTTATGATCTCCCTGCGCTGTGACAAGAAGTCTAGTTGGCGGCCGTCCAGTGTTACAAAGCCCCACCTTCGCCTCGTCCGTAACGGAACACTGACTCTATTGAGCCTATCACAGATGAGGAGAAGGCGGGGCTTTGTTACACTGGACGGCCGCCAGAGCGCCGGAAATCATAAGGCTGCAGATGGGCACAGTGAGGCAGGGAGACTCGAGTATAAGCCGAGGGGGGCTTTTTCAACACAAAAAAAGTGCTGAAAACTCGGCTTATACTCGCGTATATAAGGTACTTAAAAAATCAAAAAAAAATTGAAAATTATTACAATTTTATGTTAAAATTACAAGGAAACCGAAACATTTTTATCAGTGCTATTAGTTCAACGGGGGGGGGGGGGAATATTATACTGTTTACAGTGAATGTATATTGTATGTACCCTTCTCTCTCTCTCTCCTACTATAATCTTTCTCTGGGGGAAGGCTGCTGCCCTTTTCTTTTATTTGGTCTGGGTTCTGCATTGTACATTGTAAGTAAAACAATTACTGTGCAGATGAAGCTGCTGACTGTTCACTTCCTGGATTTACACAGACACAAAGGCACACCTCCAGCTCTGTAGCTCTCATTGGCCCTCTTATGACTCAACACCCTCCCCTCCTGGCAAACTCTGGAGAGTGAGAGAGAGAGCTGTGCATGATGTCAAAAGTCTAGGCTAATGACCAGACAATAAACAGGAAGTGGGCTGTATAAGATATTTACTGGTAGTAAAAATGTTTTACTATCCAAAGTTAACCCTTTCACGCCGACAGGACGCAGATATGCGTGCTCGGGTTTCAGGGGTTATACCGGGATGATGCCCGCAGCTGCAGGCATCATCCCGGTACCGTTGTTTAGAGCCGGCGATTGGCTTTCCAAACATAACAACCGATGCGGCTAAAAGCCGCTCGGTTGTTATGCCGGAGGAGTGGGAGGGGACATCCCCCCCCTCCCGCCGCCTCTGGCCGCTCTGACCGGGCTTCCCGTCCCACCGGGAGACCCGATCCTCGATCCAACGTGTCCTGTGTCCGGGCGCAGACTGAATGAAAGCCGTACGTGGCTTTGATTCAGCCTGCAATGTGTAAACGCGGAAGCGACGTCATGACGTCACTTCCGGGTTTCTCGGCTGTCAACGGCGCCGGATTTAAAAAAGTAAACAGTATTCAGAATCGCCGTTTTCGGCGATCTGAATACTTTGAAGTGTAAAGGAGGGACCGGGGGTCTTTTAGACTCCCGATCTCTCCATAAAGAGTACCTGTCACCACCTATTACTGTCACAAGGGATGTTTACATTCCTTGTGACAGCAATAAAAGTAATCAAAATGTAAATAAATAAAAAAACACAATTTAATATTATAAAAATAAATAAAATAAATAAGAAAAAAAAAAAAACATTTGTTAAAGCGCCCCCCTCCCCGCGAGCTTGCGCAACAAAGAAAACGCATACGGAAGTCGCGCCCGCGTATGAAAACGGTGTTCAAATCACACATGTGAGGTATCGCCGCGATTGCGAGAGCAATAATTCTAGCACTAGACCTCCTCTGTTCCGATAACCTGGTAACTGTAAAAAAAATTTAAAGCGTCGCCTATGGAGATTTTTAGGTACCGTAGTTTGACGCCATTCCACGAGTGCGTGCAATTATAAAGCGTGACATGCTTGGTATCTATTTACTTGGCGCAACTTCATCTTTCACATTATGCAAAAAAATTGGGCTAACTTTACTTTTTCATTTTTTTAAAATTCATTAAAGTAAATTTTTCCCAAAAAGTTGCGTTTAAAACACCGCCGCACAAATACCGTGTGACATAAAATATTACAACAATCGTCATTTTATTCTCTAGATTCTCTGCTAAAAAAATATATATAATGTTTGGGGGTTCTAGGTAATTTTCTAGCAAAAAATACAGATTTTAACTTGTAAACACCAAATGTCATAAATAGGCTTAGTCATGAAAGGGATAAAACAACAAGGGCAGACGATTTAATACATGGAAAGGTTCCGCTTCAAGTGCAGGGTGCTAAAAACATGGCTCAACCGCATGTTATTATCACCCTCCAACTACAAGTCTCAACATGCCCTTATGTTAGGGTGACCAGACATCCCCGGTTTCAGGGTCCGCATCAGCATTATGATTGTCCTCAAAAGGGCCAGTTGTATCTGTAAGATTAGATGTCCAGCGCATCCCCTCCCTAGGGTGACCACGTGTCCCTGATTGCCCGGGACAGTCCCGCATTTTGCAGGTCTGTTCCGGGCACAATACAGTGTCCTAGACTGAAACTGACACAGACACCCCCCAGGCCAATCTGATGACCCTAAAAAAGGCCGCCACATCACCGCTTTATCATAAATCCCGCCTCTTGTGTCCAATCACTGTGCTGTGATTTGTTACAGCACAAGATGATTTTTGGGAAGGGAGGGTGTCCCTGAATGGTAGTTTGGAATTGTGGTCACCCTACTCCGCCCCTTACATTAGATGTGACCCCACCATCAAAAGTTGAGTCCCCCTAATCTCCCTTACATCACACTGCACCCACTTTCCTTGTGCTGCTGCTGGGAAGAAGCTGGAAGCATTGCTAGAAAACAGAAAGTAGGGGTCTGGAGGAGGACCAGAGGAAGGCTGGAGAGGTGCAAGGGCCACATAAAATGGCCTGGAGGGCCGGATTTGGCCCACGGGCCTTGTGTTTGACACCTGTGTTCCAAAGTAAGAAGTCTTTATTGCAGAAGAGAAATAGTTGGGGGATTTATTAAAACTGGAGCACTCAGAATCTGGTGTAGCTGTACATGGTAGCCAATCAGCTTCTATCTTCAGCTTGTTCAATTAAGCTTTGACAATAAAACCTGGAAGCTGATTGGTTTCTATGCAATGCTGCACCTGATTTTGCATGCTCTAGTTTTAATAAATTCCTTCAACTATTTTCTTGTGCAATAAAAGTCCTTATTGCTCGCAGGTTTCTAATCTAAATTCAGTGCTAAATTCCTCCAATGATGCTGAGTGTCACTCAGTCTGGAAGTCTGATGACATCTTGTGGTGGAATAGAAGGGTGACATCCCAACTGAATGTGATTTTTGCAGCTTGAGCTCCTTTTTTTAAGATTTTTTACCGTTTGGGCCCTTTTTAATTAAAAAAATTAATTTGTGTATTTGAGATTTAAAGTAGACGTGTACAGTATTGAGACTGCTGCCATTGCTGCTTACCTTGGGAGAACACTCGTTGCCTGGTTGGCATGCTAATGCTTTGACATTCAGACTCTGTTCACATTACAATTAGAGGGAATTTGGGTTCCCACTCACGATTTTAAAGATGCGATTTACGCGCATTTGTTGTGGCAAAGAAGCTCAGAAACCATTCTCATTTTGCCTCAATTCTCGTGCATTTTCTTGCCTGACAATCTTGATAAAATTGCACCACATTTGGTGTGCCATTCTGAACAGCACCCAAAAGCGTGTTACACATTTTGCAGCAATTTGGAATCGCAGGCAGAATTGCACGATTCTTCCTGCAGTTTTTAATCGTCCAAATGTAAACAGGGTCTAAAGAAGAAGAACTATCACTAGATTGTTTTTAATATTATTTAACTCCTCAGCAGACTAAGGGGTTGATTTACCAAAGGAAAATACACTATGCGCTGCAAATGCACTTGCTCCAGAGCTTAGTAAATGAGGTAAAGCTTCACTTTGCAAAAAATACTTAAAGAGGAACTCTAGGGTCCTTCATTAAAAAAAAAACAAAAAAACTGTAGCTGCTGACTTTTAATATAAGGACACTTACCTGTCCAGGAAGCCTGCGATGTCAGCACCCCAAGCCGATTATTCAATCGGCTTTGGGTGCAGGCGCCGGCATCTGTAGTAAAGGAAACAGGAAGTGAACTCCTGCAACTTCACAGCCTGTTTCCTACTGTGCATAAGGGAGTCGCGCTGCATTTTCTGAATGGTCTCACCTTTTTCTGGGACCTGTGTGTCTCACAGCGGGGAGAGCAGTAATGGCCGGAAATGTTGTAGATCGCCGCTGGGCGATCTTACCTGAAGTGGGACCGGGTGCCTGTCCAAACTAGGTAACCCCCCCCCCCCCCAAAAAAAAAAGCTAAATGTGGCAGTGGAGGGTGCAAACAAGCAGAGCTTCCCCTTTTGGTAGAGCTCAGCTTTAACCACTTCAGCCCCGGAAGGATTTACCCCCCCCCCCCTTAATGATTGGGCCATCGTTTGCGAAATATGGCACTGGCGTCGCTTTAACTGACAAGTGCGTGGTTGTGCAACGTTGTACCAAAATTGATGTCCTTTTTTCCCACAAATAGAGCTTTTGGCGCTATAAACAAAATAAGACTGACAATTTAAAAAAAAAAGAAACAATATTCTTTACTTTCTGCTATAATAAATATTCCCCAAAAATATATAAATAAAACAAATGTAGTCATCAGTTTAGGCCAATTTGTGTTCTGCTACATATTATTGGTAAAAAAAAAAAAAATTGCAATAAGCGTGTATTGATTGGTTTGCGCGAAAGTTATAGCGTCTATAAAACATGGGAAAGATTTAGGGACTTTTTATTTATTTTATGTTTTTATTAGTAATTGTGGGGATCAGTGACTTTTAGTGTGACTGTGCGATTGCAGGGGACAAATCAGACCCTAAGTGACACTTTTTGATGACCAGTGACATCAGTACAGTGATCAGTGCTAAAATAATGCACTGATAACTGTATAAATGGCACTGGAGGGAAGGGGTTAACACTAGGGTGCAATCAAGGGGTTAACTGTTCCATAGGGAGGTGATTCTAACTATCAGGGGGAATGGACTGACTGGGAGTAGAGAGAGATGGCTGTTCCTGATCACTAGGATCTCTCTCTCCTCCCCTGTGAGACATTGGCAGATCTCCGTTCTGCTTCTTATAACCGCGATCGCGGGTGGCTGGCGGGCATCGAGTCCACCAGACCCATGGGCTGGCTCCTGCGGTGCGTGTGTACAAAGCAAAGCTCTCATATGCCTATTAGATTGTAAGGGCAGGGCCCTCCTAATCCTCTTGTATTGAATTGTATTGTAAGTGTACTCTCTCTCCTTAGACCTCATGCCCAACTCTACTGAGCACCTTCCTCCTGGAAGGAGAAAAGCAGCATCAAAAACGCGCCTAAAGCCGTGTTTTTAGAAGGGTTTAGGAAAGTTTAGACGCATTTAGGCACATCAAGTGCTTGGGCATCAATTCAATTCATGGCCTAAATAATCATTTATTCTGCCCTTTGAACTTATTAATGCTCAAGCACTAAACGCACCTAGCGTTAAAGCATGTTTACATCAAGCATTTTTTTCTGCAAAATCGCTGCTGCTTCTGAATTTGCTGGCAATGTTTTTTTTTTGTTTCCTCTAATGCCGCATACACACGATCGGAATTTCCGACAAGAAAAGTCCGATGTGAGCTTTTGGTTGGAAATTCCGAGCGTGTGTAGGCTCCATCGGACTTTTGCTGTAGGAAATTCCGCCAACAAACGATTGAGAGCTGGTTCTCAAATTTTCCGGCAGAAAGAATTCCAATCGGAAATTCCGATCGTCTGTAGCAATTCCGACGCGCAAAATTCCAACGCATGCTCAGAAACAATTCGGCGCATGCTCGGAAGCATTGAACTTAATTTTTTCGGCTCGTCATAGTGTTGTACGTCACCACGTTCTTGACGGCCGAAAATTTAGAGAACTTCTGTGTGGCCGTGTGTATGCAAGCCAAGCTTGAGTGGAATTCCGTCAGAAAAACCATCCAAGGTTTTTCCAACGGAAAATCCGATCGTGTGTACGGGGCATAAGACTGCATTCACACTTTGAATCACGGGCAGATATGCCACGATTTCAAAGCGCCGATGTGTGAATAACAAACTGCGGGACTCACATTTGAGAAGTCATTCCTTTGAATGACGCCTAAAATCACAGTGTGAACTTTTTTGTGGCAACAAGTTCCACGCGATGCGGGTTGCCGCAATTGCAGCGCAATTTATTGTGCGACAATCGTGGCAGACCCGGACCGCAATTTTAGGTGTCATTCAAATGAATGGAATCTAAAATGTGAGTCCCGCTATTTATCATTCACATATTGGCGCTTTGAAATCATGGGCAGAATCGTGGCAAATTTGCCCTGTGATTCAAAGCGCTATAGTGTTAATGCAGTCTAAATGCCTGTAAGCCTAGATTCACATTAATGCGATTTGACATGTCAAATCGCAAGCCAAAATAGCGGCTATTGCCAGCAATGGCACTGTCCGAACCGGTGCGACAGTTTGGGGATGTCTCCTTCCTGTTCCAACATGACTGTGCACCAGTGCACAAAGCAAGGTCCATAAAGACATGGCTGAGCCAGTTTGGGGTGGAGGAACTTGACTGGCCTGTACAGAGTCCTGACCTCAACCTGACAGAACACTTTTGGGATAAATTCGAGCAGAGACTGTGAGCCAGGTCTTCTCGTTCACATCAGTGCCTGATCTCACAAATGCGCTTCTGGAAGAATGATTAAATATTCCCAGACACACTCCTAAACCTTGTGGACAGCCTTCACAGAAGAGTTGAAGCTGTCAAGCCTCGTACACACGGTCGGACATCCAACAAACCTTCCCTTGGATTTTTGTCCGAAGGGAGTTGTCCGGTCACACCCATAGCATACACACGCTAGGACTTTTTCGGCAACAAACACGAACGTAGTGACGTTTCAACGTACTGACGAGAGTTTAAAAGAGGATGTTTAATTCTCTGGCGTCACCCTTTGGGCTCCTTCTGCTTATTGAGGGTTAGTAGAGGTTTTGTCTGTGTGCATTCGCGATTTTCAGTTTCGTGCAATTTTGTTTGTTTTTGAACGTCCGTTCGTCAAGCAGACATGTTGTGCAATGGTGTTGTGCTAACTTGACCCACAAAAAAATATAGAAATATGTTTGATTCATATAACCAAAATACACTAATCCAAAGTAAAGACATTTGTTTTGACTCCGTCAGTATCACCAGCAAAGCAGCTTTTAGTATTATCACATTATAAAGAAGAAGAGAATGTGCGCTGCTTTTCTTGATTTCAGAACTTGCCGCATCACGAAATGGGCTCTTTCAAATACGAACACTACTGTAGTTTTACTAGACAGAATGCTTCTGGCTGGTCTTTGCTTCTGAGAATGCGCGTTTGTATTTGTACAAAAGTCCGATTGCTTGCTGTACACATGGTCGGACTAGGCAACATCGGACTTTTGTTGACGTAAAGTTTGTCCGTTTGCAGACCAAACTTTTTTTCCGATGAAACCCCGAAAAAGATGCTCCGATGGAGCGTACACACGATCGGACAAATTTTAAAACTTGCAGATTTTGAAATTTGTTGGCAAAAAGTCCCACCGTGTGTACGGGACTTTATAGCTGCAAAGGGTGGCCCAACTCAATATTTAACCCTATGGACTAAGACTGGGATGCCATTAACCACTTACCTACTGTGCACCTACACCCCCTTCCTGCCCAGACAAAATATAAGCTTCCGGCACTGCGTCGCTTTAACTGACAATTGCACGGTCGTGCGACGTGGCTCCCAAACAAAATTGGCGTCCTTTTTTTCCCACAAATAGAACTTTCTTTTGGTGGTATTTGATCACCTCTGCGGTTTTTATTTTTTGCGCTATAAACAAAAATAGAGCGTCAATTTTTAAAAAAATGCAATATTTTTTCCTTTTTGCTATAATAAATAACCCAAAAAATATATAAAAAAAATATTTTTTCCCTCAGTTTAGGCCGATACGTATTCTTCTACATATTTTTGGTAAAAAAAAAATGCAATAAGCGTTTATCGATTGGTTTGCGCAAAATTTATAGCGTTTACAAAATAGGGGATAGTTTATGGCATTTTTTTTTTTTTTACTATTAATGGCGGCGATCTGCGATTTTTTTATTGGGACTGCGACGTTATGGCGGACATTTCGGACACTTTTCTGACATTTTTAGGACCATTCACATATATACAGTGAAAAATGCTATAAATATGCATTGATTACTGTATAAATGTGACTGGCAGTGAAGGGGTTAACCACTAGGGGGCGGGGAAGGGGTTAAATGTGTGTCCTATGAGTGTTCTAACAGTAGGGGGAGGGGGGGGTGACTGGGGGAGGTGACCGATTGTGTCCCTATGTACAAGGGACACAACCGCTCTCCTCTCTCCCTGACAGGGACGTGCAGCTCTGTGTTTACATACAGAGCTGCACGTCCCAGCTCAGTTACTGAGCAATCGCGTGTGCCCGGCGGCGATCGTTGCCGCCGGGCACTCGCACGGGATCCCCGCAGAGCGGCGGGTGCGCGCCGCCGGCGACGCGTGCACGCCCGCCCGCGGCTTTAAAGGGACATCACGTCATATGACGTGATGTCAGAACAATGGAGTCGTCTGCCCGCCGTCATTTGACGGTGGGCAGATGACAAGTGGTTAAAATGCAAGTGTCCCAATACTTTTGACAATATAGTGTACAGAAAAAAACCTTGGATTGCGAGCATAATTAGTTCTGGAAACATGCTTGTAATCCAAAGCACTTGTATACCAAAGCAAATTTTCCCATAAGAAATAATGTAAACTCAAATGATTGAGTGAGTGAGTGAGTGAGTGAGTGAGTGGGTGAGTGGGTGAGTGAGTGAGTGAGTGAGTGAGTGAGTGGGTGAGTGGGTGAGTGAGTGAGTGAGTGAGTGAGTGAGTGAGTGAGTGACTTGTATAGCGCAACAAATGCGTACTTAATCACCTCAAGTCGCTTTCCTTCCAGTGTCGTACTGGTCCTTCAGAGATTCATTCCACAACCATTAATTCATAGTCCATATAAAAAGATTATAGCAATGTGATAGATTATGTAACCATAATATGTCCATCCACAAATGGAAGCCTCCCCAAGGGGATTAGAAGCAAACTCCAGCAAGAGCTACAGAGTATAAAAGGAAAGAGGTGCCTCTAAGTCAGGCATGTCCAAAGTCCGGCCTGGGGGCCAAATGCGGCCCCCCTGTTGATTTAATATGGCCCCCCTGAGGATTTGGATATATATATTGTTTGTGGCCCCCAGGGCCACAAAAGATATATACTGTATTTATTGGCGCTGCCTTGGAGGGGACAGGGAGAGAATCTCCTGTTTACTCAGCAGCGTCTCTATTGAAAGTCCCGTCTCCTGGGATGCCATTGGACGACTGTTCTGTCTATCATAGTAGGCGGGACTTTGTATTAAAGAGGCCACAGGGTAAACAAGAGATTCTCCTGTTTGTAATCTGTCGGCACTTGTCCCGCCCCCCTCCTTCTGCCCTCCGAGGCTGCAGATGGGCATCGTTCAGGCTGCAATGGTAGGGCTGCATTGATTGCAATGGTAAGGCTGCCACATGGGATCTCCCATCCTAAGTGGACATCAAATGACGGCCTGGGGTTGCGGGTGAATATCTGAATGATGCCTGCAGCCAGAGGCATCATCCAGATATCCTCTTGTTAAGCCGGCGATTCCTGACGACATAAGAACGATCATAGCGGCGGTTCCACCGCTTGATCATTCTTACAGGCCGTGGGAGGGGACATCCCCCCCCTTCCCACCGCCATCCGGTGCTTCTCCGGGCTCTCCCGTGCCTTCGGGGGCCTGGAGAACGAATCGTCCGGCGTCGGCAGGAAGCATAGAGATGACTGGTGACCAGATGGTCACCAGTCATCTCTATGACCGTTGGAGGACCCGGGCGCGATGTGATGACGTCACGCCCGGGTCCCGTAAGTAAACAAAGCCGCGATTGCGGCTGTAAGCAACAATTCATGAGATCAGTGAATTTTTTTTCACCAATCTCATGGTTTCCAGCCTGGAGGAGAGATGTCTTATCTCTCCTTAAAGAGGGCCTGTCACACACATTTCCTATTACAAGGGATGTTTACATTCCTTGTAATAGGAATAAAAGTGAAAAAAATTAAGAAAATTGAAAAAAAGTGTAAAAAAATAAATAAAAAATAAGTCAAAAAATAAATAAAAGTGAAAAAAAAAAATTAAAACGCCCCTGTCCCCGGTAGCTCACGTGCAGAAGCGAACGCACACATAAGTCCCGCCGACATATGTAAACACCGTTTAAACCACATATGGGATAACTTTACTGTTTTGTTATTTTTTAATTCATGAAACAATTTTTTTTCCAAAAAAAGGGTGTTTGAAAAATTATTGCGCAAATACCGTGCAAGATAAAACGTTGCAATGACCGTCGTTTTATTCCCTAGGGTGTCTGCTAAAAAAACATATATAATGTTTGGGGGTACTGCGTAATTTTCTAGCAAAAAAAGTATGATTTGTACATGTAGGAGAGAAGTGCCAGAATAGGGCCGGTATGGAGGTGGTATAAAAGCCCGGTATTAAAGTGGTTAAGGGAGGCACATCTAAGTATGCAGGGATCCAGGGGAAAAGATGTCCACATAGACCGTCCTCCTCACCTCGGGCTCTCACCGCAGTCAATTTGCAATCGTGAAGACTACCCTGCAGTAGAGCGATCTGAAAGCGAGGCTTGAACCGCTTGTGGAAGGGACGACATTAATGGCGGCGCGGTGGATGGTCTATGTGGAAAGCTTTACTCGGGATCCCTGCATACTTAGATGTTCCTGTTTTAAGCATCATCAACCATGTGAGTTTCTAAATGTTGTACCTTCAATAAATGTAACCATACCGCCACACTTAGAGGCGCCTCTTGTCTATTTTTATATTCAGTTGTGACAGGACGCTACTTCCTGAAGCCTGACTGAAAAACTCCTAGGATGTTGATAAGACATCTCCTCCATCACAAGAATGAGCTCTCAATTGCTGAGCTCAGAGCTACTACATCAGGGGGGAGAAATAGCCACGTGAGGGGATTTGAATCAGAGAAAGCTCACTCGTGATGGTGGAGGTGACGACTGGGCAAACTTTTCTAGGCAGGCTTCATAAGGTAAATAAATGGCCTGCACCCAGGGCAAACTATATAGGGGTACCACCAGTCCCGTATGGAGCCCAGGCTCCATCAGCTCAACGGGGGCTGACAAGCGGAAGAAAGGGGATCCTACACTGCTCCCTGCTAAGGTGTGCTAACAGGCCTGTCAGACACGGACAGAGGGCCTGTCAGACAAGGACAGAGGGCCTGTCAGACAGGAACAAATGGCCTGTCAGACACGGACAGGGGGCCTGTCAGACACGAACAGAGGACCTGTCAGACACGGACAGAGGGCCTGTCAGAAACAGACAGAGGGCCTGTCAGACACGGACAGAGGGCCTGTCAGACAGGAACAGAGGGCCTGTCAGACAGGAACATAGGGCCTGTCAGACACGGACAGAGGGCCTGTCAGAGAGGAACAGAGGGCCTGTCAGACAGGAACAGAGGGCCTGTCAGACAGGAACAGAGGGCCTGTCAGACAGGAACAGAGGGCCTGTCAGACACCGACACAGAGCAGTGTAGGATCCCCTTTCTTCCGCTTGTCAGCCCCCGTTGAGCTGATGGATGTACCCCCTATATAGTTTGCCCTGGGTGCAGGCCATTTATTTACCTCATGAAGCCTGCCTAGAAAATTTTGCCCAGTGTCACTCGTCACCTCCACCATCACATGAGTGAGCTTTCTCTGATTCAAATCCCCTCACGTGGCTATTTCTCCCCCCTGATGTAGTAGCTCTGAGCTCAGCAATTGAGAGCTCACTCTTGTGATGGAGGAGATGTCTTATCAACATCCTAGGAGTTTTTCAGTCCGGCTTCGGGAAGTATGTAACTACACCTAGTGCAAGGGCATTATTTAACTTTGGTCAAATGGCAACCAATCAACTTCCATCTTCAGCTTGTTTAGTTATAAAGAATTGAAACGGGAAGCTAGAAGGTGATTGGTTGTGTACACATCTATAGGAACACATTCTGGGATTGTAGGACTCCTATGATTGTAGGATCCTGTGTGGTGTACCATCACCGACCAATCCAGCACAGGGTTTTGTTTACTAGCTGTCACTGACAACACTGAAGCTGAAACGGGATTGGTTGCTATGGTAACACAGACATCTCCCCGGTTCTGAGTGTTTCTGCGCGGAGCGGATAAACAAGTCTCTCCCCTTATTCAAGATGGCGCCTGCTTCCTACAAGATGGATCCTGTTTGTTTTATTTCCTCAACCAACATGGCGATTGCACCTGCCTGAGGAACTTTTCGGGAAAATAAACGCGCTGAAACACGGGGCGCCTGTGATTTCGCCCTCCTAAATCGCCTTTCTGCCCTGGACAAAGATGTCTGTCCGCCGCCGCGCGCCCTTCACAAACATGCCGGCCGGAAAGCCTTCGCCCCTAAGAAAGATGGCGGCGGCGCGCTCCTCGCCCCTCCTCTGTTGTCTATGGTTGCGGGGATCCCTGTTGGCGCCTGCGCGGTGGCCGCTGCGAGGCGCCGCGCCTGCGCACTACGTTCCTCGGGGGGACAGAGGAGCATGAATGGAGCAAGATGGCGGATCCTGTGCAGGTGAGGGGGACCCTGAGGATGTGCGGGGAGCTGGCACCGTAGGCGGGAAGAAAAAGCTGCAGATGTGGGGCGCCGGAGGCGGAGGGAGAGCTCGCTATGTCCTATGTGAGGAGACACATGGAGGGAGGGAGGACAGGAGCCTGAGGCCTGCTCTGTGTACACATAAACACAGGGGAGCTTACCTGTGTGGGGCCCCACAATCTGACAGGGCCAGGGGCCTGCACCAAAACACAGCCTGGACTGTGGAGGGGTGTGCTTGGGCTTCATGGAGGGTGCCTGGGCTCTGTGCCTGGACTGCATGGAGGGTGCCTGGGCTCTGTGCCTGGACTGCATGGAGGGTGCCTGGGCTCTGTGCCTGGACTGCATGGAGGGTGCCTGGGCTCTGTGCCTGGGCTGCATGGAGGGTGCCTGGGCTCTGTGCCTGGACTGCATGGAGGGTGCCTGGGCTCTGTTCCTGAGCTGCATGGAGGGTGCCTGGGCTCTGTTCCTGAGCTGCATGGAGGGTGCCTGGGCTCTGTTCCTGAGCTGCATGGAGGGTGCCTGGGCTCTGTTCCTGAGCTGCATGGAGGGTGCCTGGGCTCTGTGCCTGAGCTGCATGGAGGGTGCCTGGGCTCTGTGCCTGAGCTGCATGGAGGGTGCCTGGGCTCTGTGCCTGAGCTGCATGGAGGGTGCCTGGGCTCTGTGCCTGAGCTGCATGGAGGGTGCCTGGGCTCTGTGCCTGAGCTGCATGGAGGGTGCCTGGGCTCTGTGCCTGGACTGCATGGAGGATGTCTGGGCTCTGTGCCTGGACTGCATGGAGGATGTCTGGGCTCTGTGCCTGGACTGCATGGAGGATGTCTGGGCTCTGTGCCTGGACTGCATGGAGGATGTCTGGGCTCTGTGCCTGGGCTGCATGGAGGGTGCCTGGGCTCTGTGCCTGGACTGCATGGAGGGTTTCTGGACTGCATGGAGGGTTCCTGGGCTCTGGGCTGCATGGAGGGTGCCTGTGCTCTGGGCTGCATGGAGGGTGCCTGTGCTCTGGGCTGCATGGAGGGTGCCTGGACTCTGTGCCCAGGCTGCTTTGGGTGCTATGTATGTACTGTGTTTAGGGACAATGCTGAGGAATGCCGGCCTTTTGAATGTGGGCCCCAAATACCGGTACCATTCTGTTGGATGTTCGGCCCTTTCAGCGGCAGCCTTCCATAGACTCTGATAGGTGCAGGCGATGAGCCTGGGTTCTGCACCGTCCCCTCCTGGTGCAGGTGGAAGGGGCCCTCATGGTATCGTTCATACTCTGCATTTAGGTGTGTTTAGAGAAAACTGAGCTCTTTGTGCCCTGGGGCACATTAGATTACTTTACCTGCATCTAAATGAACATCCTTTTTAGCGCTTGTTTATATGTGTGACAGCCCCTCTGAAAAGCAATTGGCTTTTTCAGATGTTTGACAGGCGGGGAGGAGGCAGTATGTCACCTTGTCACTGTCTGGTAAATTCCGCAACGCCGCTCTGCGAGCATGTGTATTACCTGCAGTTGCAGAACAGCCTTTTACAGTGGGTCACATTTGGCGGCAGGACCACCTGCTGAATGTGATATTCTGTTTAAGTGTTGGTGTGGGTGCACACTGTCTGCGTTCTGAACCCCGCAATCACACTGCTGTCTGGGAGCAGTGCCTGTGTCATAGATGACATGACCCTTACACGACGTACAACTGTGGACAAGACCTACTATATACACGTATCTACTGCAAGAATCGTCATTGTCCGTTTCCATCTGATTGCTCCATAGAGAAGAGCGGCTCTGTGAGCGCACACGTCTGATTGCCCCATAGAGAAGAGCGGCTCTGTGAGCGCACACGTCTGATTGCCCCATAGAGAAGAGCGGCTCTGTGAGCGCACACGTCTGATTGCCCCATAGAGAAGAGCGGCTCTGTGAGCGCACACGTCTGATTGCTCCATAGAGAAGAGCGGCTCTGTGAGCGCACACGTCTGATTGCTCCATAGAGAAGAGCGGCTCTGTGAGCGCACACGTCTGATTGCTCCATAGAGAAGAGCGGCTCTGTGAGCGCACACGTCTGATTGCCCCATAGAGAAGAGCGGCTCTGTGAGCGCACACGTCTGATTGCCCCATAGAGAAGAGCGGCTCTGTAAGCGCACACGTCTGATTGCCCCATAGAGAAGAGCGGCTCTGTGAGCGCACACACGTCTGATTGCCCCATAGAGAAGAGCGGCTCTGTGAGCGCACACGTCTGATTGCCCCATAGAGAAGAGCGGCTCTGTAAGCCCACACGTCTGATTGCCCCATAGAGAAGAGCGGCTCTGTGAGCGCACACACGTCTGATTGCCCCATAGAGAAGAGCGGCTCTGTGAGCGCACACACGTCTGATTGCCCCATAGAGAAGAGCGGCTCTGTGAGCGCACACACGTCTGATTGCCCCATAGAGAAGAGCGGCTCTGTGAGCGCACACGTCTGATTGCCCCATAGAGAAGAGCGGCTCTGTGAGCGCACACGTCTGATTGCCCCATAGAGAAGAGCGGCTCTGTGAGCGCACACGGACCTGTCACCCGCCTGCTCACTTGATCAGCAGAGAGATCCCATGCTGAGCAAGCGGATTCCACTTAGTGGAGGCACCAGCGTGAAATGGGCCTTGGTGTCACTTTTTTTTGCTGTTTCATTTTTGCTGTTTCATTTCTGCGCTATCAGCATGAGTCGCTTCTGACACGTTTTCCTGACACCGAGAGAAAGATGGTGACAGGGGGAGGAAGCTCCAGCAGTTTGACAGCCGCAGCTCTGTTCCTGTGTGAAGGGGGGTGTGGCTCTTCCCTCCAATCGGCTCTCTCCACTAAGCTCTGAAGAGTGTAACTTCAGCTCTCTGCCCCCTTTTTTCTGAACACTCAAACAAGCTTTATAATTGAGCACTTTGAACAGATATAGAGAAGACTGCAAATAAACATGTACAACTTATGTAAGAGGATTTGTTTCATTTCTGTGTATCACCTGCGGCTCTTCCTTGCAAGGACTATGATCAGGTGATGCAGAAATGAAACAAATCCTCCTACATTCAGATTAGATTTAGCCCAGGTTCACAATGCCAGCGGGAATGGAATCATGGGAGTTCAGCTGAAATGGTACATTTTCAGTCCCGATTTCGGGGACATCTGTGTGGATTTCTGCACGGATGTTTATGGGAATTGCACCTCTAAGTCGCCCAAAGTAGTACAGAAGCTACTTTTGGGAATCGGTGCTGTGTCGCACTGATTCGGACGCTGCCGGCAATAGCCACCAGATTGGCGTGTGATATGACACGTCGAATCACCCGCAATGTGAACCAGGGCTTTAGACTAGAGCACACAAGTGTGAGCCTGACCTTTATTCGGGTGAAAAGCCCATAAAACCAAGTGGCTGTACATTTTGTTCGTTCTTATATATTTGTGTGCCCTTCAGTTTCCCATCCTGATGATTATATGAAAACTTTTTGAGGTGTAAATAATAGTTTGTTCCCCCTGGTATGAGTCTCCAGGCCGTACTCGTGGTTGCAGGTTTAGAATGACACAATGTCATTGGTGTCACCGAAGAGGGAGGAGCTGATTTGATAACACGTTTTGAAAATATGTTTAAAGCTAAATGAGAGTGATGAGATAATGAGGGCGGGGTGATGCCTCAGTGTCACTTTGCTGGCAAAGCGTTTTGGCTTCAGGACGAATAAATGTGGGTAGAGTTGTACTTTGTTGTATCATCAAAAAATTGTGGAGTGAGCGCAGCCCACACCAGTTGTGTACAGTATATAGATAAGTGTACATTGGTAAAAGAGGGATGTCAGCGAATAATACTGTCTTTGCTAGCTTTAAATGTGACTTGTCAGTAAATAGAGATTGGGTGGCACTCGGCTTGAACCGCACCTAAGGCGGAACTTCCGCTTTAAGGCCTCATCCCCTGACTCCTGTCAGTAAAATAGAGGGGGAGGTGGGGGATAGGTACCCGATTTTTGGAAGGAACCTGCACCCATTTCTGTTCTGGTTGTCTTAGCCCCTCGGAAGTGGAATTTCTTCTTCTCCAAAGTCTTCTGGGACACGATAGGTCTTATGCCGCGTACACACGACCATTTTTCATGACGAGAAAACTGCCATGTTTTTAGATTGGTCGTGAAAACCTGTTGTGTGTATGCTCTATAGCAGTTTTCTCTACAACGAAACTGCTCGCAAAAAAATTAGAACCTGCTCTACTTTATTTATTTTTCTCGTCACGAAAACCGCTCGTGTGTATGCTTTTGCGAGCTGGGGAAAAAAACATGCATGCTCAGAATCAAGTATGAGACGGGAGCGAGCACTCGTTCTGGTAAAACTAGCATTCGTAATGGAGATAGCACATTCGTCACGATGTAACAGACTAAAAAGCGCAAATCTTCTCTTACCAAACTTTTACTAACACAAGGGTCAGCAAAAGCAGCCCAAAGGGTGGCGCCATTTGAATGGAACGTCCCCTTTATAGTGCCGTCGTACGTGTTGTACTGTGTTGCGCTTTGCACAAGCATTTTTTTATTTCTTTTTTCATGAACGTGTGTATGCAAGGTAGGCTTGAGAGGAATCGCGTTGAGGAAAAACTTTTTTTGCATGACAGGAAAAACAGTCGTGTGTATACGCGGCATTAGAAGACTTCTGGACCAGTCGCACAGCGGGCACCCCGGCTGTGAAGCCGCAAGCTGTCAGAGCCGGGTGCCCATAGTAGAGTTGCTGACACCGCCAATGGAGAATGCTTCGGTGAGTGCAACATTGGATCGTGGGACAGGTGAGTGTGTTAAAAGTCTGCAGCTACAGGTTTTTTTTTTTTTTTGCTGACGTTTAATAAACAAATGACGGGAACTCCATTTGAACCACTTGCTTACTGGGCACATATACCCCCCCTCCTGCCCAGGTGAAATTTCAGCTTGCGGCGCAGTCGTGCCTCTCAAACAAAATTGACGTCCTTTTTTCCCCACAAGTAGATCTTTCTTTTGGTGGTATTTGATCACCTCTGCGGTTTTTATTCTTTGCACTATAAACAAAATAAGAGCGACAATTTTGAAAAAAAAAAACTTTTTTTTTTTTTTTTTTTTTTACTTGTTGCTGTCATAAATGGCCCAATTTAAAAAAAAAATTTCCTCAGTCTAGGCCGATACGTATTCTTCTACATATTTTTGATAAAAAATAAAATCTCAATAAGCGATTGGTTTCCGCAAAAGTTATAGGGCCTTTTTTTTACTAGTAATGGCGGCGATCTGTGACATTTATTAAGACTGCGACATTATGGCAGACACATCGGACACTTTTGGCACCATTCACATTTATACTGCTCAGTACTATAAATTTGCACTAATTACTGTATAAATGTGACTGGACATCACGGCCGCTAGGCACGTGCATCGGCATCTCAGTGATAAGGCAGGCATGCGCCGCAGTCGGCGGCACTCGAGCGCCCCCTACTGGCTGGAGGCCGTATATAGACAGCCTCCCAGAAATTTAGATCCACACTGCGGCCGTACAAAGTCATACGGCCGTCAGGAAGTGGTTGAGGAACCTCTTGACTACTAACGGGATTTCACGTTACTGGAGTCTTAAGCTCCATACACACGGGCCCAATGGCAGGAGACAACGGGCAGTTTAATAAAACCCATCTGACATTCGGCCCATGTGTATGCCAGCCGGCGTCTGTCGGGCGTGCATGCTGGAAAGCAAGCAGCCTACCAGCTCCTGTTCAGTGATCTCAGCCAATGGCTGAGAGCGCTGATCGGGAGTGTTCTGGTGGAGGGCGTCTCTCTTTTAGAACACAACAGCTCAGTGGGTGGGATCGTTTACTAACATCAGATCGTTCATACAGCGGCTCCTGCCAAGAGCTGTCAAGTTTATTTTGAGTTAAACTAAGAAAAAAAAACTTGTGTCTACCTGGCTGTAAAGTGGAACTAAAGAGGTTAACACTCGCCTTACCAGCATCTTCTTTTGTGTGCCGGTGTTCAGCGATTTCCATTGTTAGATGCAGAATGACGTCACTCCTGCACATGCGCAGGAGCAACTCATCCCGACACACCAGGGATTGGCCCGGCGTTGAAAGCTGACATGTATGTGTTGCAAAGAACACAGCAAGTTGGCAGGTAGGGATGTTTTATTGCAGAAGACATTGCATGCCTCTTCTACAGTAATAGCCTGCATGCTCGCTGTTTGTTAAAGCGGAACATCAGCTTTAAGTGCCCATTCACACTGCACAGCTGATGTCTACTAACACGCATTGGTTTAGTGTGCAGCGCCTGTCCATTGCAGGTGCAATGAGTTGGCTGTAGGGGGCGGTGTGGTGCACAAAAGTGATTATTCATTCATATCTCTGTACATTAGTCCAGTCACATTCAATCCTCAATGCCAGGGGTCTCCAAACTTTCTAACGAGGGGGCCAGTTTACTGTCCTTCAGACTTTAAGGGGGCCAGACTGTTACCATTGGGAGTAGAAAATGTCCCCACGTCAGCGGGAGGGGAATTGGGCTCCATCGTTGGTGTCATTGGGCCCAATTGTTGGTGTTATTGGAAGGAATTGGGCCCCATCGTTGGTGTCATTGGGCCCAATTGTTGGTGTTATTGGGAGGAATTGTGCCCCACCTTTGGTGTTACGGGGGAGAAATTATGCCCTGAGGGCCAGATAAAAGCAAGCAAAGGGCCGCATCTGGCCCCCGGGCCGCAGTTTGGAGACCACTGCTCTATGCTGTGATAATATGCAGCGTATCTGCATTCATAGCAGCTTACTGCATCCACCTTCAGGGACACATACCGTGTTTCCCCGAAAATAAGACCTACCCGGAAGTAAGACCTAGCGCTATTTTCCAAGAGGGCTGCAATATAAGCCCCACCCTGAAAATGAGCTCTAGTTTAAAATGCTTGTAACATCCTACTACCCACTCTATTACAGTAATATATAATGTACAATGTGTGTTTCTGTAATGTAAATGCGGGGAAGAGAGAGCTCAAGCGGTTCACAGAAGCGCAGAGCGGCACTCTTACAAAGGTATTTGGCACAATTATATTACAGAAACACACATATACTACTGTAATAGAGTGGATTATAGGATTTTACCTCGGTTCACACTGGGGATTCCTGACAGGCAGGGAAGATGGCACATTACATGGTAAGACCTACCCAGAAAATAAGACCTACTGTCCTTTGTTGCCTAAATGAATATAAGACCCAGGCTTATTTTCGGGGGAAACACGGGTAGTAAACAATTGTTTTCTGTGTGTCTTGGCAGTGACCTACGTTCCAGTGTGGTAAATTGCAGGTCACCACAGTATATGTGACCACGACCTAAAGAGTGACAGCTAACCTCTGACTGGCTGCTCCGGGGTTTTGCCTTACTTTAGACTCTAGAGCAGGGGTGTCAAACTGGCGGCCCTCCAGCTGTTCCGAAACTACAAGTCCCATCATGCCTCTGCCTGTGGGAGTCATGCTTGTAACTGTTAGCCTTGCAATGCCTCATGGGACTTGTAGTTTTGCAACAGCTGGAGGGCCGCCTGTTTGACACCCCTGCTCTAGAGTGTCATTTTTATGTTTCCTGTGGCAATGGAGCGATTTCATTCTTTAAATTCACTGAATGAATAAAACCACACCTGTCGTGTGCTCGGTAAAACTGGCCGGAGAGATGAATCGAAATTCTTCTAGCTTGGCAAGGACATCTAAATTCCGTTCCTGTTGGGCAGAAGTAGACGACTACTACTAGACTACTACTAGTATACTGAAACTTGTTGATTAGTGGCTGCCACTGCTAATCGGTGTATTCTGACAGCAGAGACTCTCTGCCATTTAGAATACAATGTCCCGGAGGGGGGTGGGGAAATCCTTCATTCATCTTTCTTGTGCGGATGGAGCAATCAATCCCCCCCCCCCCCCTTTTTTTTTTTTTTTTCAGCCCACTGGGTTAAAGCGGAACTCCACCCGAATTTAAACATAATATTAAGATTACTACTGCTATTAAACAATGCACTAACAGGATATTTTTGTTTCTGAAATATTTACAGTTCCATATATATTCGTCCTCCTTCCGGTCTGCACATTGCGGGTTTTTCTCGGGCATTTCTTAATTTCCTGGACCGCGCAGTGTGCTCTGGGAGCTTGTGTCATAGCTCCCTTGTGATCAGATTCTGACCTGTTATAGCAAACATCGTGCGATTTCAGGACCAGGAAGTGACGCGCGACATAAACAAAGGAAGGAAGGCGAGCGTTACAAAAATCTCCATTACAGGTACAGTTAGCAACACGGACTCTGACGACGCGAGATCGAGTGGTGGGTGCTGGGACAGCAGCATCACCGCAACGAGGAAGTGCCTGCGTGTGGGCTTCTAGTGCCTGCGTGTGGGCTTCCAATGCCCACAGCTAAAATGACAACGGGGGAATACAAGTGTACATTGCAGGCAGAATCCCAGAAGAGCGGCCGTAGGACACCAGAAACGTGAGTTTTGATAAGCAACGCTGTGAACTATTTAAGTAGCCCTTAAAATAAACTTTTTTGCATGGGAGATCCGCTTTAATGGAAAAAACAAATCTATAGCCATCTTAACATGGAAAATTTAAGCCTTATCTAATAAGAAGGCACCCGTGATTGACATCTTAGGCCCCATACACACGAGACGCTGGTAAACGCGTGTTTAGAGGCATTTGGACACTTTTTTTTTTTTTTTTTTCAACTGCCCCCGAACACATTTAATGTTATCCTATGTGTCCATGCACACAGTCTCGTTTATTGCCGTTTTTAGGCAGTTGCGTTTATCCTCGTTTTTCCAGAAAAAAAAATGGGTTCAGACGCAAAAGTTTTCACGTTTTAGACGCAAAATTCGCAGTACCGGCGTTTTGCCGCAATTTCGTTTATAGGCGTCAACCACTTACTTAATGGGCATGTATACCCCCTTCCTGACCAGGTGAAATTTCAGCTTGTGGCACTGCGTCACTTTAACTGATTGCGCGGTCGTGCGACGTGGCACCCAAACAAAATTGACGTCCTTTTTATCCCCACAAATAGAGCTTTCTTTTGGTGGTATTTGATCGCCTCTGCAGTTTTTATTTTTTGCGCTAAAAACAAAAATAGAGCGACAATTTTGAGAAAAAAAACAATATTTTTTACTTGTTGCTATAATAAATAGCACAATTTTTTTTTTTTTTTTTAACTTTTTTTTTTTCTCAGTCTAGGCGATACGTATTTTTCTACATATTTTTGGTAAAAAAAAAAATCGCAATAAGTGTCTGGTTTGCGCAAAAGTTATTGCGCTTACAAAATAGGGGACAGAATTATTATTTTTTTTTTTTTTTTTTTTTTACTACTAATGGCGGCGATCAGCGTTTTTTCGTGACTGCGACATTATGGCGGAGACATCGGACACTTTTGACACATTTTTTGAGCTATTTACATTTATACAGCGATCAGTGCTATAAATATGCACTGATTACTGTATAAACGTGACTGGCATTAAAGGGGTTAACACTAGGGGGTGAGGAAGGGATTAATGTGTACCCTGAATTGTGTTCTAACTGTGTGTGGAGGGGGGTGACTGGGGGAGGTGACCGATCTATGTCCCTATGTACAAGGGACACAGATAGGTCTCCTCTCTCCCCTGACAGGACGTAGATCTGTGTGTTTACACACAGAGATCCACGTCTTGTCCCTGTAACCGCCGATCGCATCGGCATCTCAGCGGAGCGCAGGCCGTAAAAACACGGCCAGTTAGAGAAGTAGAACCACCCTGCGGCCGTACAAAGTTGTATGGCCGTCGGGTAGTGGTTAAAGGTGACCTATTTTTTTTTACATTAGAAATCTCAAAAATGCATTGCATTGTGGACAATCCACAACTTGTGGCAGGTGACGTTCCGCAGCTTGTGGCAGGGGACACGCTAAATACAAGTACACTGATGCTCTCTCAGCTGCTATTCACTCTGGTCCCACAAAATGGCTGGAATGGTTAAATACTGTTTTTTGAGCTTAGGGAGGGTCTTCAGATGTTTCTTAACCAAACGCCGCAAAAATTTGCAGCAAAATAGGCGTTTCTAAATGACGGTTTTTGCCTTTTAAAAACGTGTGTTCAGCTGAGTTTGCACCGGCGTCCCGTGTGCATGGGGCCTTACTGACGGTGTCCCTTTTTAGGGGAGATCTTGTGCAGATGCCAGTAAGAATTTCATAAAGCATGGCATGGTGGTGCTTGGGTACACAGTACAAGTTAATTTAAAGATTAGATGGCACTTGTTTGCCCAATACTCGGAATGTAGTTTTTTTTATAAGGAGTCGGTAGCAACAGACACTCAACTTCTCTTAGTACTTAGTTCATGCAGTGCTTGGATTGCTCATGAGTAAAGCCAAGAAGCCTTGTGTAGCGGTGGTTCTGTCACCCATGCCAATCCGATAACTCAATATTTACATTCCACTACTGATGCCTTATAATGTGATAACGATCTTCGTTTTCTGGTTAACCATACTTTTTTCCTCCTTGGTTTTACAGTTTTCTGAATTCTTCCCTCCCCCCTCTCAATCCACTATGTCCTCTGCAATGAACAGAAAACCATTGCATCTTAGTATTTTTATCCCCACGCTTTTGTCAACTTGCCACCTGAAAATAAGACGTCGCACTGATTGGTATAGAAACTTAATTTTGTTTTAAAGTGGTTGTAAAGGTGTTTGGGTGTTTTTTTTTTTTTTTCCTTTATCAATGTTGTACTTGTCTGCTTTGTGCAGTAGGTACTCAGCCAGCACATTCTGCTTCTCTTCTTTGTCTGCCCCCCAGAAAACCACCTTCTAGGGGGCCAGACATGTGGGCCTGAGCCGGGCTGCGTGCATCCATTAAAATACACAGTGCATCTCAAGTCTATACTCTGCACCCTCCTCACAGGATTTGATTGGCAGCAGTGACTCCCACCCCTGCCTCAGTGTTCAGTGAGGAGAGAGTGCTCTGGTTTGAGATCAGGCTCAGGCAAGTATTTGGGGGGGGGGGGGGGTTTAACCTGAATACATATTCAAGTGGTTGTAAACCCAAAACAACAAGCAAACCCTGTAAGACATAGAAATAATGCACTAGTATGCATACTAGCTCATTATTAAATACTTGCATTAGGTCAAAACTGTTGCGGCCCCGCACACCCCTGTGACTGGCTACATGTCTCCTGGAGTTATTTCTGGGTTCGCGGGCTCCGGCTCTGTGATTGGCCGGAGCCGAGCTGACGTCACTCCTGCGCATGCACAGCTGCTGAAGAAACGGCACGAGTGGTCGTCTCTTCGTCAGCGCAAGCTTATATGGAAATATCTCCTGTGCAGGTTGAGAATATATATACAGTACCTACAGGTAAGCCTTATTACAGACTTACCTGTAGTACAAAGGGTGTAGCTATGTTTACAACAGCTTTAAAACGGAACTTCCGCTTATCTGGCTCCTCCCCTCTCTCCCGTGTCACATTTGGCACCTTTTTAGAGGGGAGCGGAAGCCTGTTTACTTCCGGCTCCCCCCACCATCTTCTGGGAGACGCACAAGTCCCAAAAAACAGCAGGCACCAGTCAGGACGTGCAGCGCGACTCGCGCAGTAGGGAACCAGGCTATGATGCCTGCACCCCAGAGCCGAGGGGATGGGACAGGTGAGGACATCGCGGGGCACCCTGGACAGGTAAGTGTCCTCTTTTTTTAAAAGTCAGCAGCTGCAGTTTTTGTAGCTGACTTTTAATTTTATAAGGCTTTAAGATAAACTTTCTTCCTTTTCAACCCCTTTAAGTTTATTCTTCTTACTATCTCTATTGAAGACTGTAGCCTTAAAGATTGTCTGCCATTGTACAATAACTGATATATTTTCAACCGTATTGTATATTTATGTGATGATTGGATTTCCTTATGAAATCCAATAAAGATTGAAACAGAAAAGGCCTTGTGTAGGCTCCAAAGAGTCTTGGCATTTACACAGGGCTTGAGGATTCTCTGTGTAACAAGTGACAGTGCTGGGTATCTTGAGTAGCAAAGCACCAGGGATTCCATGGGTAAGAAGGGGAGAAAATCCCATACCCAGAAAAGGCAAAAGCTGGCTATACATTCCTCCATCCACACAAATGAGCTGGATGGAGGAATCCAAACCCTCACCATGGAATATACTGATCGGCAGCTAAAGTTGATTGGCTGCAGCCTCTAATAAATGTTCCCCCCCAAATTGTCCCTTTGACAGAAGTTGGAATAAACCATCAACTTCTGTTGAGCAGAGGAACCCGCACACTGATCGAAATTCGGTTGGTCTCTGCTCGACCAGCCAGTCCGGTCAGTGTATGGGCAGCTTAAGTGCTACTAAACAGAGAAGTGTCAATTGCCGTAATTCATTCACATACATCATATATATCATGCCACTGTGTTGTTTTTTTTTTTTTTTTTTTTTTATTCTCCAAGTACCTTAAGCAATTGCATTTCTATATTTTTAAAGTGTGGTTCTAAAGCCTCGAGGTTTTTTACCTTAAAGCGGAGGTTCACCCTAAATATAGTCTCTCTCATGTGATCCAGCATACTGGCGTCAGCGCCAGTATGCTGTTTTTTTTTTTTTTTTTTTTTTTTTTTAAATCCCCCCCACTTACTGTATTATCTTCAATTTTAATTTCTTTCCACCGCGGCTGCGCGACCGCGCCTGCGCAGTCAGCTCCTAGGTCTGTGCACAGGCGCCGCATTGCGCCGAGAATACCCGAGTCCTTCATCGGGTATTTTCGTAAGATGTGACGCGCTATACTGGCGCCGTCCACCACGGGGGTAAGAAATTAAAATTAAAGATAATACAGTAAGTGGGGGATTTAAAAAAAAAAACAGCATGCTGATGCCAGTATGCTGGATCACATGGGAAAGATTATATTTAGGGTGAACCACCTCTTTAATGTATTAAGGTAAAAAAAACGTTCTCTGCTGAAGGATCCTCCCTTATTCTTACCTGAGCCTAATCCAATCCAGCGAACTGCGCAAGAGCCGCAGCTCTGGCCGCTGTCTCCCTCCTCATTGGGCAAATTGATAGCAGCTGGAGTCAATCAGCTCCATTGACAAGGAAGCGGGGGGCGGGCCGAGTCTTGCTGTCTGTGTCAATGGACTTGGCAGCAGTGTATAGAGATGTTTTGTTTTGAATGTTCCTTTACAATTCATTTAATGATGATTTTGATATTAAAACTACTTTTTATTTTATTTTTGTGAGTATCTTAGTGAATTTAATCAATCGGCATACTATATCCAGCCCCCATAGTGTTTTTAGTAATTGGAAGACATGGAGGAGGGAGGGTAGTGTGCACCACCGTGTATACACCGACATGTGTGACTATGTAGTGATGTGGGCTGCATAGATAAGAAAAAGGAGGAAATTGAGCTTGGATAAGAACTGAGACCAAAGCATGATCACTTGATGACAATAGCTGGTCTACACAATCTCAGGCTCCAGTGGGGACACGGAAGATGGGAGGGACAGCTGAAGGCAGGATCAGCCAGGTATATGTCACTCTACTTAAAGCTAATGCTTTAATGGCTTTGTATGTACAATCTGCTATATAACAGGTAATGAGAGTTTTTCATAGTATGGGTTTAAAGGTAGAGCTCCCCCCCCCCCCCCCCCCCCCCCACTGCTACATTTGCCAGGGGGGAAGAGGGCACCTGGTTTTGACAGGCATCCATTACCATTTCTGGCTCACTTCGCCGAGATGGAAGTTCAACGACCCCCCCCCCCATACCCCCCGACATTCTGCCTGTTGCTGGCCCATTTACAGAGCACAGTGGAAACCGCATTTGAAGTCGCATGGCTTCACTGCTGGTTTCTCTTAGTCAAGATGGTGGCTCGGGTGAGGACACCGCTGGATGCCAGGACAGGTGAGTACCCTAATAGTAAAAGTCAGCAGGTACAATATTTGTAGCTGCTGACTTTTTTTAATTTTTGGGGGGGGCTGCTCTTTAAAACGGGTGTTCACCCTAAAACAATTATATACAATTACATCCAGCATACTTCGTATATGTAAAGTATGCTGGAGTTTTTTTTTTTTTTTGGTGCACATACCATTAAAAGTTCTTTTTCACCCGACTTCCGGGTTCTCTCTGCTGCGGGGGAATAGGCGTTCCTAGGCAGCGGCGTAGATGATTGACGTGCTGTTATGGTGCGTCACGCGTTCCGAAAATATCCGAGCTGAACTCTGCTCTGTACGGCGCCTGCCATGTAGAGCTGACTGCGCAGGCGCCGTACAGTGCCGAGTCCAGCTCGGATATTTTCGGAACGCGTGACGCGCCATAACAGCACGTCAATCATCTACACCGCTGGCTAGGAACGCCAATTCCCCGCAGGGAGAGAACCCGGAAGCCGGGTGAAACAGAACTTTTAAACGGTAGGTGCCCCAAAAAAAAGAGTCCAGCATACTTTACATATCCGAAGTATGCTGGATGAAATGGTGAATAGATGTTTTTTTAGGGTGAACCTCTGCTTTAAGTATAAGCTGTTGGGGGCACTGGCGTTAAAGTGAGCCCTTTTGCCTTGCCCTACATTAGCAAAGCATCGGTTCATTAAAAGTAGCAGATTGAGGATGCTGTGGGAACTCTAATGCTGCGTACACACGACTGTTTTTCATGACACGAAAAATGCTATTTTTTTAAATTGGTCATTAAAAATGATCGTGTGTAGGCTCCACAGCATTTTTCTCAACGTGAAAAATTGCTCCTAAAAATTTAGAACATGCTCCCATTTTTTTCTAGTCATTTTTCACGTTGTGAAAAACGGTCGTGTGTAGGCTTTAACGACGAAGGAAAAAAACATGCATGCTCAGAAGCGGGTTATGATAAGGGAAATTTGAATAATCAGCCCAAAATGTGTCGGCAATCGAATGAAACTTCCCCTTTATAGTGCCGTCATACGTGTTGTAAGTCACCGCGCTTTGCTCGAGCATTTTTCTAAGACATGACATCGGTGGGTGTCTGCTGTGCTGTTGGAGTTTACTTTGATTTCTATGCGCATGTGACGGATTACAGTAAATTCTTCGGAATATGGAAGGGCCATGTGTGAATATAAGAAGGCGCCTTCACTCTAAAGCTAAACTCTGGCAAGAAATATTGTCACATTTGTGTGAATTGTTTTGCCCTGTGTAGGCTTAGTACAAGGACTTTAATAAGACATTGGTATCAAGTTGAGCCTAAAGTTAGATGAAATCTGGTTCCATCTTAGAGATCCGGGCGTTCGGAGCCTTGGCAGAATGTATGGATCGTGTGTGGTTTAGTATCTAAGTGGATGTTGATCTCCAGAGGGAGCTGACACCATGTGAACAGATTTAGTCTGCAGATTAGGTAGCTTTAGACATAACTGGTAATCTGTCTGTTCTGTTAATTATTCACCAGTAATTAGCTGTTACCCATTTCAAATATCTGTAAAATTTAAATACATGGGCACTCTCTAGGGCACAGCTGGTACATTTTTAGCCTCCCCTATCAGGGGAGAAGTGGCATGTGTATTGTAGGTACAATAGTTTTCCCTCTATGGGGTCTTTCACACGGGCGTTCCGTATGTCTGTCTGTTTTTCATCCATCCGTTGTCGGATGAAAAACAGACATACATGTATCCCTATGGGATCGCGGATGTCAGCGGAGACATGTCCGCTGACATCCGAAAACGTACTTTTCCTTCCGTCTGGCGGATCGGATGAACACGGACAGACGGTCCTGTTCATCTGATTCCCCATAGGGGAGAGTGGAGATCTGACAGGGCGGTCCCTGCACAGTGTGCGGGGATCGCCCTGTCATCTGGCAGCTCAGCGGAGATCAACGGAGCGATCCCCGCTGAGCAAACGGAGGTGCACGGGACGGATCATTACTGATCCGCCCCGTGTGAAATAGCCCTATCAGTGCAGCGATACATCAGCATGGCACCATTCCACCCAAAACTGATATTTCCCTTTTGTGGGAGATGCTGAAGAGGTAACATGTGGCAATGTATTGGATCTCTCATGGGCTTTGTTGATATGTTTACACACTGTAGTCATCCTCTGGGAGTCCCATTTTTCCGTTATGCTCCATTCACACCTGGGCGAATTGAATCGCAGTTTCAAAACGCTGCGATTCATAATCGTGGCAAAATACGTTTGTGATACCATGATTTCTCAATGGCACCCCAAATGCAGTGCGTTTTTTTTTTTTTTTTATTGCAATTGTCACGCAACAAATCGCAACGCTTGTCATCCAAAAGAAGTTCCGGAACTTGGTCTTGATGAGCTAGTATTTTGTGAGATGCCAACTGTCGGTATTTTATTTTGAGATTGTTGTATTGAATTCAACAGTTGATTTTGGCACAATAAGTGTGTCGCAGCATAAAAGTGGCACATTTAGGAATTTGGCGCACAAGTTATTTATCACACCCCATTATGTTTCATTAGAATTGTGCAGATTTGTCGCATTCACTAAGCAAACTTTTAATAGACCACTTAAAGTGAAAGTAAACTCTTGTCTCTGACTTGTCCCCATAGGTATGCCTTGCCTATAGATACTGTAAATACATCTTAAACATGCACCATTTAGGCGCTATTTACTGTATATGCAGCCGATGATGGTCCCCAATGCATGCGCTCTGAAGGGACCAGTCACCTGAGGCCGTTCCTTCAGAGTCTTGCACTGTAAACAGCGGCTCCCCTGCGCATTCGTGGGAGTGAAGCCATTGAGGCTCTGGCCAGTCACAAAGCCGGAGTCAGGACCCAGAAGGAAGACCGGATGAAAATGAAAGTGGCCTCCAATGGTGACGGCACATCACTGGGATGCTTTGTTTTCAGTTAAGTTTCACGTAATGTGCTAGTATGTGATGCACACTAGCACATTATCATTACCTTTCAGGTCAGGGCAAAAAAAAATGTAAAATCACCTAGTGGTCATGACCTCTTTAAGCCAGGCAAAGTTGGTTTGAATCTTGGGCAGTTTAGCAGGCACTGGCCGAGATTTGAACCCCGTATGGGCAGGCTAATTGTACCCAAGTTGATCAGATTTGTCATGTGATTTTTGCCAGTGGCAATAATCACTGTGTGTTCTTTCTGCACCCCCTCTGGGAGAATACAATGGCCCCATGGGAGGAATTCACCTATCAACAGTCAATTGGAATTGATTTTCTTTCCTTCAACCAATGAAAATCGCTCCATCTATGGCTGGCTTTAGATTATGCTAAAAATCAACCAAGCAAATGGACATGTTTGTGATGTTGGCACCATGTGATGTCCCCTGGGCTATTGACCTCACATCCATAATTGTGGTGCCCAGCAGCAGTCTCGGGGCCTTTTGGATGTCTAAACAAGGGGGAGGCTATTGCAGGTAAAAACAAGTATAAAATATTCTAAATGCACATTTAATCTTATTAGAAGATTTTTGTTGAAAAAAAACAAACATGTTTATTTACCTGCTCTGTGCAGTTGGTTTTGCACAGAACAACCCCGAGCCTCCTCTTCTCTGGTCTCCCGCTGGTACTCCTGGCTCTCCCTCCTGGCTCTCGGGACCGATAACGAGTATTTGCGGGAGTACTTGTACTCGCGCAAATGCTCCCGATACCTAAATAGAATACTTTTTTTGTATTTATCAACATGTTCTGTGAAAATTCTTTGAGTTTTTTACTACTGCGTGACAAGAAAATAAAAATTTTTTATTAAATTTTTACTCATTTTTATTCTTTTATAATGTCTTGAGTTAGAGTTCTTCATAATTGTAAAGAAAATATCCTTAGTCTGTATTGTGGTTTGAAAACTGTCGCATGACATTTAAAAAAAGTATCAGTATTCGGTATCGGCAAGTACATGAAAAAAAGTATCGGTACTTGTACTCGGTCCTTAACTGGTTGCCGACCGCCGTCATATTACTGCGGGACGGTGGCACTGCTGGGCGAGAGCACGTAGCTCTACGTCCTATCTTTTTCGGCCACTAGGGGGCGCGCGCCCCGCACGCCCCCGAGTCCCGCGCGCCCGGCGGGCGCGATCGCCGCCGGGCACGCACGCGCGTTCGTTACAGAGCAGGGAACGGGAGGTATGTGTGTAAACACATTCCGCTCGTTCCTGTCAGCGGGGGAAACGCTGATCTCCCGTTCATACGATGTATGAACGGAAGATCAGCGATTCCCCCTAGTGAGTCAACACACAGCCATACAGTTAGAACACACCAGGAACATACTTAACCCCTTCCCCGCCCCCTAGTGTTAACCCCTTCACTGCCAATGGCATTTTTATAGTAATCCAATGCATTTTTATAGCATTGATCGCTATAAAAATGCCAATGGTCCCAAAAATGTGTCAAAAGTGTCCGATGTGTCCGCCATAATATCGCAGTACCGAAAAAAAACGCTGATCGCCGCCATTACTAGTAAAAAAAAAAAAAATATTAATAAGAATGCCATAAAACGACCCCCTTTTTTGTAAACGCTATAAATTGTGCGCTAACCAATCAATAAACGCTAATTGCGATTTTTTTTTTTTTTTTACGAAAAATATGTAGAAGAATACGTATCGGCCTAAACTGAGGAAAAAAAATGTTTTTTTATTTCTTTTTTGGGGATATTTATTATAGCAAAATGTAAAAAATATTGCATTTTTTTTTCAAAATAGTCGCTCTATTTTTGTTTATAGCGCAAAAAATAAAAACCGCAGAGATGATCAAATGCCACCAAAAGAAAGCTCTATTTCTGGGGAAAAAAGGACGCCAATTTTGTTTGGGAGCCACGTCGCACGACCGCGCAATTGTCAGTTAAAGCGACGCAGTGCCGAATCACAAAAAGTGCTCTGGTCTTTGGACAGCAATATGGTCCGGGGCTAAAGTGGTTAAAAAGTGGTATCGGGACAACCCTAATTTTAAACCTAAAATCGCAGGGTGGTTTTGTCGCACGGTAAATCGAACTATAATTGCCGCGAATCGCATAAAGCATGTCACCCAATAGAAGCTCCTGAACTTTTTTGGGGTGACGAACTTCACGCGATGTGGTTAGCCGCGATTGCAGTGCGATTTATCGTTCGACAAATGCGGTAGAACCGCACTGCAAATTTAGGTGCCATTTAAATCCATGGCATCTCAAATGTACATTGTGCGATGGATAAATTTGCCCATCACACCTAGGCGTTTTGAAATTGCGGCAACCGCCGATTCAAAACGGAGATGTGAATGCAGTCTTGGGGGGGGGGGGGTGAGGGGAGCAGCACGCTGAAGTTGTTAAAAAATAAATACAAGATTTGATAGAATGCATGAAGGTAAAAAAATATCCGCTTTTAAAACCACTTTAAAAGCTGATTGGTTGTCATGCTCCAGTGTTAATTTCCCTGGGATACTGTCCGATTCTGCTCTGGCTATCTGGATCTTCATTATTGTTATTATATAATAACGGATTTATATAGTGCCAACAGTTTGCGCAGCACGTTACAAGGTGAAGGCAGACAGTAACGATTCAATACAGGAGGAATCGTAGGGCCATGCTCATTAGAGCTTACAGTCTAGGAGGGAATACTTCTGAATGAGACGTTGGTGGGTCAGTATAACGGCCAGTAGGGGTGCAACGGATCACGAATCGGAACATTTCTCGTAAATAAAAAAAAAAAGACGGATTTAAATGACGCGGGCGTTCAAGCTTCTCCGTTCCTCCACTCGCCATGACCATGCTGTGTGTGGACTGATTCCTTCCCCAAAAGTAGAGGCAGGGTGTGGATGCGCTTCGGTAGCCACCACAGGCAGCCTGAAGGCCGTTTCAGGGGTGGACGGAACACTGGGAAGGCAGGGGAGCTCACCTAGGCCGCCGCTAGGTGGAGCAAGATGGCCGACGTCCCAAGGCAGGTGTAGGCTGTTGATGTGCTGTGGGAACGCTCTCAGGCACTCCAGGGGGCTGATCCAGGAGGGGAGCGAACTCCAGGCAATCGGGAAGGCCAGGAAAGCTTGTTGTGGCTGCCGCTGGGTGGCCCAAGATGTCCACAGCTCCTGGAGCTAGGCCGAAGCCGCGGCCTTTCCTATGGCCGAGGAGCCGCCATTCTGTGGATCACGTGTGTGCCGATCCGAAGATGTTGATCCGTAACAGATCAATGACGATCTGTTGCACCACTAACAGCCAGACAACAAGTTCTATCAGATTGAGGTCCTCAATCCCTTTGATTCCTTTTTATGACCAGTTTTGAAAACCTGAGAGATACGAATGTTGCCATGACCTAGCTGGCCCTCTTGCTGTTAAGCTGAGCCACTGGCTTCACTACTATAGGTCACTTGTAAGTTTGCAGATAAAAGTTAGAAACCTTTAGTAGTATTTGTGATCTGAAGCGGTGCCAGAAGGGTCAGTATTGCAGCCGGGAAGCTCACCTGTGTAAAAGTAAAGGTCAGCAATGGCACATTCCATGTTACTCTTGTGACAAATTTGTTTTAATGGGAAGACCAATGAAAAAATAAATCTAATATTTATCATGTGTGTAGTCTGGGGATTGAATGCTGTGTCACTATGTTACAGCTGTTTGTTATCTTCAGTAGGCAGATCGTCCTCTTATATATACCTATTCTCCTCCCATGTCCTTATCAGAGGAAAGCACAGCGTCTGTGCTTCCCAGGTCTATGGTTTTCATACATATACTTCACAAATATTTACCAATTAACTATTTAAAAAATGCACGAGGGCAGTCATGTGAATGTCATCATGCTCCATTGCTGTTACAGAGACTGGCCTTGTAAGGCAGATTACATGCTCAGTGTTAGGTGGCTTCTCGATGTGTATTTGTACAGTTTAGGATGGGTTAGAGGGGTGGTGGGCCTCTTTCTTGATATGGGGGGCTTCAAGTGCAGCCCTTGACATCACCAGAGGGCCGCATGTAAAATTGAGTGTCAGAAACACAACATGATATAGTCAAAAAAAATGAGCACAAGAGATGGTCAGAGACTGCAAAGAAGATGCCATAGACTAGGGGTCTCCAAACTTTCTAAACAGGGGGACAGTTTACTTCCCCTCAGACTTTAGGGGGGATAGACTGTGGCCACTGGGAGTAGAAAAGGCCCAGACGTCGGTGAAAACAAACCATGCCCCATATTTGGTGTCAGTGGGCGGCATTGTTCCCTGTTGTTGAGCGCTATTGTCATTGGGGGAATTTTACTCATTATTTGGAGTTGTGACCTGTTGGTGTCAGCGGGAGAAATTTTGCCACATCATGGTGTAATTGTGTCCAATTATTGGTGCCATTGAGTGGAATTGTGCCCTTTTGCTGGTCTCAGTGGGGGAGGGGGAGAGAGAGATAATGCCCCATTATTGGTATCAGTGGGTGACATGGTGCTCAAGGACCAGATAACAGCAAGCAAAGGATTGCAGTTTGGAGACCAATGCCCTCGATGCTCACACTGTGTAGAGGATGCCCTAGATCAGTGATGGTGAACTTTGGCACCCCAGATGTTTTGGAACTACATTTCCCATGATGTTCTTGCACTCTGCAGTGTAATTGAGCATCATGGGAAATGTAGTTCCAAAACATCTGGGGTGCCAAGGTTCACCATCACTGCCCCAGATGGTCAGACTGCGCAAAGGATGCCCTAGGTGGTCAGAAACCATCCCTGTCGCATCATGTGAACTTAAAGCGGAGCTCCAACCTAAAGTGTAACTTCCGTTTATCAGATTACACCCCCCCCCCTTTTGGTGCCACAATTGGCACCTTTCACAGGGGAGGGGGTGCAGATACCTGGACAGGTATTTGCCCCCACCTCGGGCTTAGACTGTGGGAAACTGCGCGCATTACGCCACTCTAGCATGGCACCTGTACCAGAAGGCCACTGTCCTGTGTTCAGTAAGCAGGAATGCAGCCACTACAGGATCTGGAAGCAAGTAAAGGTCACTGGAGTACTGGTGACTACTTCAGTGTTTTCCAGCTTCCTGGTTTGTCAATCAGAAACTCTCCTGCTTTGCTCCTTCACGCTCATTGGAGCACGGGGCGGGGAGTGGCCGTCTCGGGTTCTCAGCCACTTGCTGAGACTATCAGTCCAGACTCCCAGAATCAGGATGTCGTGGTGCCTGGACTGATATTGGTGATGTCAGCAGAGAGCGGACTTCAGACCACTCTCTGCTAAAAATGGGTCACAGGAGTGTAAAACTAATTGCACTCCTGTGACCCTTAGGAGAAGCCCAGCCAAACAAGCTCAGGCTGGACTTCCCTTTTTTTTTTTTTTTTTTTTTTAAAGTGGTTGTAAACCTTTCCATAATATACAGTTGGTAACCAAAATGAACAATGACTGAACTCCACCTAAAACATTATACAATGGTTTCTAACGAGCCCACTCAATACACATATTTTAGTCAGACATAATTTACATGAGCTAATTAACGAATCCTTTACCCAGACAAGGTGACTCCCAGACATGACCCCTTAAGGTAGACATCCCGACTCCTCTCATCTGCCACACAATACACATTTATCATCAATAGACCTTTAGACTGTCAACTTGCGATACACATTTATTACAGGACTCCTTCACACAATACAGTGTCAATTAGCACAACACAATGAAAAGGTCTTAGGAGCCAGCCTAGATTCATTTACATTACAGTAAGAGTCACTCTTTCAATTAACCTGTTGAGTTCAGAATCAACAACCTGTAAATAGTTCTTACAGATATCCTGGGATATATTGTGAATTACAGACCCATGTTAAAGCAATCCAAGATATGTCCATTATTTCCTAGCTCGTACTTTGTAGGAGCTTCTGGATTCCACGGGCCCTCCAGTTACAATGTTTATCTGGTGTCTTCTCTACATCTGTTCAAAGGCCAGAATTTAAAGCATTTCTGAGTTTTCAGGGAAAAGAGGGGCAGAGAGCTGAAATTACACTCTGCAGAGCTCAGTGAGGTGAGCTGACATCAGATTGGAGGGAAGAGACACACCCACCTTCACACTGAAGCAGAGCTAAGGCTGTCAATCTGCTGGATATCCCTCCCCATCACTTTTTCTTTCTCTTGGTGTCAGGAAACTTTGTCAAAAGTTGTTCATGCTGATAAAGGAACGAAGCAGCAGTCAGAAATGACACTTGATGCTCTTAATTGAGCCAAGTACACATTATAGAGCAGAACTCCTTTTCATCACAGGCCGCATCAGCGGTATGGTTGCCCTCAAAGGGCCAGTTGTATCTGAGGTGCAATATGTAAAGTGCAGGTTCAGTTAAGGAGTGCATTATGTAAGGCGTACAGAGTTCAGGGGTGTGCTGTGTACAAAATGCAGGATTTAGGGGTGCGCTATGCACAGAGTTCAACCCCCGCCCAAAGCTTCCTTGCATCTCTTACTCCTACCTGGCCAGGCTATAGTACCTCCCAGTTCAACCACAACCTGTCTCCTCTGTGAGTAGGCGCAGGGATCTGTTGGTTTCACCAAATGCTAAAAGCAAAACTGTCCCTTGTGAACAGAGAAGGCATCTGTCTTTGCAACCGACCAGTGGAGGGGTTTTGTCAAAGGTGGCAGAATGGAGTTCCGCCATGTTGCAACTGCAAAGCTGGGTGCGAGGGCCTCATGACAAGGCCTGGCAGGTCCGGTTTGATCTACGGCCTTGCGTTTGACATATGTGCTATAGGGGGATGTGCTTTGTTCTGATTTCATGTCTGAGGTTTACAGCCACTTTAAATCGGGTTATGCTTTGCAGACCATGCTGAATAGGCTTGTTTGTGTAAACCTGTCAGACATGAGTAGTGATCATTGCACTACACAGCGATAACCCAACCCCTCTGAACACTGCCTCATAAGCTCCAATGGTGGGAGCATGCAAAATTGATGTGCAGTTGTCCGATCTTTGAATTGTTCTTTTCGGACTCCGATATTTCCATGTATTTGTATTATAAAACAAGTATTTGGCATATGTAGGATGATTGTGTTTTTTTTTTAACAGTATGAATTCTGTGCACTAACCTCTGGACACATTGTCTGATTGCCCTTAGGGCTGCTTGTCTTGTGAAAAGGGTTGCTGGTTATGCTGCAGCGAGGTCACGAGTTCTACTGATCTGATAGGCTGTTCTCTCAATGTACGTCAGGAGGAACATCAGTGTTGGAGGGCAGACTAAAACTGATCAGTGTTTTTAGAGCAGATTAAAACTAGGTAGTAATTGCTATTACTTATTTAAAGTGGACCTGGACTACAAAAAAAAAAAAATTTGCCATCCAATAGAGAAGATTTAGAAATCATAATTGTGCCGAGCAGTACTCTGAAAAATCTCCTATTGTCTGGGATTCCTCCAAAAATATATATATATATATATATATATCTGTGGACTTCTGGTATGTGAGTGTCTGTGGCCTCATACCTGTGTGTGTGTGACGGCTAAAGGTTTTCAGACATGGCTCGATTTTTCTCTTGTTCATCCAATTGGGAGCATCAGGCTGGACTCACTGCTGTGTGGATCGGCTCACATTAGGAGTCCGGTGGGTCCCAGTTTACCGTTTCAGGTCCGATTTCTGTACAAATTTTTGGCTGAAATGGACCAGAAGACAAACAAGACTCCCATGCAATTCGCTCCATTGAAAGTTGGTCACAGTTTCCTGACATGCAAATTGGATGTGGATGAACTTGCATCCAATTTGCAACAGTGTAAACCCAGACTAAAGGCCTGTACACACGATCGTATTTTCCAACAATTGTGTGATGGGCGCTTTTTGTCGGATAAACCGACCGTTTGTACGCTCAATCGGACAATTTTTCGGAAATTCCAACGAAAAATGTTTTATAGCATGCTCTCGCATTTTCCAACAACAAATGTGTGTACACAAGTCCGTCAAAAAAAAATCCAAAGGACAAACGCACATTCTCCGAACCAATGCTAACCATAAGACAACATTGGCAGAAGTTGCGCAAAGGGTGGCGCTAAAGACCAGAAAAATCACTTAGTTTTGTGTATGTTGGCTAAAAAAGTTCTGCCGTCTGTATGCAGAACTAGTTCACGGCCAATGCCCTTCGGACAAAATTCCACGGATTTGTCTGATGGAAATCTGATCGTGTGTACGAGGCTTTAGACTCCTTTCACACGGGCAGACCATCCGCTAAATTTCCACAGATGCAAACCCTATTTTCCATACTTCTGGCAGATCGGACGAAAATTGACTTTTTACTTTATCAGCTACTGTCAGACTTTAATTTTAAGAGGAAAATATTTGTTATTACAACCCCTTTAAAAGAACGCTCACCTGTGCAAAGATGCAGCGCTGTCCTCACCCAGGCCGGGTCCTAACTAGGGGTGCAACGGATCACTGTTGATCCGTGATCCGAACGGGTCACCCCCATCGGATCGGCACGCTATGCGATCCGCGGATTGCCGCCGCGGCCATAGCCTTGGGCAAGGCTGTGACTTCGGCCTAGCTCCGGAGCTGCGGCCATCTTGGTACACCCGGCGGCGGCCCTCCTCTCTGTTAACACCCACAGAGGAGGAGGGGCCCGCGCTTGAGGGACACACACGCCGCTATCTGAGGTCTGTAGATCTGGGGCTTTAGACAGGAAGTGTTCTGTTCAGTTCCAGGTGAAAAATAAAGGGGGTGGGGGGGGGGAATAAATAACAGAAAATGTAATACCTTTTTTGAGAAAAAATTTAGGGCTGGCCTTGCATAGCGAATTTCTCTTGTTGTAGGAAAGAAATTAGCTTGATTCCCACATCAACACATACAGTGTTGATGTGGAAATAATTCCTGCCGGGCCATTGTCTTCTCCCGGCGAGGGTAGGCAGAAGAGAAAACGGTGATTGCTAGTGGCCATAGCAACCGCTAGCGAAAATCGCAAGAGAATCCGGCAGGCTGGTTGTACCCAAGTTGATTGATCAATCAACGTGGTAAATTAAGCCTACCCTTTAACAGTTAACTCTCGGCCGGTTCCCGCCAAAACGGCCGAGATTTGAACTGTGTATGCTGCCTGTGACTGTTGGTCTCGGGACATTTGGAGTGAGATTTGCTGATGTCACTATTGTACTACAGCAGGGTTTGACAAATTTGCTTGGAATCTAGGAGCCAGAAAACGTGTCCCGTCGAGCTCGCTCGCAGAAGCCTACGCATATGTGAGTAGTGCCCGCATATGTAAATGGTATTCAACTGTGTAACTCAAAACATACAACCTGTAGAATTTTTTTTTTTTTAAACGTCGCCTATGGAGATTTCAAAGGGTAAAAGTTTGTCGCCATTACATGAGCGGACGCAATTTTGAAGTGCGACATGTTGGGTATCAATTTACTCGGCGTAACATTCTTTCACAATATAAAAACAATTGGGCTAACTTTATTGTTGTCTTGTGGTTTTTTTTAATTCAAAGTGTATATTTTTTTTCCCCAACAAGTGCGATTGTAAGACCGCTGCGCAAATACGGTGTGACAAAGTATTGCAAAGACCAGCATTTTATTCTCTAGGGTGTTAGAATAAAAAATATATGTTTGGGGGCTCCAATTAGAGGGAAGGAGATTGCAGTGAAAACACAGGAGAAGCTCCGTTTGGATTGCTGGTTTACTTGTCATGCCAACGGCCATCACAAGATGGCGCCAAATCACAGAAGGAAGCATAGGCCTGCAGAAGGCTGCAAAGCCATGGCCTCAATTACTGGCTGGCGCGGCCCGATGGGGTATCCTGTGTCTCCGTGCGCCCCCACCTCTCCTGCTGTGCGATCGCGTCGGGCTGCACGGCCAGTAATTGAGGCTGCGGCCTTCTGCAGGCTTAAGCTTCCCACGGGCGCCAGGTCACTAATTTCAGTTGCAATTGCGACTTGGCGCCTGGATTTTGTCGAGCCCTGTACTACAGTACTTGCTGACGCATGGAAAACAAAAACCCGTTGTCTTAACCAATACGGCCGTTTTCAAGCAGACACAGGGCTGAACAAGGCATGGCAAGTCGGTAAAGGAGAAAGATTGGCTGCAATGATGCGACAATAAATTACTGACAACTAGTCATTTGCATTCTACCCTTCTTTTTTTGTTGTTGTTTTGTTTTGTGTGAGGCACAGCTTTTTAAACTGGTGGGCATTCCTCGATAATTGGCAGGAGAAATTGGTGGTTTGGGCTCTTAGGATTCAATCTTTTCTCTATGCAAACTAGAAGCTCAAAAATATTTAGCCTTTTTTTGCTTGTGTGTTTGTTTTAGGAATGTTTGCGTGTTAGTTTTTTTAAAAAGTGGGCACCTGTCGCCATCCTTGAAGCGGAACTTCGCCAAAAGGGGTCCGAATTCTGCCCAAATTTCAGGCTGAAATCGGACTTCCAACAGTGAATGGAGATGCACTGGACTCCTGCTGTGAGCTACTGCATTTCCAGTGTGAACCCAGCATTCATGAGCGCTTAATAAATAAGCATTTTTTATTTTTTAACAATTGCTTGTCAATCTGCTATAAGTGAGCTGTACTTCTATTCCTCTGAATAACGGGTGCCATAAACCTATTTTTTCTTTCTTTGGCAGAGTCTAGCCCAGCTAGAGATCCTGTGCAAACAGCTCTATGAGACCACAGACACCAGCACGCGGCTACAGGCCGAGAAGGCCCTGGTGGAGTTTACCAACAGCCCAGAGTGTTTGAGCAAGTGTCAGCTGCTGCTGGAGAGGGGAAGCGTAAGTATGGAAAAACTTCAGGTTGAAATATGCATTATGGGGGGGAAGATAACGACTTTCACTTTTGACATTCATCATTTTGTCTGGTATGGATCTAGAATTCTCTTTCTAGTGGCTGTCTGGTATAATCGGCATCCTACTAGAATAGTCATCTTGTTTTCAGGCTAAGCCACATTTATTTAGTATTTTTCAGCACAGTCCAAGACGGTACCGCCAACAGAAGAATGTAGTAAAAATGTGCATGTAGAAACGCATCTGAAACACATTTGGGCTGCGTTACTGTGGTGTGAACTGGCCCTCACACAAATTCTGTAGTCGAAGAGCAGAACAGGGCTGGCTAATTAGTGTACATAGGACACAGGTCAGCTTCACATTTCTGACCTGATTGAGGTGATTGTCACTGTATCCTTGCACTTGCAACAACACAGTAAAGTGCAGTCATTGGAGGCCTTGCTTAGGACCTGGGTTGTCACGACTGCTGCAATCCTCCTGCTCCTGCTGCCATGTGGTGGTTTGTAGGGTGGGACAGATGTGTCGTCAAACCTGTCATAAGAAGTGTAGACTTTTTTTACCACAGTGAACCTATAGGGGAATTTTCCTTTAGACATGGCATAAAAATATGACAAAAATCTGCTCTGCTGAACCACAAATTATAATTCCAAATTTACAGCTGTAGTAAAAATAACAATCAATGGGCTACCTTGCAGGGTGAAAAAAAAATTACAAATACTGCAGCTGCTGACTTTTAATATTGGGACACTTACCTGTCCAGGGCGCCTGCAATGTCCTCACCCGAAGCCGAGTTGTCCCTCGGGTGCAGGCGGCAGCTTCACATCCTGGTTCACTACTGCACATGCATGAGTTGCTCTGCGCGTCCTCACTGCTCCCTGCTGTCTTCTGGGACCTGTGTGTCTCGCAGAAGACAGTGTGGGGGACGGGACGGATGGATTGACAGACGGAGGAGGGGCCGGACATGGCGTAGGTCGCTACGGAATCTGTGGCGATCTATCGGGGGAAGTCTGAGCAAATGCTTGGATTTTACAGGGGGTAGTTCCAAGTCCCGCTGTCTGTATCGATTGATGCAGAAGCTGGACTCGGGAGCTTGCCTGCACTGGTGCCCCTATGGAAAGTGTCTCTCTGTAGGGACGCCCAATGAAGAGGGTGGTCCCAGGGTGCTGATGGGACACCTGAAATCGCAGCTGTTTGTGCAAAATCATTACACAGCACAGGCAAGTATAACCTTTTTTTATATATAGAGATGGGTTTACAAGTTAACTGCCCCTTTTCATGTAGGGTGGGGGGGCTCTCTAATACAGGAGGCGTGTTACTGGCCACATCACCAGGTGAAAACAGAGAGGAAAGCCAAAAAAAAAAAAACATGCAGCCACCACATCTAATGATTGGTAAGCTGCAATATATCACATTTTTGGGTTTAATATAGCTTTTAAAGGAAGTTCTAATAATTATACATTCTATTCAACTGAAAAAATAAAGTTTGGGCTGGAGTTGGGTTTTGAAGTTGCTGAACTAAATCTGTCCTCTAGTCTTCTTTTCTTAAATCCGCATTGTACATTCTTAGAGATATGCTGAAGTCTCCCAGCTGATGTATAAAGGTTGTATCTGTACTCTGCTGAGACTGGGTCAGTGAGGTCACTAAAGGCACCCTGTGCTGCACTTTACATTTGTAGCCTCGTGTCGGTCTTCTGATCATTGTAACTTGGCCCACTTTGACAAACGAATAATTCTGTACAGGAAGAGAATCGAGGAACTATTTGATATAAGAGAGAAAGTCTAACAATAGGAGACTGATCCTGAGCACATCAGAGTGGTCACATAACTTATTGGAGTCCAGGGAACAAAAACCGTTTGTGTCCAGGCTACTGCTCCAGCAAATGTCACTACAAGATATATATTGTAACCCATAGAGCAGGGGTGTCCAAACTTTTTTCAAAGAGGGCCAGATTTGATGAAGTGAATATGCGTAAGGGCCGACTATTTTGCCTGACATTCTTTGAACCATTAAAATTCGGTCGACGTGTGTTTGTCCGAGCAACTAATACACCGCCCAACAAGTATTCTATTGCCTTTGTGGCTGTGTGTGGTGAATAGATGAGACTAAGACTAAGGATGAGCTTGGGCGTGTTATTTGGATATACCGTATTTATTGGCGTATAACACGCACAGGCTTACCATTGCCATGGGTGCAGCCTCTGCATGTGCCATGGGTGCAGCCTCTGCATGTGCCATGGGTGCAGCCTCGGAGAGCAGAGGGAGGGGGGCAGGATGAGTGCCAACAGATTAAACAGGAGAATCTCTTGTTTACCCTGTGGCCTCTTAGTACAAAGTCCTGCCTCCTATGATAGACAGAACAGTCGTCCAATGGCATCCCAGGAGACGGGACTTCCAATAAAGACGCTGCTGAGTAAACAGGAGATTCTCTTCATGTAATCCAATGGCGCTCATCCTGTCCCCCTCCAAGGCAGCCCTAATAAATACAGTATATATCTTTTGTGGCCATGGGGGCTGCAAAATTAGAGATAGAGAGATTATATATATATATATATATATTTCCCCTCTGTGTGTGTGTGTGTGTGTAAATCCCCAGGGGGGCCATATTAAATCAACAGGGGGCCGCATTTGGCCCCTGGGCCGGACTTTAGACATGCCTGCCATAGGGTCATTAAAACATGAAAAACTAAGCTTTCACTGCTAAAGAGATGCATTTGTGTTGGCTGCAAATTGAGGTATAATCTCTTATGCCTTTATTCCTTATTGCCATGTTATCTCGCATACTGGCAGTCAGTGTTTGTTTTTTGTTATGGCCCATGTGAGTAATGTTAAGCTGGCCATAGATGATTCAACTCTCGGCTGGTTCAGCAGGTACCAGCCAAGATTCAAACCATCTATGGGCAGGCTGATTGTATCCAAGCTGATTGATCGATCGACTGAACTAGCACGTTTGAACTTTACATGCAATTATTGCCAGCGGCTATAGCCCCTAGCAATAATCAATGTGTTCTCCCGGCAGGGGTGGCTCTCTGTGCCCCCCCATGCTTGGAGAAGGCAATGGCTTAGTCATTGTTGATGGGGGGGGGACAAGTGATTTTTCTTTCCTGCAAACTAAGAGGCCTGGGGCGATATCGACATCCCTTCCAGTTCAAAAGACCTTTATTTATTTTTTGATCTAAAGCTTTCTATTATGGAGGAGAGATGTGGGGTCTTATTGAACCCAAATCTCTCCATGTCGTTGTCAGAGGATTTACATTTCTTGGGACCGCAATAAAACTTGTAATTTTTTTTTTTTTTTTTTTTTATAGGAACAGTCAATTTTTTACAGAAAAATGCAGTGGCGAACACATACGTAGGTCATATCCACATGTGCGGTAGTGCCTCGAACATTCTAGCAAGAGCAATATTTTTGGCACTAGACCTCCTCTAAACTGGTAACACACTGCTCAAATACCAGACCGCCATTTATTTCTTTGAGGTCTCTGCCAGAAAAATTGATAATATTTGGGTGTTCTTGGTAATTCTAATTAATTTTAATTTTTTTGCCTCATTGTTTTTACTGAGATGCTTTTAGAAACCTTGAACTTTCTGTCTGTCAGATTCTGTACCTTGAGTAGATTGAATAGAAGAGTGCTTTACCAATTTTGTGGTCTATGGAATTTGTGTTTATATCAACTTGGGAGCTAGTGCAATTGCTAGCATTATTTTAATGTTTAATTAAAAAAATACAGATTTTTACTTGTGGATAAGTGGCTTTACTGCTTGTTTACTTTATATCTACATTTGAAGTGTCACTGTTTGCATTATTTTTAGGAACGCACTGTATAAGTTAACATGTCTGTTTTCTTTCTTTTCAGTCTTCATATTCCCAGCTTCTTGCTGCCACATGTCTTACCAAACTAGTGTCCCGGAGCAGCAATCCCCTCCCGCTGGAGCAGAGGATCGATATACGTGAGTATAAAACATATGCTTTCAGTCAGTGTGCTGTGACTGTGATGTGGCTCAAAGTGTTAAACTTGACAAATTCATGAACAGCACAAATGCATTGAATGATTTCTAATCTATGAAGGGTCTAGGGGCCTCCTTTTTAGATGAGGACAAAATTGCAAAAATTAGACAACGAAACAACTTCCTTGCGACGTTTGATTTTTAACATTGCAGTCTATGGCAGTTGTGTTGCAAAGAAAACCCAGAAAAGTTGTGTGTGTGTGTTTATGCAACTTGCAAATGTCGTATGAGAAGTTGCAACAGTGTGAACCAGGACTAACCGTCTGTGTTTCTTGTGGGTGCAACCGGGAATTTTTTATCTGGTGATCTTAGTCTTTCATTTTCGGAGTCATCCTTGCCTCTGTCGGGTGTGGCTGGGCCCTCTCCTCTCTCAGCTGAGGTCTTTACCCCAGTCATGTGAGATTTTATGACTTAAATTCTGAGTAGCTCCAGTCATTGACTGATGAACTTGTAACCCTTGAGAGATAGCAATTTACTGATGATATCCCCAAACCAAAGGAGAGCATTTTGTCTCTTAATGCACTGTGCCTCACTGTAAGAGCCGGTTCACACAGGGGTGTTTTGGGATCCGGCTTCAAGTCTCCCCCCGACATGAGAAAATCAATGTAAGTGAATGAGAGCCGTCTTAAAGGGGTTGTAAAGGAATTTTATTTTATTTTTCCTAAATGGCTTCTGAGAAACCCTCGTTTCCTGTTCTTCTATCTGTAACTCACCACCGTAATGCAAGGCTTTCTCCCTGGTGTGGAAAAAGCCTCTTGAGGGGGAGGGGCGAGCAGGCAAGTCAGGACACTCTCCTACTTTGCAGATAGAGAAAGGAGCTGTGTGTTAGTGGGCATCCTGACTCGCCCCCTCCCCCCTCAAGAGGCTTTTTGCACACCAGGGAGAAAGCCTCGCATTACGGTGGTGAGTTACGGACAGAAGAACAGGAAGTGAGCATTTATCAGAAGAAATAAGGGCATTTAAAAGCAAAATCGAAGGATGAGGTAAAGGAAGCTATTTAGGGGGAAAAAAAATCCTTTACAACCCCTTTTAATGTACACTACTGAAGTCGCTTTGACTTTAGAAAAGATTCCTTTACTATTTTAATCCGACTTCTAGGCAACTTGTACCCATTGATTTCAATGGAAGTCGCCTCCAAAGTCAGATCACTAAAAAGAAAACAAAAACCGCGCTATTGCCCTCCCAACCTATGAGCTACAGGCAGCAGCTGGCGTGCGATACACAATGTGGCAAAAAACAAAAGAAAAAGCCGTGCCAAAAATTAAGAGGTAAATATTAAATTTTAAATCATTAAAATCAGCAGATTCTGAAACTGTGATAGGCAAAAAGTTCATAAATTCAATAAAGGTTTGGCGAGAGGTCCATGTGTTGTGTAGATTGGTCCTTTGTAGAAAGAAACGCCTACGATCCACACTACCAAGTGACGTAAACACAAAAGGTGCACCCTCCACCAGAAGAAAAAGCAGCTTACCAGAGGGCAAGCAATACGATCGGTTGACTATAGCCCAACCACGGCCTTTGAATTTCTTAGGTATTCCAACTATGGCAGGTTAGAAATCTGCAGTCACCACGTCCCTGAACTAACCTACCATAGTTGGAATACCTAATCCGAACACGCAGCCCGGCCAGTCAGGCTACCCCACCACAAAGCACCTTGTCCCCATGTTGATGAGGACAAGGGTCTCTTCCCGACAACCCTGGCGGTTGGTTGTCTGTGGGCAGGGGGCTTATCAGAATCTGGGAGCCCCTTTAATAAGGGGCACCCAGATGCCGGCCCCCCACCCTATGTGAGAGTATGCGGTACATCAAAAAGTGTCAAGGAAAAAAAACACACTAGACAGGTTTTTAAAGTAATTTATTAGGCCGCTTCAGGGGTCGTCTTCCGACTTCGGGGGGTCTTCTTACGACTTCTCTGCTCTCTCAGGCTTTTTCTGCCGGGCTCCTCCGCTATCTTCTTCCAGCTCTTTTACTAGTGGCGGCCCAGTCTTCTGCAGCGCCGTCTCTTCCGATGTTGACTCAACGATCTCTCCCGTTATTATGCCGTGTGCGCAACGATTTATATAGGCATGGGGCGTGGTCACTGGGTGATGTCACCTGGCGACCCCGCCCCTCATGACATCAGTCCCATTATGCCTCGGGACTGTGACTTCATACGGGGCGGGGTCACATCACCGGGTGATCATGCCCCATGCCTATATAAATCGTTGCGCACACGGCATTAGAGCGGGAGAGATCGCCAAGTCAACATCGGATGAAGACGACACAGGAGACCAGGCTGCCACTAGTAAAAGTGCTGGAAGAAGATGGCGAAGGAGCCTGGCAGAAGGCACCGGAGAGGCAGAGAAGTCGGAAGAAGACCCCTGGAGCTGCCTAATTACTTAAAAAATCTGTCTAGTGTGTGTTTTTTTTTTTTTTTTCTTCGTAGGGGGTTCCTCTTAAAATTCATACCAGACCTAAGGGCCTGGTATGCTCTTGGAGGGGGAACCAATGTCGTTTTTTTTTTTATTTAAAATTTGCCGTAGAGTTTCCCCTCATAAGCCACTGGCAAAGTCCCCTGTCCTGGAAGCGACTTCAAGTCGCGCTGTGGTTCACATTCAAGTTGTGTCCAAGTCGCCTCACCAAGTCATGTTGCCCCTGTGTGAACCGGCTCTAAAGCTATCAGCCTGTTGCTTCTACCAGTACTGTTTCCAGTCTTCAAATGTTTTAAAACCTTTTTCTGTTGCACCTGATTTTCACAGTTTATTTTTCTTTTATGGAAGTTGGAAATATCCTCTCCATGTGTTTGCTCCCCTCTGAAAGATTTACCAGCCTTGTATCCATTTCGAGTTTTTAATTTTTTTTCTTACTGGGGATTTGGCAGTGTCCCACCTCCAATGGGGCACTTACACTTCTAGTAGCTAAGTCTTTACTTTACAACTAATATGTGATTGGAACCCTTTTCTAAAGCTGTGTTCTTGCTGAAAAGTCCTGCTATTCATCCGACACTGGTTGGCTTGCTTCTTAAGCCATGTCTGACTGAACAAAATTCCTTTAACCTCCCTGGCGGTATGATTCTTTCAGATTTTAGGTGCTGAAAGCGGTACCATTATTTGCAAGGAAATTTGGCGTTTTATACTGTAGGCTTGTAATTCTTAGGAATAACTCACTTAAATCTATCCAAACAAGAGTCTAATAGGCATCCCGGGTATGATTTTTAATTTTTTTTTATTAAAAATTATAATATAATAAATAATTATAAAAAATTATAACAAATAATATAATTATAGTAAAAATTATTCAATAGTGTAATCAAATCAAAATCACTGAAATTTGCTCAGTTGCAGAATTTTGGCTGTCATTATTTTTTTTTATGACGTATTTCCCCAAAATTCTGCAAGTGATTCTGATTTATTATCGCTGTTTTTTTAGCTGCTCTAAAACCATTTTTGCCATAAAGGGACACTTTTGGTTGCTATGGCCAATCTACAGTTTGCAGGGAGAAAGAACAGTTTTTATTATATAAAATGACATGTAGTGCGCAGGGCAGGCCACTAGGGACATGGAGGGTGTGTATTTTTTACATACAGTACTGTAATCTATAAGAGATTGGCGGCGCGCGGGGACGCTGTGTGAATCGAGCGAGCACCCGCTCGCTCACACAGCGCGGATGCATCGCTGGATCCACGGAGAAGGTAAGTAAACAGTCTCTGTGGGTGCTGCGAGGCGAGCCCAAGTCTGACTCGGGGTTACCGATCGTAGCACAGAAATCTTACCCCGAGTCAGACTCTGGAACACCACCAGGGAGGTTAAGAGAAATGTAACTGTTACTAAAGTTGTTTCCACCTGCATAGATCAGATGGCTGTAGGGCTAGATTTCAGCTGTGACTGTTTGCTAGAAGCCTCCTGTCTCACTTCTCACTTCTCACATGTCTCGTGTCCGTTCATATACATGGGGGGCACTTGGGTAAAGTGCTGGACTTTAGAACCTTTTTCAAATTATGCGTTTTGATCTGCATAGCTTTCCAGGGATTGCAGTGCTGAGCACCCTGTTTGTGCAGGGGACTTGGTCTCCCGATTAACATTCTTGCACTTCAGGCAATTTGGTGATCTCTGCAGCATTGGATCATCCTACCGGAGGATCATTAAGTCTGAATTCTGTTGGACAATTCCACAATGGTGACGAACATGAATTATTGGAGAGGAACCAGAAGACCCACTGCAGTGGATTCTATTGTTTCCTGGGTAGAATTTTACGTTTCACCCTTGTCAACCATGTATATTTTGGGCCAAACAATTGGCAGGCAGACTTCCTCAGCTGGCAGTGCAAGACCTATACATTTTTTGTTATGTAGATCCCATTACCAGAAAGGTGAACCACAATCTTGATAGTAGCTTATAGATTGAGCTCCTAATTCTGTCTTCTTTTCAGGAAATTATGTGCTGAACTACCTGGCTACACGCCCCAAACTTGCTGCGTTTGTCACGCAAGCGCTAATACAACTGTATGCTCGCATCACCAAACTTGGCTGGTTCGACTGTCAAAAGGACGAGTATGTGTTCCGTAGCGTTATTGTGGATGTCACACGTTTTCTACAGGTGAGTTTGTACTTGGTAAATGATGGAGCTTAAAGGGTAACTCCACTTTTCATAGTGTATACAATTGCCACTCAAGTCATGTTTCAATTGAGTGTTATTAAAAGTTGTTTTTCTTTTTCAATTTGCACGCTGTCATTTTCTGTAAAATGCAATATGGCTACCTCGAGGCGTTCTGAATACAGATGGTGTACAGAACGCCCCCTGATGTCATTCCCTGCTTGTGTGATTGATTACTGATATTCCCAGAAGTCTGCACTAAGATACAAGTCAAATTTTTGGCATCCCCCTGTAACAAAAATGTCATTTTTGGTGCTTCCAAAGGGAAATCACATCTGAAGGGATGCAGGACTTGCCATTCTCCTCAGAGCCCTGCATGAGCAGCAACTGATTGAGAGTTTTAAAACCACTTCCATACAAATGCACATGGACATAGACAAACAACTTTCTTCAGAATAACAAAAGGGTAGACGGTTTATGAATAAAGTATTCTGAGTGAATTTTTTATAAAAAGTTTTTAGTACAAACGCTATTTTGTTTTATGCAAGTCCTATGAGATCTTGATTTCTTATTCCACAATACATTTGTTCTTCTTCTTCTTCTTCTTTTTTTTCTTTTTTTTTTTTTAACTACTTGCCGACCAGCCGTCGCAGTTATACAGCGGCAGGTTGGCTCCCCTGTGCGAGGTCACGTAGATCTACGTCACCTCGCGAATCGGCCGTTCGCCCCCTGATCCCGATGCGCGTGCCCGATCACCGCTGGGCACCCGCGATCACTTGTTACAGAGCGAGAAGCGGGAGCTGTGTGTATGTGAAGAATACGTATCGGCCTAAACTGAGGAAAAAAAAATGTTTATATATATTTTTGGGGGATATTTATTATAGCAAAAAATATAAAAAATTTTCAAAATTGTCGCTCTATTTTTGTTTATAGCACAAAAACTAAAAAACGCAGAGGTGATCAAATACCACCAAAAGAAAACTCTATTTGTGGGGGAATCAAGGACGCCAATTTTGTTTGGGAGCCACGTCACACGACCGCGCAATTGTCAGTTAAAGCGACGCAGTGCCAAATCGCAAACAGGGGCCTGGTCATTGAGCAGCAATATGGTCCGGGGCTGAAGTGGTTAAACAATCTCTCCAACCTTTAGGCCTCATGCATACTGGACTTTGAAACTCACTGCAAAGCTACTGGCGTTTTTTATTTTTATTTTTTTTGGTTGAAGAGGGGATTTTTTTTTTTTTTCCTCAATGGATCAGAAACGTTAAATGCTGGTGAGTGACGTTTTTGAGCGTTTAGCAGCGTTTGATGTTTATCAGCGTTGGAGCATTTTTACAGCTGAAAAAGGTCTCTCGGAACCCACTAGCTTTTTTTTTTTATTTTGTTTTTTTTCTGCTCAAAAACACCACTGGCCAAAAAAGTCTACTGCCAAAAACAGCTGCTGTAAAAACGTACATTGTGCACGAGGCCTTAACCTTCCCATCTTACCCTATGTTGTGTTTTTTTTTTTGTTTAAAGCTTTTCCCTCGCTTTCCATCTGGTAAAACCATTGCCAAAATTAAAAAAGGGAACGTTCTTTTGCTGGGCATTTACTATTGTCAGCCATTAACATCTTGAAGCTCAACCTTGGTATAGAAATAATAAACCCATCCTTGGGCTGGGTGCGGTGCACAGCAAGGGATAAATGTTTTGGCGATGTCTGCTCTAGGCTGTGCGCTTTCTCTCAGTATCATAACCTGTAATGCAGGGATGTTGGTCCTGCATTTTATGTGAGGAGGTAAGCGCACAACCGCAACTGGGAGTTCTGTAAAAAGGGGGCTTCGGGGGGTCCCAGTCACACAGATTGAGGCAGCCTGCTGGAGTGAGCAATAAGACCCCGTTCACACTGGGGAGCTTTTGAGGTGTTTTAGTGCTAACAATGGTGCCTGAAAAGCTCATCTCAAGCCACTCCAGTGTGAAAGCTTGAGTGCTTTCACACTGGGGCTGTGTACTTGCAGGATGGGGAGAAAGTCCTGCAAGCGGCATCTTTGGGGTGATGTATGGGCAGCGGTGCCAAAGCACCGCAACACGATTGCCACTAACCCTTTCTTTGGCTGCTAACAGGGGTAAAAAGCACCCGCACTGTTTTTATCAAATCCAAAGATGGCGCAGCCCTCTCTCTGGAAATTCTAGAGCTTTTCATGCTTCCCTCTGCTGACCAGTGTTATGAAGAAGCTGATTTAATTTTCCAGCAGGACTTGGCACCTGCCTACACTGCCAAAAGTACCAATACCTGGTTTAATAATCATGGTATCGCTGTGCTTGATTGGCTAGCAAACTTGCCTGACCTAAACCCCATAGAGAATCTGTGGGGTATTGTAAAGAGAAAGATGAGACGCTGAACCCAACAATACAGAAGAGCTGAAGGTGCCACAGGCTGATCACCTCCAAAGCTACGTCGCATTGATGCAGTAATTCATGCAAAAGGAGCCCCTACAAAGTATTGAGTGCATACCAGGCCCGGAGTGGCTAATCGGGAGAACCGGGACAAATCCCGGTGGGCTGGTCCGGTTCGGGCCGGTTGCGGGCCGGTCCCGCGGCCGCCTTCCGGCTCCCTTAAAAATTTAGCCCCCGGCGCGGCGGCCTGTAGCGTCCGCATTAAACGGCCAGTGATTGGCCAGGCCGGGTGCATGTCATACCAGAGGCCGAGGCTCCGCCTCTGGTATGACATGCACCCTGTCTGGCCAATCACCGGCCGCTTAAGAGCAGAGAGCTGCACGAGTGGAGGCTGTCCAAGTGTGCTCGTCTGCTGCTGAATGAACCAGTGAGCCAGCCCCGGGAAACATTCCAAGTGAGTGAACATGTTCACCGACCAGACCCTGCTCCCTCTCTCTCCCCCCTCTCTCACTCTGACCCCCCCTCTCCCCCTGAGCTCTCTTTGACCCCC